>JAOWBW010000442.1:561263-609516 GCA_026119855.1 Campanula takesimana
CCTTGTAGTATCACAATACTCCAAGAAAGTTTGGACATGGAGGTGCGGATCTTCAAGTGCCGAGCCACACAATTGGTTGTTCATAACATATGGCGAGATAGTTGTGGCTTTATCTCAAATGTGATTGCGTCGGCATTTGGTACTACTATGGGCGTCCTAGAACCCGGGGTGCTTGGGTTAACAAACTCCCGTAAGGTCTTAGGTGTGTGGGGCATCGCCCGAATTTTGCCCGTCTTCGTGTTTTTCTCTCACCATTTCTTTCTCTAAAGTTTCTCCAACTTCTAAGTCTTTTCTCTAAGGTATCTCTCAGGTTCCGGATTGTATTCAACGTAATTGTCACCTCTCCGGACTCTTTTCATAAACTTTGGAAAAAACACTTTAAAGAAGAATTCAAAGAAAAATACTTTGAAAAAAAAGGATGTGAATAAATAAAAATAAAGAATAAAAACAGAAAATGAAAAGCAAAAACTTTTTTTTTTAAAATTTAACCGTTGTCCCCGGCAACGGCGCCAAAAACTTGTTACGTTTAAACCGCAAGTGCACGGGTTATTAATAGTATAGTATGTGCAAATACGGTCGATCCCACGGAGACAACTTAATTCTAAAATATTTTTTTTGCTTTGGATAAAGTAAAGAAAATAAAATGATTGGGGGTAGGAAATTGTTTGTCACTTAAAATAGAAATGATAGTAAAAGCTATTTATGTAGGAAAAACTATTATTTAAAGGAATTCCGGATTGGGACTCAAGTATTCATATATTCATCATTCATTTATGCTCTCTTTTTAGATTAAGGGTTCATTTTTATACACAGGATGGTATGCTTAGCCTACACTACTTCTCACGATCAAGCAAGTAGTGTTTGTATTCTCATACTAATTATGTCCTAACTCTTTGAGAATCCGTTTATGTTTTTTCCCCCGCCCTGTCACACAACGGGCATTCGGCTTATCTCTAGCTGACCATAATTAGTAAGATCCTTAGGTTTTCTTATGAAAATCGGCACACTTTCCACTCAAGGAGCATCCCTAAGCCATTACACTACTCTCGTGAGTAATGAACTTAGTTTTGACTATATGGGTCCGCTATCGAGATTCACCGCTAGGTCCTTCTCTCGATTAACTGGAGTTTCATATAACAAGGACGTCATCGTGGTTATAGGCGTTTTAGATTGATATAGTAAAATTGTTAAAGATGAAGAGAAATGAATTTAGAGAACATAAAATTATGATGAACATATGAACACAATGAGTATCCAACCCCAAGAAAGAGGGGGATTACTCACTAGCCATTAATAAAACATCAAGAATAAGAATAAAGGATTAAGATAGAGAAGAGAATACTTATTCAGATTGGAGAACTTAATGATGGAAGAATACTTCTTTATTGCTTAGGAACCCTCTCTCAAATTCACTCAAAATTCTGGAAATGATAATGTATACTTAGAATTTCACTATAATAACGTTACAATCAATCTCTAAAAAAATCTCTCTCTTTTCTAAGGCTGTTGTAGCCTTCTTATATAGGCCCTAGGACTGATTTGAGTGTCTGTTCCCGGATACATCCACCAAGAGGAGTGTCTGTTGGGAAACACTCTTTCAGAACAGGCGTCAAGATCCGGGCGGGTCTTCATAATGGTCCGGCCGGATCCAGTTGGTCCGACCGGATTTCCTCTCCTTGCCCCGGTCGGATCTTTGTCTTCTGGAAATTTGTTCTTGTATTGGTGAGGTCCGGCCGGGTCTTATAGATGGGTCCGGTCGGATCTTTGACTTCTGCATCTGATTTCTCCTTTTTAAATGTTTTGCTCCCGTCTTTCCTTCCTTTACTCCCTTTAGCTCAAAATAGCTCCAAATAGTACCTGTTTTCTGTCCACAAAACCCATACTACACCACGCACATTATATCCGTAAAAGTAAAGTGAAATAATGCAATATGAGACTCATTAATACTAAATTGACTCTAAAAAGACATATATTTAGACCTTAAATGACTATAAAATAGCCATTTATCAGTCACCCTGCCCATTACCATCGAACGAAGATCCTGCCAACCGACTTCCACGTCATAGACATCCCAGCAACCTTCTACCTCCTCCTTGGCCGGCCATGGTTACATCAGTCGGGCGCGGTCCCCATCTTCAGTGTGTGAAGTTTCAATCCGGTAATGAAGTGACCATCATCTACAGTGATCTTGTAACTGCCCAAGGGACGGACACCAAGGGCGTTCCTGTCTTACAGATTCAGCATGGGGAAGAGAGCCGACTCTTCAATGGCTTCGAAATAGTCGCTCAAGCACAGATCTGCACCATCGACCTCACCAAAACAACGGATAAAGTGGCACCTGTTGTCAAGATACTGCGTAACATGGGTTTTATACCGGGACTGGGGCTAGGTAAGAACTTGCAAGGCCCCACAGAATTGGTTGAAGAGATTAATCATCGAGGGTTGTTCGGTCTAGGATACACCCTTACCCTTGAAGACAAGATGGAGCAACAAAGGATGGAATTGCTTAAAAAGATGAAGCTTCCCTACAAAAAGCCTGAAATGCGGCCATACCGCCTGTCCCTGAATAGCTACTTTGTCAGGGAAGGCGAGGAGTTTTCATGTTTTGAGTTCTCCGAGCCATGGATTGACCACACAGGGAAGTTGCAAAAAGGGTTCGAGATTTTCAGAGATGTGGAATTCGATCGGTCCAACATGAAGCTGACTTACATGGAATATGACAAAGCCACGGGCAGAGTTAAAACCATCAGGCATGAGTACTCCACCAAGGTTGCAGATGACTTGGAAGATCAACTTGAAGCCGCAACCCTTGACAAGCCAGCAGTAGAAGCCGCAGAAACTCCAAGTTTGACTGAGACGTGGGACGGCCAATATCTGCTTCAACATCTGGGTAATCTGGGACTGCACGAAGACATGGTTGCCGTCATCGGGGACGATTCTGAAGATAAGGTGGACCCAAGGACATCGGTGGTACCCATGGGGGACAAGCTCAAGAATTGGTGCATCATTGGGGGACCTATAGCTACTCCAGAATTTATGATGGGAACACTGGGGCTTACTCCTTCTCCTGTCGCCACTCCTGCAGCATCTCCTGTCACTCGCTCAAAATCCCCATCCCCAGAGTCTAGTGTTTTACATTTTGAATTTGAGTCTTCCTCTAAGTCTGACGACCTTACGTCTGAAGACTATGATCTTGTTGCAAACGCTATTTTCCCTTTTGCCATGAATGAAACCCTCGACCTTTCCGAGTATCCCTCCATAGTCACTCTTTTAACTGATAAATTGGCTAATAATCAAACTAACGATATACACTTAGTTAATAATGATTCATTAGAAGAGGCAGACACAGACACATTAAATGACGAATACATTAAAGAAATCTCAGAACAGGTTATTAATCAAAAAGAATCTCGAGCCCAAGCTGCCGATGAAGTGTTAACATGCGTGAATTTGGGGACCGAAGTCGAGCCTAAGGAAACGCAGATTGGAAGCTTCTTCAGCGGAACCGAAAGGGAAGCACTGATCGAGCTACTCAAAGAATATGTGGATGTGTTCGCATGGTCTTATAAGGACATGCCGGGGCTCGACAACTCGATCGTAGAGCACAGGATCCCGACAGCGCCAGACGCTAAGCCAGTCAAGCAGAAGCTGCGCCGCATTAAGCCAGAATGGTCTTTGCAAGTGAAGGAAGAGATCGAGAAGCTACTCCGTGTGGGTTTCATCAGGGTGATCGAGTATCCAACTTGGTTATCAAATCTGGTGACTGTCAAGAAATCCAACGGTAAAGTCAGAGTATGTGTGGATTTTCGGGATCTCAACAAAGCCACGCCAAAGGATGACTTCCCCTTGCCAAATATCGACATGTTGGTGGATGCGACCGCCCACTACGAGGTCAAGTCGTTTGTGATGGGTTTGCCGGCTATAACCAAATCAAGATGGCCGAGGAGGATCAAGAAAAAACAGCTTTCACCACCCCATGGGGGACTTTTTGCTATACCGTCATGCCATTTGGGCTGAGGAACGCTGGGGCTACCTACCAACGGCAGTCACGACTTTATTCCACGATATGATCCACAAGGAGATTGAGGTGTACGTGGATGACATGATTATACATTCAAAGGGGCTGATGGCCAGCACTTGATAGATCTCAGAAAATTCTTCAACAGGTTGAGAGAGCACGCCATGCGTTTGAACCCGCAAAATGCACCTTTGGAGTTCGTAGAGGGAAAGTATTGGGTTACATGGTCACCGAGAATGGGATCGAAGCCGACCCAAGGAAGATTCAAGCCATCCTGGAGATGAAGCCACCCCGTACCGAGACAGAGATAAAAGGATTCATGGGACGCCTGCAATACATCAGTCGGTTTATCAATCAGCTGACCACCATCTGCGAACCAATTTTCAAGTTAATGAAGAAGACAGCCAGTGTGGAGTGGATCATGACTGCCAGATAGCCTTCGAAAGGATCAAACAATATTTGGTGAATACCCCAATCCTGCGCCCGCCGCATAAGGAGAAGCCGTTGCTACTGTACTTAACTGTGACAGATACCGCCATCGGAGCCATGTTAGCACAAGAAGCCAAAGATTCCCGGATTGAGAATGCAGTGTACTTTGTCAGTCGAAAGTTACAAGGTAGCGAGCTCAATTACTCCGCGCTCGAGAAGACCTGCATAGGCCTAGTATGGGTGGTGACGAAGCTCAAACACTACATGGTATCCCATCCGATCTTGCTGGTCTCGAAAATGGATCCTATCAAGTACCTGTTCGATAAACCATCTCTTTCTATGAGACTCGCTAAATGGTCGGTATTCTTGGGAGAATTCGACATTACTTATGTACCGAGGAAGGCAATCAAGGGGAGGGCAATGGCCGATCAGCTCGCAGACGCTCCAAGCACCGAGACGAGAGGACCCGACCCCGAGTTCCCGGATGATGACATTTTCGCAATTGAGATCGCAGAAAGGTGGCAATTATTCTTTGACGGAGCTGCAAACAAACGAGGGAATGGAGTCGGACTCCTACTCATTGATCCCAAGGATGAGCACACTCCCATAGCCATCAAGCTAAACTTTTCAGCAACCAACAACGCCGCCGAGTATGAGGCGTGTATAGCCGGATTGGAGGCCGCCCTAAGCGCAACGTAAAAGAGTTAGAAGTGTATGGAGACTCTGCTTTGATTATTAACCAAACGGCGAAGAAATGGAAAACTATTGATCCTTGCCTGCAGCGGTACCAAGGTTACATGGATGAGTTGATAGCACAGTTCAAGGAAGTTAGCTTCCATTTCCTGCCACGAGACAGAAATAGGTTCGCAGATGCTCTAGCTACATTAGCCTCCTTAGTTGAAATTCCAGAAGGAAGGTCCGTGAAACCATTCAGGTTGGACGAAGGGAGAACCCCGCTTATTGCTGTGAGATCCAGATCGATGCAGAGGTAAACGGAGATCAGTGGTACGCCCAAATCTACAAGTTCCTTAAGCACGGAGAGATGTCCTTTGACGGAGATGTGAAGGCCAAGAGTCTGCAAGCACTCAAAAGATTGGCGGGGCAGTTTGTGCTGTTAGACGATACTTTGTACAAGAGGCATTACGACGGTCTGTTGCTCTTATGTGTCGACAACAAGAAAGCTGGAGCAATAATGGAAGAAGTACACAACGGGTTGTGCGGACCCCACATGAATGCGAGGATGCTTAGACAGAAGATCACTCGGCTGGGTTATTATTGGATTACCATGGAGACAGACTGTATTCAATGGGTTCGACGGTGTCACAAGTGCCAAGTATGCTCCAACCTCAACCACATCCCCCCACACGAATTGTATAGTTCCACCACGCCTTGGCCATTCGCCACGTGAGGTATAGACATTATTGGGAAGATCTCACCGGCCGGTAGTAATGGTCATGAATTCGTCCTCGTCGCAGTCGACTACTTCACGAGTGGGTCGAAGCTCAGTCTTATAAGGTGCTGAATTCCAAGAAGGTAGCACAGTTTATCAAAGAGAACATCATGTGTCGGTATGGGGTTCCTAACCTCATTATATCAGACAATGGCAGTCATTTCGAAGCCGAGTGTGCTCGCTTGCTTGTAGAATTCAAGATCGAACGAAAGAAATCTTCCCTATACTACCCACAGACTAACGGCGCGGTTGAGGCGGCCAACAAGACGATAGAGCAGATAATTCGCAAGATGGCTTCGCAAGGACGGGATTGGCCCGAAAAGTTACCATTAGCACTTTGGGGGTACAGAACGTCAGTTCGCACCGCTACTGGAGAGACCCCTTACGCTTTGACGTACGGTATGGAGGCAGTGCTCCCTATTGAGTTGGAGGTGCCATCTTTGAGGATCTTGCTCGAGAACCAAGTGAATGAGGTAGAATGGCTTCGTAGTCGCTATGATCAATTGGCAACGCTCGACGAACGCAGATTGAAGGCCATGGAACACATCCGGCCTATCAAAGGAGAACGACAAAAGCCTTCAATAAAAAGGTCAAGCCTGTGGACATAAAGGAAGGAGACTTGGTGCTCAAAGCACGCTTACCCAACAAATTCAACCCCCTCGGGAAATGGGCCCCCACTTGGGTAGGGCCATTTGTAGTACAGAAGATCTTCTCCGGAGGAGCGGTCAGAATGGCAGATTTGGATGGCAACCCATTCAAGGAACCGGTCAACCTCAGCAAGCTCAGGCGCTACTATGACTAGACTCCCCCTCTTAAAAAAAAAAAAAAAAAAAAAATTACTACGCAAAAAGAAGCCCGATAGATTGAAAACCCGCAAAGGGCGGTCTATGCAAAATAAGGGTGCGTACAGAGCTCGCTAGATCGAAAACCCGCAAGGGCGGTCTAGGCAAAAGTTAGAGCATTCCCTCTTCTGTCTTCCCTTTCTTTAAAATCATTCTAGTCTGACTGGAGTGAACTACGGTGACCTGAGCCCCTTAGTCCTATTTGTAAAAGGGGAACGTAGGCAGCCTTTCAAAAGGTGCGGTCTAAAAAACAATAAACATCCAAATCTTGTCAAAGCAATAAAGATAGAATTTGTATTTTTTCTGAAAGCAAAACTTTTATTCCCATAGTTATCGCATGTTAACACTTATTTGATGAGTCTAAGCTTGACATACTTTTTGAATAAATAACCTATGCTGAAATTGAAACTAAAACAAAAATAAACTAAATTAAACTAATGTGTCTGCACGACTATGGAGAGACGTTCGGGATTACTCCTTAGTGTCGTTTGTGCCCTCGGTCCCTTTCTTCTTGCTTTGCCCACGGCGAGCTTTCTTCTTGCTAGGATTCTCACAAAATATTCTTTCGAACTCGCTAACACCTTTAGCCTTGCCATTAGGAGCCTCTTCGCCTTTCCTCTTCTTTGACGCCCCCACTTCTTCTCCGCCTCCGTTAGCCACGCGCTTACTCATCCTCCTCTCATAAGCCTCAGCCTCCTTAATCCTCAAGGAAGAACTTGGAGCACAGGATCCCAAGATAGTGCCCCTTAGGGTCTCTAGAGTCTGCTCCGCATGCCCAAGTCTCCCCATATACCAATCCAAATACTCGCGTGGCAGGAAGGTGTTGCTAGAGCGTGTGAGGAAGGTCCTACGACTGAAGCCAGCCTCGCCCCACATCTGAGAAAGAAGGACTGAGGCACTATCATCCAACTGAAGTACCCCAAAGGGAAAATCATCTCTCTCCTCGTCCCAACCCTCCGGGATGGTCTGCACCAAACCATACTGACGAAGCACTCTAGAGGGATAGTAAAAGGTAGTCCCAGAAAGGGTTGGAACTTGATCATGTGAAGTCCCACTTGTTTCTCCCTCACAGAGTGAATGTGCCAATGGGGCACCACCCACTGAATGTCGTCAGTCACCATTTCCGCCAAATACTTTTCCCAACCTTTGAGAGTCATGCCCTCAAACCGCTCCACCATGCCTCTAATGCGGTGCATCCATGGGGCCACCTTCAGAGAAGCCGCCGGTTTATTCACTCGAAGCCGCTCTTGCAACCACATGGTCAAAAGCCTATCACTACCACAAGGCATCCCACCATAAGCCGCGAGATGGGGAATCCCACAGAGCATCTCCCCAGAATGGCCGGTACAATATCATAACCCAAACGAGCCAAGTTCACCATACCCAAACATCCTTCACTGGCAAATCCCACCTCAGAAGGGAAAAGGATAGAGCTGAACAAGCACAGTGCAAGATGGTCCAAGGAGCGGTTAGATGTCACGTCTGCATGCATGAAGTGTTGTGGCATCCAAGAAAGGTCGACATAACCGCCCCTAGCATACCTATCAAAGTCATCCGCGGGTACGCCAAAAGTCACCAACTTGTCCCTCAAGCAAACGAAGTCAAAAGGCAAGGCAACTTTACCCTTCCCTTCGTAGCCACATAATGCTGCGATATCTTCATAAGTGGGTGTTATCTCGTTGAATGAAAAGTTGAAGACATGGAGGGTATCATTCCAAAATTTACCACAAGCCTGCAAGAGGTGGGTATTGGAGTTCATGTGCAAAAGTGACCAAAGACACTTTATCCCATACCGTTCATCAAGTTTCCTACGACTCGAACCAGGAAGTTTGGCAACCCACTTCTCCAAAGAGGTTATAAAGACTTTTTTTCTCAAGGCTTGTGATCCTAGCCTCTTGATCCATGGCAAAGAGCAAGAAAAATTGGCTAAAAAGGAACTCAAAAAACTGCTCAAAAAGTTGCTGGTACGTTTTTGTGGCTGCAAAGGGTTCATTAAATAGGGCACAGGCTCCCACTCTTGCCAGGAAAAGGAAAACCGGAGGCGGCGCAGGATGTGGCCACGCGGCCAACATTGTCCTTGGCCCCGCGACCGATATTGCCCTTGGCCGGGCGGCCAACTTCGTCCTAGGCCACGCGGCCAACTTTGCTCCGGATCTTGCCATGGCCAGGCGGCCAACATTGCTCTATGCCTCGCCATGTCCATGCGGCCAACTTTGCTCCATGCAGAAATCCAGCTTGTTTCTTCCCAACTCCGTGACGGATCCATGCAACTACGTACCTGCCCCCTTCCATGGCTCATGCATTGTATAAAATTAGGGACATTTGTAAAATAACTAGTTTGCACAAGTAGGCTCCCACAATAAAACTGCATTTTAAAGCATAATATACATACATGCATTTTATACATTTGTTCTGTACATACATATCCCTCTGCTCTCTACTAGCTAACAGTGTAGGAAATAAAGATGGAAAGATGGGCCCCGCCTAGTCAGAATCTTCCTCCGTGGTATCTCCACGCCGCGCTAAAGCCCGAGAGCTACCGACACCCGAACTCCGTCCCCGGACCGCTCGACCACCAATATGAGAAGAGCCCGCACCATTCGGAGACCGTTCCCGACGCTGGGGTGACGCAACGTCGTCCCTCTGACAAGTACATGAATGGTACGCCTCCCTCAGTAAGCGCATCAACACGTTCTCCCGCCGAGCTGAACGGATATATGCCTCCCGAGTCACCTGAGAGGGAAACCAATGCAAGGATTACAAGGCAGAAAGAAATAAGTGTGTGCGAACATGACTGATATAAAGCACAAAGCCGTACCCCAGCGTCGGGTGGAGGAATGAATGTCTCCTCAACAAGATCTGCATCAGTCGGCTCCAAGCTAAGCTCCACCTCCCGGCCACCCCTCATCACTCTCACGCTACTCGAGCGAAGGGGCATGTCAACCAAAGGCCGACTCCGACCAACATAACGGGCCGAGCTCGACCCCTCTCCAGACAACATCCTAGCCCGTACCTGTGGACTGACCAGCCGCGTCCGTACATAGCCGGAGTGGGAGCCAAGAAAGTCGCCAACCTCGCGGGACGGAGCATATCCCGAGGAGGATCATAAGGAGCCCACAGTAACGCACCAGCCCTGTGCTGACGAACCACCCTCTCCCCAAGATACATGGCCTCCCCGGTGAGACCCACAAGCAGAACCCTAGAAGCGGTCAACTCCACTACATAGGGACCCACCGAAGCCTCATTGGCCGGACTCCATGGGTAAAATCTAACCCCGATGGGCTCAGACATCGCGAACACCCTCCTCAGATCAGCAGCATCCACTGTCTTCCTGTCCCGGTGTCTGCGGGAAGGAGCCCTGTTGCCCTTGCACCAATACGACATGATGGGAACAACCTTGTTAACACTCATCACCAACTGAAAAGGGGCGACACCAAAGATCTCGTAAACCCAGGCCTGTGCATATAATAAGAGAGATATTTCAGACCAAAAGATAGAACAGAAATCTCAACAAGTGAAAATAAGGGTAGTCAAGAGCATACCTCAAAAGCGAACTGGAACCCGTCAAAGGCCGACGAGCTAGCCCTCGAGCAATGATCCAAAGCCCGGTAAATCTCAGCCAAACCGGCTCCACCCCAAGAAATCCCACCGACTAAGTCCAAGTCCACAAAAGCCCCTAGCAGTGAGTACCGGCAGACAGTAGCCCCACTGGGAAACAAAATCTCCGAAAAGCTATACCATAAGAACAACCGAACCAAGCAATCCAAATCATACTCCCCCCTACTAAAGGCCTCAATAGCCACCTCCACCAAGCGATTCACCTTCCCGGCCTCCACTCCGTAACCCTTGACACCTCCTCCCAGATCGGTGTCAACTCCCAGCAGAGCCTGTCTATAGTCCCGCCGCTCCGCCAAGCTCTCATCAAAAGGCAAAGGGGTACCGGTAAACCTCAACCCCGTGATGGCCGCGAAATCCGTCGGCGTGATGGTAATCTCTCCCCAACTAAAATGGAAGGTATGGGTGGTATCCCACCAGAACTCCCGGCACACCTCTATCACCGCTGCCACCTTCAAGGTAGCCCCGACCATGCGGACACTGTCAAAGAATGGGCCAAAGCCCATAGCTTCGATCCGAGCACGCAAACCGCCCGGTCCCTCCGGCAGAGACGCCCACAGTTTGCCCACCGTCACTGTGGACCCACGAGCCTTAATCCTCTGCAGGTAAACACAGCACAGGTACGTTACCATTCTAGCAATTTACGATTCCAGCAATTTAAATTCTAGCATTCCATTATTCCAGCATTTCATATTATGTGCATAAAACATACAAGTGTGCGAGAAGGAGAGGAATAAAAATTCGAAATTTACCTCTCGCGTCTCCGGAAGCCCCATCGACCAATGACGCTCAGAGTCAACGTAAAAATCGTAATCTTGGTCGAACGTAGACCGCAGCAGATTATCGCGATAATTCCGAGTCGCGGCTCGTGGTCTCAAACCGCCCCGTGGAATCAAGGGCGCCGCTTCAAAGCCCGCTCCTGGGTCAGCCCCTACATTACCTCCGCCCTGAGCATTACCGTGCCCCTCTCCTTGCGGCTCTTGTTGTGGAATCACATACCCACCTTGGCCCGGGAAATCCCTAAATAACGCCTCATTGATCCAATCCGCCATAGCTTCGAGAAGTATATGAAACGAAGTCTTCAAGATTATCAAAATCCAAGCTTTCTCCCTCTAAAAAACCCAATTTTCTCTCTCTAGTTCGTTAAACAATGGAGGAAGGAAGAAGAAGAAAGAAGAAAGAAGAAGAAGAGGAGAAGTGTCTGGTGATGTGACCAAGGAGTCAGCCCGTCGGCATCCTTGGCCACGCGGCCACTTTTGCCCTCCTTGGTCACGCGGCCACTTTTGCCCTTGCAACCCCAGCCGTCAGATCAGCAATCCGCGTGAAGGAGATCTGACCACTCAGCGGTCTTGGCCACGCGGCCACTTTTGCAAACCAGTGTGTTTGGTCACGCGGCCAACCTTGCCTCTTCAGATAAAATTCCACTTTTGCCCTTGACCTTTTCCCTTTAATTCATTTTAAATGCCTTTAACACTACTTTGAATGATATTCGTTACCTTTGGGTACGGAAAGCCCCTTAAAATTTCCATTCTTCACCAAATATTTGCTTAGGATTCGTGTGGTTGTAGAGACTTCGGCGCCTCTATGACATACCGTCCTAGATCAATCGTAATTGGCAGAAGCCTCGCGTTTCTATTGTGAGCGATCCAGCATCTATTTTAGGATTCGTATGGTTATAGAGACTTCGGCGCCTCTATGACATACCATCCTAGATCAATCGTGGTTAACAGAAGCCTCGGAGTTTCTGTTTGCGAGAGATCCAACATCTATTATTAAGATTCGTGTGGTTGTAGAGACTTCGGCGCCTCTATGACATACGTATCCTTGATCGATCGTGGTTGGCAGAAGCCTCGGCGTTTTCTGTTCGCGAGAGATCCGACATCTATTACTTTAGCGCGATCGGCAGGAACCCTGGCAATCCTGATTGCGTTTACCATTTCATCTTGGGATTATTTAGACAGCGTAGTCCAAATAATTTCATTGCTTACGAATGATTCGTTCTTCGTACAGGATAGTGCCCGTAGGTTTATTATCCCTAGCAGGAGTCCGATATCTCGTTTTATCCCCAGTAGATCTCCGAACTACGACCGGCTTGATTCCTCAGAGGATACGTAGGAAACCTGAAAAGGTCCAGCCACCCGACCGACACGGTTATCTCTCATCCCCAGCAGGTGCATTTTCCCCAGTAGAAGATGTTGCTCCCCACTAGAGGACAGTTATTCCCAATTTCCCATCAGATTTGAACTACGTTTGGCTTGATTCCCCCGTGGATACGTAGGTCGCCTGTCAAGGTTCAGCCGTTCCCTTACCTTTCATCTGTTTTGAAACTCATGTTTCAGACGGATCCTTCTTTTATCGTCGACCCCACATTGCCTTGCAAGAAGCGTCGCCGAGGGGCTACTGTTAGTACCCGATCTGAAAATGAGTTTATTAGGACTTTCCCAAATATACAAGGACTTTATAGGAATTAGAAACCTTGCAAAGACTTGTCCTGGATTCCCAAAATATCTCATTTATGACAAAATCCATCAAAATAGGCAACTTAGGGTTACTATAAAGCAACAGTGAAACCCTAGCTTGAAAATCAAGTCAGCCGGCAACCTTGGCCACGCGGCCAACATTGCTCCGCGTTGATCTTGGCCACGCGGCCACTATTGTCACCGGCATCAACAATGGCCAGGCGGCCAACCTTGCGCCGGATGATCTGGACCATCAGATCCTCCCACCAGTTTACTATATAAACCACTCCAGGCTATTGGTTTAAGGATCCGATTTTGAGAGCTCTAAGTACGAATTTTGGAGTTCTTAAACAATATTTTTCTCTCTAATTAACATTCAAACACTCAAGAAGATCCAAGGTTTATTTCTTGCCAACATAGGTAAGTTTTTCTAACTTTTTCTTCGTGTTCTTGCATTGTTTTTAATGTAGATCTTTTATATTCATGTTCGTACATGTTTATTCATAGTTTCTTCATATTCTTTGCATGCTCATTCATATGTTCATAATATGTTCTTCGCATGTTCTTCGTGTTCATAGATTAAAACCTTATTTATGCTATATTTAGGGTTGCGATCTTCATAATTATATGTTATGTCATAGCCAATGATGATCGAGGGTTCATCAACCCAAGGATGATCTAGGAACTACTTCTAAACCCTAATCTTTAGGTAATTCCCCCCTCATTATGCATGATCCCGATTCTTCTGCCTATTCTAATTCTCTGCGAACTACGCTGACCTGAGCTTCTCACATTGAGAGGAACGTAGGCAATCTTCGGATCCGGTCTCAAACACTAACACACTACTAACACATTCATCATGATAGAAAGACCGATCATTCGGGCAATAGGAGTGATAACGTCCAATATTCTTCTCTTGTTGTAATTTGACCCCCGAACCCATTAAACATGCTTTTTTCAATGTTTTGGCTTTAATTAAAACGGCGTGGCGACTCTCATAATTTTAATGTCGTTAAGAATATTCCCTTTGTAAATAAAAATAATCACAAGATACTTCCCATGCGTCGCTTCATCGGAAAGGGGTATTCACACGCTTGCACAACAATTCATTAGTAGAACCAAATATAATATCATCAACATAAATTTGAACAAGTAATTTATGACCGTTATGTTTGGCAATGAAAAGAGTTGTATCGATTTTACCTCGAGTGTAGCCTTTTTCGATGAGAAACTTTGATAGTGTATCATACCATGCTCTTGGTGCTTGTTTGAGTCCATACAAAGCTTTCTGGAGTTTGTACACATGATTTGGAAATTGTGAATCTTCAAACCCAAGTGGTTGAGCAACATAGACTTGTTCTTGGAGTTCACCATTTAGAAACGCGCTCTTCACGTCCATTTGATATAACTTGAAGTTCTTGTGAGCGGCGTAGGCTAGAAATAATCTGATAGCTTCAAGTCTTGCTACGGGCGCAAAAGTTTCATTGTAGTTAATTCCTTCTTCTTGCCTATAGCCTTGAGAAACCAATCTTGCTTTGTTTCTCGTGATGGTTCCATTCTCGTCCATCTTGTTTCTGAACACCCATTTCGTACCAATCATTCCATGATCATTTGGTCTTGGAACTAGAGTCCAAACCTTACATCGTTCAAACTGATTGAGTTCTTCTTGCATTGCAACAACCCAACTAGGATCTTGGAGCGCTTCATCAGCCTTCTTCGGTTCAATTTGAGAGATAAAAGCAGTGTAAGCATCAAAGTTTGTAGCTCTCCTTGAATGAACACCAACTTGTAGATCACCGATGATGTTAGTAATTGGGTGACCTCTAACTTCACGAACTTCAGGAGGAAAATTAGGTTGAGTCGTAGTAACTTGAAGGTCTTCCATTGGTACATCTTCACCAGATTCAAAGTCATCAAAATTTGGGGGTTGAACTGGCTCAGAATCGAAATTTGGGTTAACACCAGATGCAGCAGTAGAAATAGGCGCGTGAGAGGAATCATGAGGCGCATCATTGGAATGAGGCGCAATAGAGGATTCACCAGGCGCATTATACATTGAATTAGGTGCATTTGATGTAGATGGATTTCCTTGTGTTGATAGATTCTGATTTTGAGTGGGCACAACATAAATAGGAGCACCTGTATCATTTAGCTCAACAGAATCATCAGCAACATTTGGAGCCAAATGTGGCTCAAGGAGAGAATGTTCATCAAATGTAACATGTACAGATTCAACTATCACTAATGTAGTTCTATTAAAAACGCGAAAAGCTTTAGAGTGTTTGGCATACCCAACAAAAATACCTTCGTCGGCTTTGGCATCGAATTTACCTCTATGTTCGTTTCCGTTGTAGAGGATATAACATTTGCAACCAAAGATCTTGAAGAATGCAATGTTGGGAGTTCTACCACTCCAAAGTTCATACGGAGTCTTGTTGTGAAGTTTGTTGATGAGGGAACGATTTTCAGTAAAACATGCAGTGTTGATAGCTTCTTCCCAAAAGTACTTAGGCAATTTAGCTTCAGCTATCATTGTCTTTCCCGCTTCAATCAACGTCCTATTCTTTCGTTCAACAACGCCATTTTGTTGAGGGACTCCGGCGGTTGAAAGGTTGTGATCTATCCCATGATCTTCACAATATCGAGCAACACCGTTGTTTTTGAATTCTGTTCCATTGTCGGATCGAACACTAACGATATCATCTTCTTTTTGGGTTTGGAGCAGTCGAAATAAGGTAGTGAGGATATCATAACAATCATCTTTTATAATCATCATCTCCACCCATGTATATCTTGAATAATCATCCACCACAACTAGAGTATACTTGTTTCTTCTAATACTTGCGGTGGTGACTGGTCCAAATAGATCAATGTGAAGCAGTTGCAAACATCTAGTAGTTGAAGGATTTGACTTGCTTGAAAATGAATGCTTCGGTTGTTTGCCAAGTTGACACGCGGCGCACTTTTTGTCATGATGATCAGCAACCTTGGGAAGTCCTTTGACAAGATTATTCCTGCTGAGTTTAGATTGATACTTGAAGTTCAAGTGACTTAAGCGCTTGTGCCACAGCCAACTATTTTCGTTCACACTTTTTGCTATAAAACAAAGATTAGTACTAGAGTTCATACTATGGAAATCAATAATGTAAATATTTGTCTTACGATATCCCGTGAGTTAGATAGCTCCAGTTTTGCCATTCTTGATAAGACATTGCATTAAAGTAAAATGGCATTCTAATCCTTTGTCGCAGAATTGAGATATGGATAATAAGTTGTGCTTGAGCACTTCGACGAGTGAGACTCTTTCAATGCACACTTTGTCTTTCTTGAGCTTTCCATATGCTACAACTTGACCTTTGTTATTATCACCAAATGTTACGGAGGGACCTCTTTCTTCATGGACATCTTCTAATAAGGATTCATCTCCAGTCATGTGTCTTGAACACCCACTATCAAGAATCCATTCATAATTTCTAGCTTTTGAAGATCCAGCCATGAAACAAAGAACCTGAAATATAGACATTTAAGCAGGTCCCCTTTATTCCTTTTGGGTCCTAGGGTTAGCAACTTTTGACAACCCACTCTTGCTTGACCTTAGGATTTTTACGTCCTTTGGCATTGGGAGTGAATCGCAAAAGGCATTCCACGGCCTTGTGTCCTGAACAATCACAAATGGAACAATGATGAAAGCCACCAATCACGTGAGTTTTCACAAACTCTTTACTTTTCTTGGGGATGGCATTCTTCTTTGGGTCAGATGGACTAGCCTTAACAAAATCTTTCTTTTGAAATTTTGAAGTGCTTGTTCTTGGAGGGCGCATAGGGCTAGGAGGCGCACGGCGATGAGGCGCGTGGCTCTTAGGCGCATAATGAGCACTCGAAGAAGGAGCGCGCCTATTTTCAAGAATGATTTTGCTAGGAGATAGTTCATCTGTAGATATATCTTTCCCATTAGCTTTCCCAAATTGCTTCGTTGGGTAGACATAATGGAATGTTTGTCTCTTGAATTTTTCCTGTCCTTTACCCATTGAATTAGAATGTTTTTCCTTGGGAATTTCAAAAGTTTGTTGGTTGGTAAATTCACTATCTCTTTCAGCACAGACATCACATTTAAAGTTGTCACTAGTTGATGAGAATCCCAAGCCACTTTTATCACCACTGACTTTTTGGGACTCAAATATATTCTCCATAGTGACACGAGAATTGGACCACTCATTTGTAATCTTTTTAAGATCAGTAATTTGAGCAACCAATTCATCGTTTTGAACTTTAAGAAGTGAGTTCTGTTCTATTAGAAAAGTGTTTTTAACAGTAAGAGGAGTCATGCTCTTTATCTGCTCCTTAAGGAGGGTGAGTTCAGATTTAAGTAGAGATTTCTCGGTCTTAAGCTGGGAAATTTCATCACATGATAGTGCTAAAGCTTCCTTCATACTATCAAATCTAGTGATTACCTTTTCAGCCTTCTTGAACAATTTTTCTTGTTCAGCAATCACTTCATCATCATTGATTTTGGAGATTGGAGCAGTTGGTTCAACTTGAGGTCTAATGTATGCTCCTTTTCTCAATTTGTTCCTTGCACCAAGATCACACCGTGAAAATAACAATCCACCATCGCTTTGAGCCGGAGTGAGAAATCCTTGTTTAACGAGCTCGCTGATGGTTGGTCCTTTCTTCCTTTTTACTTCTTGAAAACCTGCAGATTTCTTGATAGGTTTATTCAAGGCATTCATATCGGGAACATCCTTGGAGAAGTCATCATCAGAATCATAAGTGTCCACTTCATCATCATTTGCCATCAAACAAACGAGTCCATCATCGGAATCTTCATCGCTCTCATCGGAGTCTGTTTCAATCCAAGTGTTCTGCTCATTTGCTGGTGCTTCTTCTTCAGCAATCATTCCCTTGTGACGAGTGAACTTGGGAGTGAATTTGGGAGTATGGATGCTCTTCTTCTGCATATATTCAAATTTGGGGATCGGGAAGCTTGATGCAAAATGTCCGGGTTTCCTGCAATTAAAACAAACAAGATCTTCTTTTCTTTTTGAGTCACTGCTCCTTGAAAACTTTTGAGGAGCTTTGCTGGTAGATCCTTGAAATTTGTTGGTTAAGCCGGGTCTTGAGAATTTTCTGAACTTTTGAAATTTCTTCACAAATAAAGCGAAGTCTTCATCATCCATGTCTAATAGCTCAGAAGTGAAAATTTTGGGATCGGAACTTTTCTCTATTTGCACAGGCGCAGGCGCAGGGGTATGCGCCTCTTGTCTTTGCGCCACCATTGCTATGGATTTTGATTTTCCTTCAGTTTCGCTAATTCGCTGAAGTTTGAGCTCATAAACCTTGAGATTTGCATAAAGGTTCCTTAAAGTCCATACATCTAAAGTTCCGGCGTCTTCAAGAGCACTGGATTTATGTAGGTATCTTGATCCAAAAGCTTGTAGAAAATTTACATTCAAATCTTTGTTGGTAAACTTCATGCCAAGTTAAATACATAGATTGATAATTTCACAGTAGCGTTCATAAGTTTGCATCAAGTTTTCACCGGGGAGTTGAGAGAAATTGTTGAATCTCTTTTGTACTTCGTATTTCTTGTTCTCCTTGCAAACCGTGTCTTCTTCTATATGCTCTTCAATAGCATCCCATAGCTCATTAGCAGTAGCACAATGCATGACTTGTTGTTTCATAGCCGTGCTTAGAGTGCTTAGAAGAATGTTTCTTGCTTTGCCATCATTTGCAACTCTTCTAATTTCTTCCTCGGTCCATTATTCCCTTGGTTTTAGAACTGTGGGTTGGGCAGCGTTGGTGCGTGGATTTGGATTCGCCTTCATCGGAATATAAGGTCCATAAACGACGGTGTCATGGAGCCTTTCATCAATTGAGTTGAGATGAGTCAATATGCTGAATTTCCACACGTCAAAATGATCTTCATCAAAGACCGGAACGTGAGTGTAGTTTGCAGTTGCCATAGGTTTTGAGTTTGCCATTTAGAATCGGCACCCAAGCTGTTAAGCTTGAAAAACGAAAAATGTTTTATAAAGGTGTTTGCTCTGATACCACTTGTTGCTCCCAAATGGCAACAAGGGTATGAAAAATAGCTAGAGGGGGGGTGAATAGCTGTTTTAAATTTTTTTTCGTACCCTTGAAAAACTCAATTGCAAATGCGCACTTTATCAAGTAAGCGTTATGAAATGCGCCTAACTGAGTGAGTGAAATGCACAGCGGATTTTAGTAATGAAAATAGGCGCAAAGTGTGATAAAGGGGCGCACACACACACTAAGGATTTTGGCTCAAAGTGGGTGAAATAAGCAACTAAGGCAAATGAGTTAACAACACAACACAATTCAGATCAAACAATCTACAATGAGTAAACAAGCAAATAGTGAGTGAAAATAACTTGAAATTAAATGACAAGATAATAACACAAGCTATTTGGAGAGGTTCGATCAATGAAAGATCTACGTCCTCTACCAAGATGGTTAGTCTTGGATTTCTAATGGAGATCTTATATTATGAGTGAGTGTTACAAATTACAACTTTTGAGCTTCTACACTAACTCAAGATCTAATATTCTATGAATGAACAAATCCAAAACAATAACCGGTGTATCTCTAAAAGATGGATCTAAGTGATCAAACTTAAAGAGGTGCGTGTGTGAATTTAGTATCAAGGCTCTTTAGATCTTTATGATTTAGAGCACAATGAAACTAAAGTGTTATAGCTTGAAGATCTGGGCTAAGGATGAAGGTATGAAGATGTTCTTGAGGAATTCTAGAAAAACAAAGGCAATCTTCAAATCTTCAACAAATGCTTTGAGAGAGAAATTCTTGAAATTCTTAGCAAAACTCAGCAACTTCAAAATGTTGAAGTTATGGGGTATTTATAGTGAACTTCAAAAAACTAGCCGTTGGAAATCCTTGTGGATAAGATGTGCTGTCGCTCGTTGATTGGAGCATGCATATATTATGGCCATTTTGACACTCAACATAAATGTGACCGTTGTGGACACGTGTCAACAGATTAGGCGCATATGCATCTTTTAACCACCGTTGGATCATTGGCGTAATTTTGAATTCTCTTCAAGTCTTTGAATCTTCAATAAATCACTGAGTGTTGAATAAACACTTTGAGGCGCGTTTGAGCCAAGAGGCGCATTGAGCCAAGAGGCGCACATTATGTGTGCGCTAAATCAAGGGGCGCAAAGGCGCGTATCATAGCTAGGAATAAATCCTTGTGCGCGCGCTCTGAAAGGCGCATGGCGCGAACGATGAAAGGCGCATGGCGCGTGGCGCAAGAGGCGCATATGCGCGGCTCAAACTCACTGAGTGATTTTTCTTGAATCTTGATCTTCTTGCCCTATTTCAAAGCCTATTCTATAACGATGGACAACCAAAAAATGAAGTATAAATACTTCTTACATGTGGGTCTAAAGTCCATAAAATAAAACTTAGGTGATGGATCAATCAAATCTAATCAATCCTATTACATTAAAACTGAGATATATGTGGGCATACCCAACAGAGGTTCAACAAATCGACCCAAGAATCGACAGCACCTCGATGATACTTAGGGACATAAATTTGACCCACCAATGGCATGCCAAGAATGGCCCCGAAATCATCAACAGTCGGCACCATTTCATTCGCCAAAAAGTTAAAAGTATGACTGTCACAATCCCAAAAGGCTGTAGCGGCCTTCAACAAATTCCAACCCAGCTTCAAAGTCCGTAGAGTGAAAGAATGCGAAATCCAAAGTCTTTGACAAAGGCCTTCTTGGGATGGGTCTTGAAATAATACACGAAGGTGGATAAATCCTTTTCGTAGTCACCAACAACCTTAGGATCAAGTGTGAAAAGGTTGGGAGCCATGGAAAATATGGATTACAATCAAAATTGAGCAAGAAAATGATGTTCAAAAATGGCAGAGAATGGCTATTGGGAGAATGGTTTCGACCAAAGGCTGATATTATAGCTGTTGGGAATCTTTTGTCCAGTAAATGTCAAGCCCTAGAATTCGCTCCCCAGATGCGCGCGCCGCCCGACACCTGTATGAGAAGCGCGCGCATCCCACAATCAAAGGCAGAAGCGCCCGCGGCCCACTTCAAAAATGCCTCAACAGGCCCTTGTCAGTGAAAGAGTCCGTACGGGAAAAGAAGTCCACACGCTGCCAGGATCAGCCAGACCAAGACGAAGTCTCCACCCTAGAACACACAGTTGGGCATGCATTAATTTGGTCCGCCCCTAAGGCATTTCTAAAATTAAAGTAAGGTAGAAACTCCCAACTAAAAGTAGGGTGTCTTTTATTTACTCAAGGCCAATCTTGGCATTTCATCCCCAAAAGAAAATTTGTGGTCCGCAGCCAACTGTGCCCACACCCCACAAAAGTCAAAGGTGCAAGTGCGGCTCCGAACAACATACATCAAAATACAGCCTGAAACAGCAATTTGGTCCATGGAGAGCCACTGAAATCACCACCTCTTCATCAACAAAGTCCCCTAACGGACTTCAACTTGGCAGATGGGTCCCCTAACGGATTCAGCCAGTCCCCTAACGGTCTTCAACTCGGCAGACGGGTTCCCTAACGGATTCAGCCAAGTCCCCTAACGAACTTCAACTCAGCAGACGGGTCCCCTAACGGATTCGGCCAAGTCCCCTAACGGACTTCAACTCAGCAGACGGTGTTGGGTTTCGATCAAACATGCGCAGCGGAATTTAGCATTTAAAATTTTGAAACCCAAAGCCCATAGATCCGTTCATATGATTAAATCAAATACAATAACATGAATATAGGATAAAACTAACCCTTGATGGCTATCAAATTTTCTCTTGGTCTTTGGTGGAGATTTGAAGACTTGATCACGATCACAAAGCTTGAACACGAACTTTGAAGATGATGATTTTCACCCTCTAGCGGTATCCACACTTCGAACGAATATCAAAGGAGCTTCTTTGATCTTGGTTGCTAGACCAACAACTATGAAACACGCTTTCACAATTGATATGACTATATGGAATTTTTTCTTTTGTGTATTATTTTGTTCTTCAATAAAAGATGTCTTAGAACAAAATAAACTCTCTCTCAAACTCTTTGAGACTCACAAAAGGCTATCACTGAAGTTCTGGCCGAAATCCTCCTTTTATACACAAGCAAGACCTATTACAAATAGGAAACTTATGTCAAAAGACATTCCAAATCGAATTAGGAAAGTGCCAGTCGACAGTACTGTGCGGCCGCCCAAAAACATCTGTGCGGTCGCACAACTATCTGAAACAAAACTGGTACAAAACTGAGCTAAGTGTGCGGCCGCCCAGTACACACTGTGCGGTCGCCCACTTCCCCAGAATGTCCAGAATTTCCAAAATTCCAATATAGTCCTTTTAAAGATTCGTTCTATTGTGTGTGACCCTCTAGGATTATACTAAGTTGGCAATGGGTTCAAACATGAAACCATAAGATATGATTAGGTTCTAGCAAACCGTCATACCTACCCAAATAGTATAACTGGATACAAGTTCGCATTCCTCTTAGAATATGTCATAATCCCTTTGTCCATGATGTCATTGAACACAAGTCATGGTCAAACGGTCAACTTGTTTTGTTCAATACTTTCTCGATTCCGAATATGTTGATAATCCAAATGACATTGATCCAATCAATTCATTTGAGTCCGGCCGAACATTTCATCAACATCATTCATACGAGAGGCCCAAGCTTGACATCTCTCCGAAGAGGGACAAATCCATTTAGCTTATTATTCTTCCCTACGTGAATCCGATTATGCCAATCATACCCTTTATAACTACTCGGTTAAAAGTAGCGTTTGAATATGTCAAACATAATGTTCATCAAGTGGAAGACTATAATAACTTCATGTCTAAGGATTCAAATGACATAACTAATATGAGATATATGTGTGACATAGACCATGACATAAATCTCATAGAGCGGGTCATGTCCAGTACCTTGTTCCAAACAAGTACCCATAAATCTAACATGATCATCCCATGATCATTTAGCCTTTATACTAGTGCTTAACAAGTACTAGGGACGGAGATTATTATAAGTAAACATGAACAACAATAATAATCAAAACATCTTTTATTGATATGAAATAAATGATAACAATTACAACGTTTATTAAACGTGCCTAGGGCACCACTACCAACAATCTCCCACTTGCCCTAGGCCCAATCTCCCATGTATCTAATACCCATGGACCTAACATGACCATCATGTTTAGCTTGTGGAAGTCCCTTTGTTAGCGGGTCCGCAACATTGTCATCAGTAGGTACTCTGCATATATTTACGTCTCCCCTATCAACGATCTCTCGAATGATATGAAAACGCCTAAGTATGTGTTTGGATTTCTGATGTGCTCTTGGTTCCTTTGCTTGAGCAATAGCACCATTATTATCGCAATAAAGGTCTATTGGATTAGCAATACTAGGAACCACTTCAAGTTCAGTTATGAACTTCTTAATCCAAACAGCTTCCTTTGCAGCATCCGATGCAGCAATATACTCAGCTTCTGTTGTAGAATCAGCGGTTGTACTTTGCTTGGAACTCTTCCAGCTTACAGCTCCACCATTTAACATAAACACAAAACCCGATTGCGATCGGCTATCATCTTTGTCAGTTTGGAAGCTTGCATCCGTGTAAGCATTTACAACGAGATCATCTTCCATTCCTCCATAGACCAAAAACGAGTCTTTAGTCCTTCTTAAGTACTTAAGAATCGCTTTTACGGCTATCCAGTGATTTTTGCCAGGGTCGGATTGGTATCTACTTGTCATGCTCAAAGCATAAGACACATCCGGCCTAGTACAAATCATGGCATACATGATGGACCCAATTGCCGAAGCATATGGAACATCATTCATTTTCTCACGCTCATCTTTTGTCTTAGGACATTGAGTCTTGCTTAGAGAAACTCCATGTAACACGGGCAAGGTGCCTCTCTTAGAATTTTCCATACGGAATCTTCTAATGACCTTGTCAATGTATGTACTTTGGCTTAAACCAAGTAGCCTCCTTGATCTATCTCTATAGATCTTAATGCCAAGAATATATGCGGCTTCACCCATATCTTTCATTGCAAAACACTTTCCTAACCAAGTCTTCACAGACTGAAGTGTAGGAATGTCGTTTCCAATGAGTAATATGTCATCCACGTATAAAACAAGGAATAGCACTATGCTCCCACTAATCTTCTTGTATACACAAGGCTCATCTTCGTTCTTGATGAAACCAAACTCTTTGACCGATTCATCAAAACGGAGATTCCAACTCCTAGAAGCTTGCTTCAATCCATAGATGGATCTCTGCAATTTGCATACCTTAGAATCTTGTTCAAAACCTTCTGGTTGTGTCATATACACATCCTCTTGTAGTTTTCCATTCAGGAAAGCGGTTTTGACGTCCATCTGCCATATTTCATAGTCATGATATGCGGCAATGGCAAGCAAAATTCTTATAGACTTGATCATTGCTACGGGTGAAAAGGTCTCATCATAGTCAATACCATGAACTTGCCTATAACCCTTCGCTACAAGCCTAGCTTTGTAAGTATGCACCTTCCCATCCATGTCAGTCTTCTTCTTGAAGACCCATTTGCATCCTATGGTTTTTACACCTTCGGGTGCATCAATCAAATTCCAAACTTGATTGTCTTGCATGGATTGCAATTCGGATTCCATGGCTCCAAGCCACTTGTCCGAATCAGGAGAAGACATCGCCTCTTGGTAGGTTGACGGTTCATCATTCCAATGATTTCCACGTCATTACTATCCGTTACGAGAAATCCATATCTCTCGGGCTCGGATCGTAACCTACTAGATCTGCGAGTTGCTTGTGTATTTTGAACAGGTTCCACAACTCCTTGTGGTTCTTGTTCTTGTTCCACTATTGGTTCAATGTTATTTTCTGGGTCTCGAATTTCTTCAAGATTTATTTTACTCCCACTGATTTCTTTGGAGAGAAACTCTTTCTCTAGAAAGACACCAGTTCGGGCAACAAACACTTTGTTGTCCTCTCGGTTGTAAAATAATATCCTTTAGTTTCCTTAGGATATCCCACGAAAATACATTTATCAGATTTGTGTGCAAGTTTGTCTGAGATAAGTCTTTTGACAAAAACTTCACAACCCCAAATCTTCATGAAAGATAGACAAGGCTTCTTTCCGCTCCACATCTCATATGGAGTCTTTTGAACCGACTTAGTTGGAACACGATTTAGTGTGAAAGCAGCGGTTTCTAGAGCGTAACCCCAAAAGGATATTGGAAGATCAACTTGACTCATCATTGATCGAACCATGTCTAACAAAGTCCGATTCCTCCTCTCGGACACACCATTCCATTGTGGTGTTCCGGGTGGAGTCAATTGTGAAACTATTCCACAATTCTTTAGATGATCATCAAATTCTTGACTTAAGTATTCACCACCTCGATCTGATCGAAGTGCCTTTATACTTTTGCCAAGTTGTTTTTCTACTTCATTTTGAAATATTCTAAATATCTCAAATGCTTCACTTTTATGTTTCATTAGGTAAACATACCCAAATCTACTATAATCATCAGTGAAGGTTATGAAGTATTGAAATCCTCCCCTAGCATTGCTACTTAATGGTCCGCATACATCGGAATGTATCAACCCCAATAAGTCGCTTGCCCTTTCACCCAACTTGGTAAAAGGTGTCTTAGTCATTTTTCCAAGAAGACACGACTCACAAGTATCATATGACTCTAAGTCACATGAACCCAAAAGTCCGTCCCCATGGAGTTTTGAGATACGCTTCTCATTAATATGACCAAGACGGCAATGCCACAAATAAGTATGATTTACATCATTAGGTTTAGATTTCTTATTTACATGATAGACATTATTTTCATTCTTGACATCCAAGATATAAAGGCCATTTAATGAATTAGCAATACCATAAAGCACATCATTTAAATAAATAGAAAATTTCTTATTCTCAATAAGAAACTTAAAACCTTCATTATCCAAACAAGAAATTGAAATAATATTTCTGCTTAAATCCGGAACATAATAACAATTGTTCAAAACAAGAATTAGTCCGGAAGGTAAAGTGACTTCATAAGTCCCTACGGCTAATGCAGCAACTCTTGCTCCATTCCCCACACGTAGATCTACTTCACCTTCTTTAAGCAGTCTCCTATTCTTTAGTCCCTGCACATTTAGACAAATGTGAGAACCACATCCGGTATCCAATACCCAAGAATCAGTGGTAGAAAGGAGAATATCTATCATATAGATACCTGAAGTCGACGCAGCCTTGCTGCTCTTCTTCTTCTTTTGCTCTTCCAAGAAAGCCTTGCAATTACGTTTCCAATGACCAATTTCTTGACAATGGAAACAGATTGCATCCTTTTGTGAATCAGGTTTTGCCTCAGAAGCCTTGGCAACCTTTGCCTTGCTTATCTTGGGTTTGACAACTTTTGCCTTACCCTTTCCTTTGGCACTAGCCTTCTTCCCATCATGAACCAAGAGCACGGGAGAACCTTTCTCCACAATTTTCATCTTTGGAGTTTTGAGCATCCCATGCAACTCGGAGAGATTCTTATCCATTCCACACATGTTATAATTCATTACAAACTGATTATAACTTTTAGGCAATGAATTAAGAATGAGATCCGTGGCTAGCTCCAATGGGATTGGATAGCCAAGTTTCTCAAGGTGCTCTACATAACCTTTCATTTTAAGAAAATGAGGACTCACTTGTTGCCCTTCATTCATTTTACAAGTAGTGAATGCAACAATGGTCTTGTACCTCTCTTGCCTAGCTTGCTCTTGAAACATAGTTCTCAACTCCACGCCTATCTCATAGGCTTCCAAATGTTCCAAACTTTGTTGGAGTTTTGAGCACATAGCAGCAAGCATGAGACAACTTACATCTCTAGAATCATTACGATGTTTCTTGTAATTGTCTCTTTCTACCCTAGGGGCAGTAGGCGGTGGTTCAGCAGGGAGAGGCCCATCGAGAATGTACAACTTATCTTCTTGCCTAAGAACGATTACGGATCCAATCCATAAAGTTAGTACCATTCTCTTCGAGCTTATCCTTCTCAAGGATTGATCGCAACGACATTGATTGAGTGTTATTAGTCATTATCTACAAATATGCAAAATTTCCAAAATTTAATAAGTACCGATTTTCATTAAAGAAATAATTAATGTATTTTAAAACAAAATACTCCCACCAAATTATACAACCTTCTTTATACATCCAATGTATAGTATAATTTAAATGGGTTGAGATCCCGCTTTAATCTAATTTTGAGTACGCTTTGGCGCACCGCTCAAAATTAAATCAATTAGGTAGACAACTCTTGTCAATCATATCTCATATGACTCTCAGTTCTTTTCATGAGATTCTTTAAGAAATCCAATTTCAAAAAGCATGTTAAATCTCATCTTTGCCTTAAGCCCAAAACTGTTTTGACGCTTAATTAAGTCCAACCATTTTAAACGCATAGGAAACTCTTATTCACTCATCTTGCTCAAACATGAATAAAATCAATGCACCTCGCTTTGGCGAGCCCACATAAAATTACTCATGTATAAACAAGTGTTTTAATCATGGCATGGCAAAAGGACTTAAAACTTTCTTTGAAGGTTCATCACATATAGCATATAACATATTTATGAGCACATAACATAAACATGTTACACATCAAGTTTAGGCACTAAATTAATCTCCATTAATTTAAGCATGGTATTTATGTGTCATTAGTTTCTCTATAATTATGAGGATGAGACTATTTCAACTTCGGTTATTATCTCCAAATCAAGACAACAAGAAGTGCGGTCGAACTAAGCCATTAGGCAACCACAATCCCGCACTAATTCAAGAAACCAAGAAAGTAGTCCATGTGGCCGAAACTAAGCAATAGATGGTCTCGATGAACGTAGGCCAATTGCATTCACAATTCCACATGGATCTCCAAACTTTGAATCAAGAACTTTGTTTCTCAATTTTAGCAATTATGAACTCTTCATAATTCTAACTTCGTTTTATCTTTGAAACTTTGATTGCGATCAATTTTGGGAAACACAATCTCGATGAACGCAGATTAGCCATCCAAAACTTGAACCAATCTAGGAATCACAAGACTAAAACAAATAGGAAAATCAAACCCCAAAATCCACACACAAACCAACTACCCAAAACCCATTCCAGATCAGCAAGTCTGGACTGGTTCTGTTACTGGTTTTGTTGAATTTTTCGAAAAATTCCAGATTCTGTTTTTTTCAACCAAAATCAGACCTTCTGATCCCCTTGTGCGGCCGCCCAAAAACCACTGTGCGGTCGCCCGGTTCCATCAGAATGTGCAGAATTTTCAAAGTTCGAAAATTTTGTCTCAAAATTGCTTTTCTCCGATTATTAAAACTTTGATCCAATCAAAAATTAATAATCAACAATTCTGAATCCACCATAATTTATTTATTGCGATTGAATCGTGCGATTAAAGTTGCAAAACAATAAACCACATAAAATCACATAACACATAAACATCACATATTCCAATATTCATATCATGCAAGGCACATAAACAATTTATATACACATGACATGATCCAAGTATTGAATTAATCAACATGAACGGGGCTCTGATACCACTGTTGGGTTTCGATCAAACATGCGCAGCGGAATTTAGCATTTAAAATTTTGAAACCCAAAGCCCATAGATCCGTTCATATGATTAAATCAAATACAATAACATGAATATAGGATAAAACTAACCCTTGATGGCTATCAAATTTTCTCTTGGTCTTTGGTGGAGATTTGAAGACTTGATCACGATCACAAAGCTTGAACACGAACTTTGAAGATGATGATTTTCACCCTCTAGCGGTATCCACACTTCGAACGAATATCAAAGGAGCTTCTTTGATCTTGGTTGCTAGACCAACAACTATGAAACACGCTTTCACAATTGATATGACTATATGGAATTTTTTCTTTTGTGTATTATTTTGTTCTTCAACAAAAGATGTCTTAGAACAAAATAAACTCTCTCTCAAACTCTTTGAGACTCACAAAAGGCTATCACTGAAGTTCTGGCCAAAATCCTCCTTTTATACACAAGCAAGACCTATTCCAAATAGGAAACTTGTGTCAAAAGACATTCCAAATCGAATTAGGAAAGTGCCAGTCGACAGTACTGTGCGGCCGCCCAAAAACATCTGTGCAGTCGCACAACTATCTGAAACAAAACTGGTACAAAACTGAGCTAAGTGTGCGGCCGCCCAGTACACACTGTGCGGTCGCCCACTTCCCCAGAATGTCCAGAATTTCTAAAATTCCAATATAGTCCTTTTAAAGATTCGTTCTATTATGTGTGACCCTCTAGGATTATACTAAGTTGGCAATGGGTTCAAACATGAAACCATAAGATATGATTAGGTTCTAGCAAACCGTCATACCTACCCAAATAGTATAACTGGATACAAGTTCGCATTCCTCTTAGAATATGTCATAATCCCTTTGTCCATGATGTCATTGAACACAAGTCATGGTCAAACGGTCAACTTGTTTTGTTCAATACTTTCTTGATTCCGAATATGTTGATAATCCAAATGACATTGATCCAATCAATTCATTTGAGTCCGGCCGAACATTTCATCAACATCATTCCTACGAGAGGCCCAAGCTTGACATCTCTCCGAAGAGGGACAAATCCATTTAGCTTATTATTCTTCCCTACGTGAATCCGATTATGCCAATCATACCCTTTATAACTACTCGGTTAAAAGTAGCGTTTGAATATGTCAAACATAATGTTCATCAAGTGGAAGACTATAATAACTTCATGTCTAAGGATTCAAATGACATAACTAATATGAGATATATGTGTGACATAGACCATGACATAAATCTCATAGAGCGGGTCATGTCCAGTACCTTGTTCCAAACAAGTACCCATAAATCTAACATGATCATCCCATGATCATTTAGCCTTTATACTAGTGCTTAACAAGTACTAGGGACGGAGATTATTATAAGTAAACATGAACAACAATAATAATCAAAACATCTCTTTATTGATATGAAATAAATGAGAACAATTACAACGTTTATTAAACGTGCCTAGGGCACCACTACCAACAGACGGGTCCCCTAACGGATTCAGTCAGTCCCCTAACGGACTTCAACAAGCAACAGCCTCAGTCTGCTAATCAGACTCTAAACTTTGGCCACGGTGGGCTGCCTCATGTCACCGCACCTCTTCTATCAGCAAAAGCCGCTCACACAGGGAGCGCACCTCTATCCATTATAATTTCAAATTCCTGCTTTCATCGAGTCTTTGATTTTTCTTGGTGATGTCCTCGGCGGATGTCTTTCTTTTGTCGGCGCGTTTTGCTTCGCAATTCACGCCGCCGAGGGGCTCTGTAGACACCCCGCCTTAGACCGCTCACCCCGATTGCACATTTGATTTTGTGTTTCTCCCTCTTTTAAGTGTTTTTTGTTACTTTAGTTAAGTTCCTGATTGACTTCGTTAAGTCCAGGGACTAAACTGAATAACAGTGCTAACTTTTTAGTCCATTCTGTCAAAAATGTCATTTTAAAGTCGCGCGCCTCCGCCAAGCCTGGTCAGACGCGCGCGCCTTCCACCTCAAAGGCAGGAGGCGCGCGCCTCTGGGCGTCAGTTACAGATTTTCTCCCAAGAATCCCTCCCTTGATCATTTTACTTGATTTTACCCAGAAGATTATTGTTTGTGACTTTATTTTGGCACCAAAAACAATATTTTTTCCACTATAAAAACCCCTCTTCTTCATCATTGAAAAGAGGACACTTTGAAGACTTTTCAAACACAACAAAACTCTACAAAAATCATACTTTATACTTCTCTTCAAAGGCATTCTCCAAGAAGTCTCTTTTGAAGTTCTTGAAGAATAGGTACTCTTCTTTCTTCTCTTTCTTACTCATTTCTTCTCATCTCTTTTACTTTTTTTTTCTATTAAGTGTGCAATCACCCCAACATTTTGGGACATAACACCGACGATCACTTCATCTCATTGAAGTCGGTCAAGGAGTCATCACCCTACATTTCAAATATCTTTTAAAACCCCTCTTTCAAACCCCTTAAATCATTTTCAAAAGAATAGGAAGAACACTTTTATCATGTAAACTTTGAACAAGCAAGACCGACGTTAGTCGGGCGAGATGGGTGTTTAAGTACTTCCCATATCGTAACCTAACCTCCGAACCCTCATAACAAGAATCTCTGTTTTCGTAATCAAATTAGACAACTCTAGGTTTTTCTTATGTTCCTCTAAAACATAGGTGGCGACTCTACACACAAAAACGTAAAACCCGAATAGGTATCCTAGGCTCCGCTCGCCCGGGGTATCTACAGCTAGTGAGAATTCTAAGCTTATTTTCACGCACGCTACTATCACCTTCACAAAATCTTTGTAAAGTGTCCCATGCCTCCTTAGCAGTGGAACTATTTTGAACAAGTTTGAAAATATGCATATCAATCCACTCAAAAATAACATTAAGTGCTTTTTCATTGAAATTAGCTTTGATTAATCTCTTCATTAGTCCACTCAGATTCAGGTTTGACTTGAACGTCACCATCTTCATCTGTGGGTAACATAGGAAGAGTGTAACCATTTGTTATAGATCGCCAAGCTTGAAGGTTAATTGATTTGATATGCGAGCGTAGGCGGATCTTCCAATAAGCATAATTCGAGCCATCTAAAACAAGAAGTCGTTTCTGATTGGGATTAGCAGGATCAAAAGCCATGACAAATGACCGAACCACTTAGTAACGTCAAGTGACCGTGCTCTGGTGCCAATTGGAATTGTTTGTGTCAAAGGCTTCTGAGAACAAGTGTTATCTCAAATGCTAGGTAACACTCCAGATAACACTCAGTGACGGACAACACACATCCGAGAATAAAAACAGTTTGTAGAAGAGTTTTGCACCGGAATAAATAGCACAAGAGTTGTTTTTCTCAAGTTATATAATTATAACTTGAGAGAGCCACAAAGGCGAATGCTTTATATTCAGTATGAGAACCAAATACAAAGCCGAAAAAGTTCCTTATTGCTATTACAATGTATGAGCTATGGAACTAAATAGAACAAAGTACAATGATCCTATCCTAGCCAACACAAACTCAAACCCGAAGTATTTGAGTGTGAAGAAGAGTGTATGGGAGGGAGGATCTAAGGAGCCAAGAGTGTACCTTGATCTTGTCCTAAGGATGTGTGTAATGTTTTGCTTGTCTTCAATATCTTCACCCTTGCACTTGTATAGCCTTCAAATGCTTGAGGGCTACTCAAACATGATTACCCATGTTGTCTTGGACGTGTGTGGAGAGTGTGTGAGCTTTCTCTCCACAATTTGTGCAAGAATTGTCCACTTTCTTTGATTTTCTCAACCGATTTCTTCATGCCCAGGTCCATGCATCGCCTAGTTGTACTCTGAGCTTCTCCACGCTTGTACTCTTTAATTTGATCTGCAACAAATCCTTGAATAAGTCTTTCCCACGTTTTTCTCATTTAGACACATGTCAAATATGTTGAAAGTTATCCATAAGTAACCATTTATGTGTAACTTCATTTAACCCATTCTCCATGTATTTAGCTCCAATTTCCACCTTTTAATTACCTGAAATATGGACAAACATACAGTCATCTAGAAAATAATATTAAGACATTAGTATAAAAATTATTATGGAAAGAAATATAAAACAATAAGACATTTTCCATCGGGTAACACATGACTGCCAGTGATAACATATGAGGTAACACCTTTGTTTACACTAACAGTTTGTCCCTGGTTAGGTCTAATTATGTTATTTTAGGGAAGTTGTTGGAATTGGTCTAAACTTAGTAGTACAACAATTGGTTTTCCACTTTTCCTTGTTGTTCTGTTTGGAACAACTCCAGAAAGTGTTTCTTTGTATGAAACTAGTACTCCTTCTATCTCAAACTTTTGGTTATTTAAAGTCAATTTATTTGAATTTTGATTAATATTTTATGTTAAACTATTAATTTACATAATTTATTAATCATTAAACAATCATTTTTAATTTTTTATGAAAATTAATAATTTAGTGTAAAATATTAGTTTAAGTTCAAGTAAATTTGATAAGTAACAAAAAATTGAGACAAAACAAGTACATTACAACCCAGCCGTGGATGGTACATATACAATTCAATTAATCATTTGTATTTTGAGAAGTTAAATGAACAAGAGCTTTTCAAAAAAATAATTTTTTTTTGAACAAGATGTTACATTTGTAAATTAGAGACACATATTTTGAGATTAAAAAAAAAAAGTCTTTGTTCAAAATGCAGAGAATACTTGTAAGAGTTCGGTAAGGCTCCAACTCGATGAGGCTCGAACTCTATAAGGCTCGAACTCGAGCTCGTTTGATTTCAAAATTTTCAGAAAAAAGTTTTAGCCCGAGCTCGGCTCATAAGGACTCGAGTTCGAACAACTCGTTAAAAGCTCGCGAGTAGCTCGAAACTCGATTCAATTCGAGCTCCAACAATGAAAATGGGCTCGAGCTCGATAATTTGTAAACAAGCTCGAGCTCAAAATTTCAAAAATCGACTCGTCTCGTCTCGTTTACGACCCCACGTACACCTTTAGAAATTCACTATAACATGCTAGTGCCAATGCTGAATTATGTCTTTCCTTTAATACGTCAAAGGAACAGGGTGCAAATGACCTACTGTACATTCTTGTGAAGTGCATTAATCACTCAAATGAACTATGAAGAAAAAGGGCAAACAAGAAGTTCTTCACAGGCCCAAAAGCATTTCAACTGTTCTGTAGAGACCAAAGCTTCATTATCATCACATAGTGCCTCCACATATAACAATCCTTAATAACAAATTGTTTTTCTTCAAAGTCTACGTTCATCGCAGTGACAAGTTCATTTCATTGCCCACCCTCGAGATTTGGACAAGTGGACAACTATCACTGCCACCTTGAGGTTTGATTTTGTTTCACTGCCTATCCTTTTAGGATTAAATGGACTGTTTTACCCCCACTTCAAGGAAAATTTGTTTTATCATCCATAAATTACAACTAAGTCACGAAAACAAAACACATAAATCTAAATAAAATAAATTTTAAATTTAACTGATGCACTAAGCCTCATTAATCTTCTACATTATATAAATAATTTATTAATTATTAATTACTTATCAAACTCTTTATTTATTTTTAAAAAAAATCAAACTCTTTAATTGCATTTAATATTTTTTTGATCTTACTCATTAATATAAAAAAACATTTTATTTTGGTTTTGAATTAATAATTACCACAATACTAGCTCGTAGTTTATAAATTCAAATAACACTTTCAGAGTAATATTAAACAAATTAATAGTTATCACACAAATAATGATTTTATATTTACAAAAATTAATATTTGATACCTTTTTGTAACTTTTTAATATATATATATATATATATATATATATATATATATATATCTATTTTTAAAATAATTCATCACAAAAGTTTGGATATAGTAAAATTTATACCAAGTGATAGATTTATATTAGTTTAATTATATTAAAAATTAAGAAAATGTATCAAATATAAATGTTTGCAAAAATTTAATTTTAATTTGTGTAACCATAAATATTATATTTAATAATATTCTAAAAGTGTTATTTAATTTATAATTTTTGGAGAAAGACAAATAATTGAAAATGTGATGAATGATTTGATTAGTAATTACTAATTAATAAATCATTTATTTAATCAGAGGTGAGTTTTACTATATTAGTTAAATGTCAAATTTATTTTAGTTAGAAATTATATGCTTTTCTTTTTAGTGATTTAGTTATGGTTTATTATGGAAGGCAAAGTAATTTTTCATTAAAGTGAGGGCAAAACAGTCCATTAAGTGGTACAAGGGTGGGCAGTGAAACGAAACCAAACTTTGATACTTGTCCAAACTCAAGGGTGGGCAACGGCGTTCATTTAGTGCCCAAAGCTTTTCATTCAAGGAATTAGTTTACTACCAAACACAAAGCGTTTGCTTAGTGATTTCTACACCAGATATCTTCATTTATACGGAGTATAAAAGTTTATCCGCGCAGCAGTCTTCTAATGGGAAAATTTAATATCCATGAGCTAATTTTCATCAAATTTTCTGCGAAATGAACACATCAAACTTGGGAGATTTTTTCAAGGCTTTGGTGTCAAACTCCGTAGAGAGTTTGACAACCAATCTTGGATGTAACTTTAGTTTTAGGACAGCCCCAAGCTTCCCATTACTGTTGACTTTCGCCTTCACAGCAGTCAACTCATCAACCGCGTATGTTCCACCAATAATAAAATTGTTTGTATTAGTTGACCATCTTCTTTTCATCTTTCCCGCAACAACAGTCTTCTTTATTTCATAAGCGTGACTCGTTTAAAAAAATTCATTTTTTTAATGTTTGACATTGATAATTAAATGTCATGAGAACTTTAAACTAAAACCGAGGATGTAACATTTTAAAAATATTTTTAAACTAAAAAATAAACACTTATTCTTGAATAATGATTATGGTTGTAATATATTTGAAACCGTTCAGTGTACGTGTTTTGCACAAATAACAATAATGATAATAAAATTTTAAATATAATTTTAGTAAATGAATTGTAAAGCTATTAAAGTTATAATTTCAATAATAACTCTAAAAGTAATATGATGGTGATAATATATCACAAAAGTCACAGCACATCACTATTTAAAAAGTGAAAATTTCATGAAAAACTTGTTTTACGCTCGCTTTAGTGTAAAACTTGTTTATCATCTTTTATGCAAAACTCATTTTGTATCTCTTAATCTTAATGTAAAACAGGTTTTTCATAAGTGTGACTCGTTTAAAAAAATCCATTTTTTTAATGTTTGACATTGATAATTAAATGTCATGAGAATTTTAAACTAAAACCGAGGATGTAACATTTTTAAAAAATATATTTTAAACTAAAAAATAAACACTTATTCTTGAATAATGATTATGGTTGTAATATATTTGAAACCGTTCAGTGTACGTGTTTTGCACAAATAACAATAATGATAATAAAATTTTAAATATAATTTTAGTAAATGAATTGTAAATCTATTAAAGTTATAGTTTCAATAATAACTCTAAAAGTAATATGATGGTGATAATATATCACAAAAGTCACAGCACATCACTATTTAAAAAGTGAAAATTTCATGAAAAACTTGTTTTACGCTCGCTTTAGTGTAAAACTTGTTTATCATCTTTTATGCAAAACTCATTTTGTATCTCTTAATCTTAATGTAAAACAGGTTTTTCATAAGTGTGACTCGTTTAAAAAAATCCATTTTTTAATGTTTGACATTGATAATTAAATGTCATGAGAACTTTAAACTAAAACCGAGGATGTAACATTTTTAAAAATATATTTTTAAACTAAAAAATAAACACTTATTCTTGAATGTTAAAAATCAAATATATTATATATTTGAAACCGTTCAGTGTAACACAAATATAGATTGTTTGTATTTGTCACTCGTAGTTTTTATAGTCAGATATTCAATATAGCAATATAATTCTCTTTATGTACAAAATGAATGACATTCTTATTTAAAGACACTCTAAAAAGTTGACTTTTATTAGTAAAAATGCATACTCCCTCCGTCCCACCTCACTTGAGACCTTTGAGGTAGGCACAATAACTAAGAAAAAAGAATAAAATAAGAAAAATGTGTGGTAGAAAATGAAGAGAGAGAATGAGCGGGGTTAATAGTAGGTTGATTGAATGAATTGTGTGGTGGAAAATGAAGAGAGAGAATGAGTGGGTGGGGTAGATTGAATATAAAATAATAAAATCATGGCTATTTTGTGAGGTCTCAAGTGAAGTGGGACGGCCCAAAATAGAATAAAGTCTCAAGTGAGGTGGGACGGAATGAGTATATATTTTTTCTATCTATTTTTAAACTTTTAATTTTGCAAGTATAAAATTAAATATGAAAAAAAAGTAAAAATTCATTAAGAGGATCATTTTTGAGAAAAAGGGTTATTTAATTCGGGACGGATATAAATATTAAATACTAAATTACACCGCTTTCATCGGATTAAATTTATTGGGTATATGTAAATTTGTTAAGCTCAATAACTAAATAAAATTATAAAAAAAATAGTAATAGTTGGAGGGTAAAATTTTCACAAGAATATGTCATGCGGCATTGCTGATATTAGCGGCTTCGGTATATATATATATATATATATATATATATATATACACACACACACACACAATGTCTAATTGTTTCAATGCATTATTAACGCACATATACTTAGTTTGCAAGTTTTTACTAATAGTGTTAGTAAACATCAGTGTTAAAAAAATAACTTTAAAATAATTAATAAATATGACTTATACAATATATACACATAACTATAAAATTTGGGCCCCTTACCACTTTGGGCCCTGGGCGAGCGCCCACCCTGCCCCCTTGACCTGAGGAATTTCCTTGTTTCCCCTGCAAAACAGATTGAATACCACTTGAGAGTCCGTTTCTAATACCAGCAGCACGTCCTGGGTTGCCTTTTGCCGCACGCCGTCTGTGTTTAACTTAACCCCTTTGTAGTGAGAGGGTTCCCATTGACCATCGTGGAGGAGCTTTGGAACCCCTTTGTAGTGAGAGGGTTCCCATTGACCATCGGGGAGGAGCTTTGGATAGTTTAGCATGAGTAGCCATGTGTGTATACTTCAACTTCAGTTCGAACCATTTTAGAATATACTGTAGGAATTGTTTTTTGAAAATTAGTTTGTTTTGGACAGAATATTTTATTTTCCTCTGAGTCTTTTATCAAACAACACAAATTTCGTAAAATTCATTTTTTAATAATAGAAAAAGATTGACCTTATAACTGAAATTTTTACCATTTTGTTGTTTAACTTGTTTTAAAGTTACAAAACAAGAGAATGAGTTAAAAATTGTCAGATTTATAATATAAAAAAGTCCGATTGTTAGTTAAAATGTCAAATCTTAAAAAATAATAATCTCAATTAGGAAATAAAGAAAAAATGAGAAATAGATCTATCATCATGATGTCACTGGTCATATGTAGGGCTGTAAACGAGCCGAACTGAGTCGAGCTTTGGAGTTTTGAGCTCGATACGAGCTTGAGCTTTTTTTGAGTTCGAGCTCGAGCCCAGTTGTTAAATTGCGCATGTGAATGCTAATTATGCTAGACATATGTATCAACACTTTACCGGCCCTTAGCCGACAATAGGTAATTTTGTCCAAAAAAGTATGATCATATGCTATGAAAGAAATCTTTTTGGCTACCATGAAGATGTTCAACATACTGATGTCAGATTTTATAGGTCCAACCAAATCATGTTAAATCTCATATTGACATGCCTGAATAAACTGGACAGCATGAATGCAGGCTCCTAACAAGTAAATAAACTGAAAGCAAACCGAACATGTGCTAGTCAACAAACATATGTTCTTCTCTCTTTAAGCATTGAATAATCAAACATCTGTGTGTTTGATAAAGAGAATTACAAACACTAATTCATAAGCAGCAACGTCATAGCAACGTCATATCATATTAGAAGAGTTAAGGTTTGAGCAGAAAATACGCATTGAGAAATTAGAGGTAGGTCTTGTCTAAATCATTGAAATAAGGATGTTCCATGGCGTTCTTTGCTGAAATCCTCTTTGCTGGTTCATACTCCTCAACATTTTCTGTCATCATTGTCATGATAACCACAAAGAATTGTTGATAACCTATCTGAATCAAACTTTTTAACGCTATGAACGCTTGAACACTTGCTTCACTAGCTATGCTTATTTAAGCCAAAATATGAAGAAACTTTTTGGGACGAAGAGAAATGAGAAATGCGAAGATCATTTCGGGACAGATGGAGTATATATATGTATGTATTGAACTTACTGAAGATCAAGTCCATCTTCCTCGAGAGTAGGGAGAGAGGATGAAAGCTTTTGTGGTTTCCACTGAGGATACTCGTGCCAGTTCATGAGCTTGCTTACTCCTGGCCAGACTTGTTCATTGGAGTACCCAACAACCTGCAGGAGAGAAAGAGAGAGAAGAATGAAAAATCAATAGATAAGAACAGTTTTTTTTTTTTTTTTTTTTGGGGAATGATTTAACTTAAATCATTTAAGTAACTTAAATTAACAGGGAATTTTGGAATCAGTTTTGACTCAGAACCTGAAAATGTGTAGCAATTGCTGCAGCTCAGAATCTCCAGCAAATAAGGCGGTCTTGTTGACTAGCTCGGCTATTTCAGGGACGGAGAATCATATTACAATTTCAGCAAACAGCGGTAGAAAGATTTTGAATGCAGAAAGTGTAGAAAGAAGTTATGGAGGGATGTTTACCAAATATGCAGCCAACAGACCATATGTCCACAGCTGTTGAGTAGTGGGTGGCACCCAAAAGGACCTCGGGAGATCTATACCAAAGGGTCAAGATCTGTAATTGTAAATGTTCTACTGTTATTAATTAACTAATTGTGAAAATTAAATGGATTGATTCTTCAGTAATTTCAGCAAAGTGAACACGAGAAACAAAGATATTACCTCGTGAGTGTACTTCTTAATCGGTAAAGTGAAAGCTCTAGCAAGACCAAGATCTGCAATCTTAAGCATCATTGTCTTTCGGTCCATCAGCAGGTTGCAAGGCTTAAGGTCCCTGAATAAGAAAAACAAACATCTTAAAAAGAAGTAATTACAGTGTTATTAAATCTGAAGTGCATGATCTGAACTAAACATTACCTGTGAAGTACTCCATGGCCATGGCAGAAAGCAACGCCCTTACAGAGGTGGTACATCATGCTCTGCACAAAGCAGCCGGAATATTTATAATGAAAAATGCCTAAAAATGAACTTGTGAAAGCACTATTTAGATATTGTGAAAGCTCTAAGAGAGAGATTGAAGGGCCTCATAGTCTCATCAACCATACATACCTTGATGATTTTGGAGGGGATCAGTTCTCCAGTTTGATGAAAAGTTGTAATGAATTTCTTGAGATCAGTGTCCATGTACTCAAACACCAAATACAAAACTGCCTTCCCTTCTTTGTTCTGCCCTTGCTTCACATCCATCAGCCTGTAATGATATGACCGGTATAAAGCATCAATTTCCAGTAATATACGAAGGGCATTGAGGCGAAATAGATGAATGGAAGCGTCCGAAAGAGATGAACAATATAATCAGACATTTTTGGTTGCTGATATCAAAATCAGTTTAAGAATAAAGCAAAAATCAACAAAACAACAAAGAATCTTACACAGCCAGGAGAAGGAACAGAATCGTTATGTATCTATGTTGGTCCCAAAGACACAATAAGGGTATGAGAAAGGAGGCTAGAGGGGGGGGGGGTGAATAGCCTACTTAAAATTTCAACCCTTTTTCAAAATTCAACCAAGTGCTTACAATCTTGAGTTTTGCGGTCAGGTAATAAACCACGCGGTCAAGGTGTAATATGCACAGTGGAAGTTTTCGATAGAAATAAGGTAAGGTTGTTTTGATAAAAATCTCTAAGTATAGAAGCTCACTCACGGTCAAGAGTTTTCCGGTCGAGTGAGATGCGGTCAAGTGATTTGCGGTCAGAGATTTGCAGTCAGATGGTTGAGATTGAAAGTTGTCGTCTCAGAAGTTTTGGAAAAAGATAAGTTAGTCAGATTTTAACTTAGGCAATGTGGAGAACAAACAAACACAATTCACAACAGTTCTTAAATCTGAAAGATCAAACACTAAACGACAAACAAAATTAATATGAACAATAAAGAACAAGATGAACAATACTTGAAAGTAAATTTGCAGAAAGTAAAATGACACAAGTATTTGAAAAGGTTCGATCTGTTAAAAGATCTACGTCCTTTACCAAGATGGTCAGTCTTGGATTTTGAATGGAGGTATATATTGATTCTTGAGTGTACAGATTACAGAGATGAAGCTTTGAATCAACACCTACTTTCTATGAAGAATAAAATCCTAGACTTAGACCAGTGTATCCCTTTGATTCAATCTATGTGATTGATCAATTGGTGAGTGTGTGTGTAAGAATCAGAAGCTCTTTAAAATCTAAGTGATTGTAGAGCCTAATGAATCTTAAGTGTTTACAAGGCTTGAGATGACTTGTTTGTTGCTGGAGATCTTTGAAGGTTTGAAGGTGAGTTCTTTGAAGATTCAAAGGATTCTGGAAATCTTGAGTATGATCTTCAATCACCAAGTATTTCAACAGCAATTTCTCTCTTTGAATCTCAGCAATGTTTAATGAAGAACTTAAGGGCTATTTATAGCCTTGAATGAGAAAATAGCTGTTGGAATTACTTGGGCTCCAAGTTGAAGGACGATGAGCTGTTGAATTCTGATTGGAGCTCAATCTGAGTTGTCCTTTATTGCAGAGTAGTGGTGGTCCCACTAATGTGTTTTCAAATTTGAAATTTGAATTTTTCAACGTTCTAAACTAACCATAGTTTGACCAAGGTTAAGTTTGAACAAACTTGGGTTACTTGGACATCTTCACTGGCGGTCGAGACCTTACGGTCGAATGATCCACGGTCAGATGGTCTTTCACGGTCGACAGATCTGCCACAGTTGAGGTGAGCCTCTTTCCGGTCAAGGAGAGCTTCTCACGGTCAAGGTCTTGACCACTAGATTTTCCAGACTTAGAAATTTGCAGCCTATCAATCTAAAGCCTATACTATCAAAATGGACTATTCTAAAAATGAAGTTTAACACTTCTTACAATATATCCTAAAGTCCACAAAAGATAAAATTAGGTTATGGGATCAATCAAATCTAGGTAATAGGAGTGGTTTATAATAAGCATACCCAACAATCTCCCCCTATTTGATTGAGACCATTACCTACTATAACAAAGGCTAATTCATTGTACTTGGTAATAACATGTTTCAAGAAATATTGTTTTATTAAATATCATGCCCCAAGTCAATGCACACTCTAAGCCAATGTCATAGATTTCTATCAGCCTAAAAAGATAAAATAAATTCTAATCCTAGCAAGATAGAAATATAAGTTTGAATGCATTTTAGATAGAAACAACAATAAGAATGCAAATGCATCAATCAAACATTCAAAGGCACTCCACATAAATATCCATTCAAGCATAGGGAGGGCAAACCAAAGGAGGTGATTAAGTTTTACAAACCATAACAGAAATAAAAATTGTTTTGGGACAAACATTAACAAATGTTTAACGACCACACATGGTCAACAAAAGGAGTTAAGGTGGGATAGAATCATGGTTGGACTAGAAACGGTCGAATTCATGGAGATCATCTTCAGTGAGGTCGGAGAAGGGAAAGCGGTAAGAGGGCATGGAGAGACCGGGAATGAGAATAGGAACGGTCACTCCATCTTCATCATCTTCACCCTGAGCATTTACATTACCGTGGCCTGCTTTTGCCTCTTGATTTGCAACTAGATTACCATGGAGGTTGATCCTATTCATCACAGTGTTAGCTCGATTTGACAGTAAATCAATTTTATTTGATTGGTCATTGAGGCGGTTGGTGTGGACAATCATGGCTTGTTTGAATGCTTCCAATTTCCTACCCAAGCTTTCATTCATATTGGTCATAGCGGATTTCAGGGCAATGTCAACATCTTTTTCCACCGACACTCTTACTTTCTTTACTTCCAGAGAAAGTTCATCTTTCACATCCTCCATAGATTTTGAGATGTCTATCGAGTCTTTTAAGACTTCCTTTGAAAATCACTTCATGATGGCTCTTGTTTGAATGAGGAAAGATTGATTCATAAAGTCCGGAGTTACCATGAAGGCACTTGGAGCAACAAGAGCGGTAGAAGTAGAACTGCCAGCTTGACCGGGCCTCGAAGAGCTGCTGCCTGCTTGACCGGAGAGGGCATCTAATATAGCCTTTGATACGTACTCTCTCTCCCCCTTAATGGTCTCAATCAGTTGAGAGGGAAGAGCAGTAACCTGGTCCTTAAGCACGGAGTTGGCAGACTTCAGCTCAGAGATTTCTTCATGAAGAGCGGCCTGATTGGCGGTCAGCTTTGAGATTTGGGTTTGGGAATCCAGATTGATTTGAGTAAGCATTTCCACTGCGGTCAACAAATGAGCAATTGGATCGACCGGAGGTTCAGAAGTGGAAGGCCTGGTGGGAGACATGGATATTTTACCAGCATGGTCACTGGGTACATGGTCATCTGCTTGACCGTGACCCACATCCTCAGGCACTAGCTCATCCTTTGCAACTTCTTTCTCAGACACAGCAAGCTTCTGAACATTTGCAGGAACTACATCATCACTGAAAACCGGGCTATCAGCATTGATACCCTTATCAACCTCAACATTATCAACAGCATTGTTATCAGAATGTTCTGATCCATCATCAGATACATCCTCTACCTCTTCATCGGTAGGTTCATCAACCAAACCAAATGTTGGTTTAGAAATTGGTTGCCTTTTCAGGCGCTGGGGTGGAGCAATCTCAATAACATCTTCATGGTCGCCCTGAGTAGGTGAACCAGATGGGGTAAAATCAGGAGAAACGGTCGATGGAGGAGGTCTGGAAACCTTTGTCTTCTTGGAAACTTGTTGAGGACTTAAAGACAAATCTCTTTTCTTTGATTTCTCCCCCTTAGATGATGCGGGGAGAGGAGCCCTAGGTTTTAGAGACTTGGAGAGAGCGGTAGGAGATGAGGTGGTAGACCGGACGGTGGTAAAGCGAGGAGGAGCGGTAGGCTTGACTTGCCTTAGAGGAGCGGAAAGTTTGGAGACCGGAGGAGGAGGGGACAGAGATTTGGAACTTGGAGAAACTGGTTCTTTGAACTTTATTCCTATTAAGGGCTTAGATTTGAGAGGGGGTGCGGTAGATGCACTGGCCTTAGCTTTGCCCTTAACCAACCGGGCTTCCCTTGCTTCTTCTCCTTCACTGTCATCATCATCATTTTGGTCACCGGTCGAATCGTGCGGTTGATCCAGTCCTAAGGCTATCCTAGCTGCCTTGGTATAGTGAGGAGGAACATACTTTTCTTTGCGGTCCTTTGCTAGGTAATCTTGGTACTGAGTATCACCAAAACGATTTCTGAAAGTAGATCTCATGGTTTTGATGTCAAAAACTTAGAGAGAGAGAGATGTTCACTTTAGCATGCTTATCTTTGGCAATCTCCTTTCTGAGTTCAGGAGTGTATTTGAAAATGAGGGACAGCAGTCTAGAGTTCTTCTTGTATTTTGTGGGGGCTTTCTCCCTGATCTGCTTGTTGTAATCCTTGACTTGTTCAACCAGCAGAGAATAGAGGGTCTTGGGCCAATTCATCTTCCTGCCCAGATAGATAGCGGCAGAGAGGTTCCATTGAGTATAATTGAAGTTGCCATGGTTGCCACTTTTACACAGAAGACCGTGGCCAATCAGGTGTCCAATATAATACATCACTTCAGGAAGGTCTTCCGGTAGGGTGTGCATACATCTGTGGATCCAATCAACCGTTGTGCAAGCTCATCACATTCTTCAGAGGTAAGGGATTCAGGGGCTTTGAAGTCAATATCGAGACCTAGAGCGGTTGCAATTTCAGTGTAGTCTATCTCAACTTTCTTTCCATACACTTCAGCCTCAATCCAATCAAGTGGATTATTCTTGTCATCTCTTCCTTTAATCTCTTTTGCGGTAGAGTAGATTTCTCTGGCCGCAGCAGGAAGGTGATATGGTTGATTCATGGTAAAGAAGTTGAGAATGCCAGATTTGGTCATCCTCCTGATGATATTCCTTCTGATGGCATCATTCATGAGATCATCGTGGTCCATTACACAACCTGGAATGAAGGGTTTTTCATCCTGAAAGAAAACTTGAGAAGTTAGAATCATAGAACTCATACGTCGACCAACTGACGGTCGAATGACACTGGCGGTCAAATGACCAACACGGTTGAGAGTACTAGCGGTCGAACTAGAAGAGCGGTCGACAAGGTAGATACTTAGAATTTTAAGATGTTAATCCAAAACACGCACAAACCAATTTACTATGTGTAATAAGAAAAACAGATTGAAAAGTGATTTCTCAAGAAAACGAAGAACTACTGAAGAACACGAAGAGCACTATTCACGATGAACACCCAGATATTGCTACAGAGCACGAAAATTCATAAAAATTACATGGTTGAAGACGCATAAACCGATTAAACACAAATCTATCAACAATTTTACTTTCAAAACCACATAATTACCAGAATGTTAAAGGGCAAAGTGAACAAAAATATGAACCAAAGCTTCAACAAAATAATGACACAAGGAGTAACAACATTAAGTAAAGTATGAAACAAAGCATGGAATCGAGTTTGAGAATATAAAACGAGCAAGAATAATCATAAACGCAATCAAATCAGCCCAGGAATAGAGAATCAATCAGGAATACCGAAGGGTTTTTCAACCCGCCAACAATGAACAAATGTAAAATATGAGAGATTGGAGTCAAGAAATCATACCATGTTGTCTTCAAATGTAGTATCTTGTGATTTCTTAGAAGATTTTACTGATTGAGAGAGTTTTGGAGCCATATATATAGACAAATTATGAGAGAGATTCGAATGAGAGAGTAAGAACTGGGTGTATAGAGAGAGAAAGTGATGAGATAGAGAGAGAGAGAGAAACAGATTCTGAAAAGTAGAGTGGTGGAGGTTAAGGAGTAGTGGAACGGTTTGTGCAGAGAAGTGGGAGGTTAACTCTGCAAATTCAGGGATTTGACCATGATGTCCTTTCGCCATAAATGCATGGATAGTGACGGCGGACATAAATAAGGGGATAAAATTAATTGCAAATGATTTGAATTAAATAAAAACGAGGGAAAAGAGGAAATTACGGAATTTCCCCTTGGATGACTGGGAAGATCCTCAGAATTTCTAAGTTAGAAAACACTTACCTGGTCACCTAGCTTTTTGCGGTCAGGTGCTTGACCGTGAATGCTTGCGGTTAAGTATGTTGCCTTAACCAAAGCTTCTTTAAAGCAATGAACCAATGTTATCATTTTCCCATGCGGTAGGCTTTTTAAAGCCTTGAACAAATTTCATCTGTTTCATGCGGTCGACACATTATGCGGTCAACAGGGTGCGGTCGTTCACTTGAAGGATTTTGATGCTTCGACCGGGATTACTTGACCGGTGAGATGTCATCGACCGTTGAGACCTGCTTGGTTTTGGACTTAGATAAAACACAAGACATTAGTACAACCAAGATATATGGGCATGTCATTAAGTTCTAGCATACCCATTTCTCCTCTAAGATACCTAAATCTCTTCGAATCAAGAGCATTGGTGAGAATATCTGCAATTTGATTGTCAGTACTCACATACTCTAGATGGATATTACCTTTTTCCACATGATCCTTGAGAAAGTGGTACTTGATATCAATGTGTTTGGTTTTAGAATGCATGACAGGGTGTTGGAGACAGCAATGGTAGATGTATTGTCACAATAGATTGGACAATTTTTTTTGTTGATTTCGTAGTCAACCAATTGTTGCTTCATCCAGAGCACTTGGCAGCAGCAGCTTCCAGCAGCTATATATTCAGCTTCTGTGGTAGATACAGAGACTGAGGCTTGTTTCTTGCTTGCCCATGAAACAAGTCGATTTCTAAGGAAATGACAAGTTCCACTCGTGCTTTTCCTGTCTATTGTACATGTTGCATAATCTGCATCGAGTAACCTATAAGATCAAAATTTGAATCTTTGGAGTACCAAAGTCAAAGGTTAATAGTCCCAGATAGATCGAATAATACGTTTAACAGCAATAAGATGTGCTTCTCTAGGATCCGCTTGATAACGAGCACAAACACAAACACTAAACATGATATCTGGCCTACTAGCAGTTAAGTAAAGAAGAGAACCAATCATACCTCGGTATAAGGTTTGATCAACCTTCTTACCTTTCAAGTCTTTATCTAACTTGTTACCAGCAGCCATAGGAGTGTCATATGCCTTTGCATTTTCAAGTCCAAATTCTTGATAAGGTCCTTTGTGTACTTGCTTGATTGAGGAAGATGCCTTCAGCACATTGTTTAATTTGAAGCCCAAGGAAGAATGTTAATTCTCCCATCATGCTCATCTCAAATTTGCTTTTCATTAGCTTCTCAAATCGCTTACACAACAATTCATTAGTAGAACCAAAAATAATATCATCTACATATATTTGAACTAATAAAGTATGATCATGATATTTAGCAATGAATAGAGTTGTGTCGATCTTACCACGCTTGAATTCCTTTTCAAGGAGAAACTTAGATAGAGTATCATACCATGCACGTGGAGCTTGTTTGAGTCCATATAAAGCTTTACGGAGTTTGTAGACATGATTTGGAAATTTGGGTCTTCAAATCTGGGCGGTTGAGCAACAAAGACTGTTTCTTGAAGTTCGCCGTTGAGGAATGCACTTTTCACATCCATTTGATATAATTTGAATCTTTTGAAAGAGGCATAAGCTAAAAATATCCTTATAGCTTCAAGTCTTGCAACGGGGGCAAAAGTTTCATCATAATCAATGCCTTCTTCTTGTCTGTATCCTTGTGCAACCAACCTAGCTTGTTCCTTGTGATGCTTCCATTCTCATCCATCTTGTTTCGGAACACCCACTTTGTACCAATCACTCCTTGATCTTGAGGCCTTGGAACCAAGGTCCAAACTTTGCATCTTTCAAATTGGTTGAGCTCTTCTTGCATAGAAACAACCCAACTTGAGTCTTGGAGGTGCTTCATCAACTTTCTTGGGTTCAACTTGATAGATATAAATGCGGTAAGTGCATCATAGTTTGATCTTCTTGTTCGAACACCAGAATGCAAATCACCAATGATATTCTGAATTGGGTGATCTCTAACCTCACGAACTTCTTGAGGGTATATCTGGTTGAGTTGATGGTGGTTGTAAATATTCTAGTGGTACATCATTTATGCCATCCCAATCATAAGTAATTTGAGGGATAGGTTATTCCACATTGATGGGTGTTTCAACTTCAACTCCATTGAGGTAGCAGCAGATGTGGGTGCTTTTGTGCTTCATGAGAGGTGGATGGAGGTGCAGTTGAGGTAGATGGATTTCTTTTGTTGATTGATTTTGTGGTTGATTTGTACCTGTCGCATTAAGCTCAACAAAATCATCAGCAACATTTGGAGCCATATGTGGCTCAAGGAGAGAATGTTCATCAAAAGTAACATGGACAGATTCAACTATCTTAAGAGTGGTTTTATTAAATACACGAAAAGCTTTTGAGTGTTTAGCATACCCAATAAATATACATTCATCGTCCTTAGGAGCAAATTTACCTCGATATTTTTTACCGTTGTAGAGTATGAAGCATTTGCATCCAATATCTTGAAGTATGCTATGTTGGGGGTCTTCCTCTCCAAAGTTCATAAGGAGTTTTTGTTGTAGGTCTTGTTGATGAGGATCTATTTTGAGTGAAGCAT
>JAOWBW010000442.1:609616-955462 GCA_026119855.1 Campanula takesimana
TGTGAAGAAGACGGCAAAGGAGTTATGGGAATCCTTGGAGAATAAGTACAAAGTTGATGATGCGGTTCAAAGAAGTTTATTGTAGGCCGTTTCCTCGACTACAAGATGGTAGACTCTTAAAACTGTTAGGAGTCAAGTGGAAGAGTTGCAAGTTATAATTCATGAAATTTGTTGCCGAGGGAATGATGATGTGTGAGAACTTTCAAGTGCTTTCTATCATTGAAAAGTTACCTCCCTCTTGGAAGGATTTTAAGAATTATTTAAAACATAAGCGAAAGACTATGGATGTGGAAGCGCTTGCTATTCGTCTCCGTATTGAAGAAGAGAATAGGGTTGCAGAAAAGAAGTTGAATCACCTTCTAGTGGCAAAAGCTAATGTGGTGGAGCATGGTGGTAGTAGCTCCAAGAATAAAGGGAAAACTAAAGTTGTGCCCGAAAGGTTCTAGTTTGAAGGCTAAAGGAGGAATTTCGAAGAAGAAATTTGTTGGAACGTGCTATAATTGTGGCATTGCGGGCCACAATCCTCCGAGTGTAGAAAGCCTAAGAAGCAAGTTAATATGGTTGATGTTATGACAAATGAAGTTGCCGATATGATTTGGTGGCGGTAATTTCCGAGGTGAATTTGGTGGGTTCAAACCCAAATCAATGGTGGATCGACACCGGGGCTACTCGACATGTTTGTTCCAACAAGGACATGTTAGTACCTTTGAAGCTTTTGAAAGTGGAGAAACATTGTTTATGGGAAATTCGGCTACCTCCGAGGTGAAAGGTAAAGGGAATGTGGTGTTAAAAATGACTTCGGGAAAAGAGGTGACTCTTAGTAATGTGCTTTATGTTCCCGACATCCGCAAAAAATCTAGTGTCCGGTTTCTCTTTTGGTTAAGCACGGGTTTCGTGTTGTGTTTGAATCCGATATGGTGACATTGTCTAAGAGTGGAATGTTTGTAGGCAAAGGCTATGTGAGTGATGGTATGTCAAGCTTAGTGGAATGGTTGTGAAAGCAAATGTAATGGCTAATAAGCCAAGTGGTATGGTTGCAAATGTAATGGCTAATAAGCCAAAAGTCAATGAAATGAATAATTCTTCTGCTTACTTGCTTGAGTCCTCTAATTTGTGGCATGGTAGATTAGGACATGTTAATTATGATACTATACGTAGATTAATTAACTTGAATTGCATACCAAAATGTAAAATATACTACAAACATAAATGTGAAACTTGTGTTGAAGCAAAATTCACAAAACCCCCGTTCCATTCTATTGAAAGAAATAATGAACCACTTGATTTGGTTCACACGGATTTATGTGACTTCAAGTCAACACAGTCACGAGGGGGCAATAAGTATTTTATGACTTTTGTGGATGATAGTACAAAGTTTTGTATGTGTATCTTCTCAAAAGTAAAGATGAGGCAATAGAAAAATTTGTTCTCTATAAAAATGAAGTTGAAATCAACTTAACCGGAAAATAAAAGTCATAAGAAGTGATCGTGGTGGTGAGTATGAATTTCCTTTTGAAGGTATTTGTGCTCAACATGGAATAAAACATGAAACAACACCACCTTATACACCACAATCCAATGGAGTTGCGGAACGGAAAAATCGGACTCTAAAGGACATGATGATGCCATGTTAATTAGTTCGGGGCTACCGGATAACATGTGGGGTGAAGCCGTATTGTCGGCCAACTATGTGTTAAATAAAATGCCTCGAAAGAAATAAATAAGAGCCCCTACGAAATGTGGCATGGAAGAGTGCCATCTTACCAATACTTGCGAGTGTGGGGGTGTCTTGCGAAGGTTGCAATTCCACCACCTAAAAAGGTGAAAATTGGACCAAAACTATTGATGGCATATTTATCGGGTATGCTCACAATAGTAGTGCTTATAGATTTCTTGTGCATAAATCTGAAATTGAAGATATACACAAGAATACTATAATGGAATCAAGGAATGCTTCTTTATTTGAAAATGTGTTTCATGTAAGAGAGACGGAGCAAGCTCGTCTAAAAGAACACATGATTCAATAGAAGAAGAAGAAGGAGATGAAGAAAATCATCATGATGGAAATGATGAAGAAGAGGTGGAACCTCGACGGAGCAAACGAGGTAGGGTAGAAAAATCTTTGGCCCGGATTTTTTAACCTATATGCTTGAAGGTGAACCACAAGTTACAAAGAGGCCGTGAACTCTTCGGAAGGACCTTTGTGGAAAGAGGCCATAAAAAGTGAGATTGATTCCATTTTACAAAATCACACTTGGGAGTTAGTGGATCTTCCTCCAGGAAGTAAACCACTAGGCTATAGGTGGATTTTAAAAGGAAAATGAAGACGGACGGAACAATCGACAAGTATAAGGCAAGACTTGTAATTAAAGGTTACAAGCAAAAGGAAGGCCTTGATTACTTTGACACGTATTCTCCAGTTACGAGAATAACATCTATAAGGATGATACTTGCCATAGCTGCTTTGCGGAATCTTGAAGTACATAAAATGGATGTTAAAACAGCCTTTCTAAATGGAGAATTAGAAGAGGAGATTTACATGGAACAACCGGAAGGGTTTTCTGCGCCAGCGGGCAAGAAAAGAAAGGGTGCAAGTTAATAAAGTCTTTGTATGGCTTGAAACAAGCACCAAAACAGTGGCATCAAAAGTTTGATCAAGCCATGTTGGAAAGTGGATTTACAATAAATGAATGTGATAAATGTGTCTATGTTAAAAGTACGGAAAATTGCTACGTCATTTTGTGTCTTTATGTAGACGACATGCTTATCATAGGAAGTTGTGATAAGATGATAAAATCCACAAAGAATATGTTGAACTCAAAGTTTGACATGAAAGACATGGGTTTAGCTGATGTAATTCTTGGCGTGAAAATTTCTAGAATTTCAAATGGACTTGCTTTAAGCCAGTCACATTATGTGGATAAAATTCTTGAAAAATTCAGCAAGGATGATTTAGCTATAGCTAGAACCCCAATCGACATGAGTCAACATCTCTCAAAGAATAGAGGCGAACCAGTTTCTCAAGTTGAATACTCGAGAATCATTGGAAGTTTAATGTATTTGATGAGTTGTACAAGGCCAGATATTGCTTACACAGTTAGCAAACTGAGCAGATATACAAGCAATCCTGGAGCAGAGCATTGGAGAAGTATAGTGAGAGTACTAAGGTACTTAAGACACACTCGAGAGTATGCATTACACTATACTAGACATCCAGCTGTGATTGAGGGATATAGTGATGCTAATTGGATATCCGATATAAAAGACTCAAGGTCTACGAGCGGATACCTGTTTACATTAGCAGGAGCAGCTATATCATGGAAATCTTCTAAGCAAACGGTTATAGCTAGATCCACAATGGAATCTGAGTTTATAGCGTTAGATAAATGTGGTGAAGAAGCCGAGTGGCTACGCCAATTTGTAGAAGATATTCCAAGATGGACAAAGCCTGTGCCACCAATCTGTATACATTGCGATAGCCAATCAGCAATTGGAAGGGCACATAATCATTTGTATAATAGTAAGTCTAGACACATACGTCGAAGACATAATACCATTAGACAACTACTTTCAACTGGTACAATTTCCATTGACTATGTTAAGTCAAAGGAAATTTTAGCGGATCCGTTAACCAAAGGTTAAATAGAGAGTTAGTTTAAAGTTCAGCGAGGGGAATGGGACTTAAAGCCTCTTAAAATTTAAACACAGTGGAAAACCCAATCTAGATGACTGGAGATCCCAGAACTAGATTCAATGGGACAACCTAACTGTTAAAAGACTTGTCGCGTCACTGTGGGGGAACCAACCCCATGTCCATTCCTGTTAGTGACATCCCGAAAGGATGAGGATAAGCATTTGGCTTTTAATGATTCTTATGCGTCGAAAGATTCGAGCGGGGTAATACGGGTTACTTATAAGAATCACCTATGTGAGAGAGAAGTGGGCCGCATCGAGGAGAATTGCGTGAGGCTCAATTCTTAGACCCTCTCACAGAACCAGGCTTATGTTCAGGGCCATGAACGAACATAACTATGAGAATTGAAATGAGTTAGGACGTTACTTGTGTCAAGCATATGATCGGCTACACAAAAAGCATAACGATTCAAGGACATCGCGTCTATCGACTTGCTAGTAGAGTAAATATGCTTGTACGAGCGAAGATTCAATGGGCATTCCCACATCTATCGTATGCAAGTTTTCGTCTGCCGGACTTGATCACCATATTCCGCATTATTTCTTCATGTGGGGGATTGTTGGAAAAAGTGTGTTTTGAAGGAAATAATGAGTATTTTCTGAAATGAATTATTTGTCGAAATGAAAAAATGTTTGTGGGTTTGTGTTCTACTCTATGAGGACATAAAGATTGATTATTCATTTGTCCAATTTGGTTAAGGGATAAGTAAGATATGAAGGCTCAAAGTAAGTGGGTTGGAATGGGGATAATGTGTTATCCCACATTGAAAAAAGATGTAAAAGTGGGTAGGTTTATTACTACTATGCTTTCCATAGTGGTATGAATGTGTGCATAGAGGCTCTCTCTCGCGCACAGGTGTGCGCAGGGGGGGTGCAAATCAAGGGCCCGATTTGCCTACCGGCTACCGAACTCATGTGCGAGCGCGTCCTGCGGACACGAATGTAGCCCCGAAATGGGTTGCTCGCGCGAACCCACTTTTTGCTATTTTTTTTGGACAAAAACAGTCCAGACCTTTGAGTTTCTCTCCATCAGTTCATCAGTTTTGGTGAACTGAAACACTTAGGATTCCGAATTAACTCTGTGTTAATTCCTCCTCCCTTCAGTTATCTTTGGATGCTATATTAACAAACCTACACCTCCAGTTTACACACACGAAATGTTCCCACCAACAGTCCCTTGCAATTTTCTTTTGCTGCATATTGATAAATCCCTCTTTCCATTGCTCTCCTGCATTCTGCATTGGTGGTGATCAAAACCAAGCTCAGTATCAATTCGCCGGAAGTTCCCTTGTGCACTTACGTTCCGGTCCGCGCCGTTTTATCCTGGGAAGCAACCGTCCGACTGATCCTCAAGCACAATTCGGTGAGGGGACGAAATTGCTTTAGGAGAGTGTGCTTCACACGACTCGGGCAAATTTCAGTATTGGGTTTTAATTTTCTGTGTGCTGTTTTAGCTTATTTAAATTCTGCATCTGTTTTCTTCCGTATATTACCTGTTATTTCTTAAATTTTGTCTAACACTTCTCTCTTTAAGCATTGAATAATCAAACATCTGTGTGTTTGATAAAGAGAATTACAAACACTAATTCATAAGCAGCAACGTCATAGCAACGTCATATCATATTAGAAGAGTTAAGGTTTGAGCAGAAAATACGCATTGAGAAATTAGAGGTAGGTCTTGTCTAAATCATTGAAATAAGGATGTTCCATGGCGTTCTTTGCTGAAATCCTCTTTGCTGGTTCATACTCCTCAACATTTTCTGTCATCATTGTCATGATAACCAAAGAATTGTTGATAACCTATCTGAATCAAACTTTTTAACGCTATGAACGCTTGAACACTTGCTTCACTAGCTATGCTTATTTAAGCCAAAATATGAAGAAACTTTTTGGGACGAAGAGAAATGAGAAATGCGAAGATCATTTCGGGACAGATGGAGTATATATATGTATATATTGAACTTACTGAAGATCAAGTCCATCTTCCTCGAGAGTAGGGAGAGAGGATGAAAGCTTTTGTGGTTTCCACTGAGGATACTCGTGCCAGTTCATGAGCTTGCTTACTCCTGGCCAGACTTGTTCATTTGGAGTACCCAACAACCTGCAGGAGAGAAAGAGAGAGAAGAATGAAAAATCAATAGATAAGAACAGTTTTTTTTTTTTTTTTTTTTTGGGAATGATTTAACTTAAATCATTTAAGTAACTTAAATTAACAGGGAATTTTGAATCAGTTTTGACTCAGAACCTGAAAATGTGTAGCAATTGCTGCAGCTCAGAATCTCCAGCAAATAAGGCGGTCTTGTTGACTAGCTCGGCTATTTCAGGGACGGAGAATCATATTACAATTTCAGCAAACAGCGGTAGAAAGATTTTGAATGCGAGAAGTGTAGAAAGAAGTTATGGAGGGATGTTTACCAAATATGCAGCCAACAGACCATATGTCCACAGCTGTTGAGTAGTGGGTGGCACCCAAAAGGACCTCGGGAGATCTATACCAAAGGTCAAGATCTGTAATTGTAAATGTTCTACTGTTATTAATTAACTAATTGTGAAAATTAAATGGATTGATTCTTCAGTAATTTCAGCAAAGTGAACACGAGAAACAAGATATTACCTCGTGAGTGTACTTCTTAATCGGTAAAGTGAAAGCTCTAGCAAGACCAAGATCTGCAATCTTAAGCATCATTGTCTTTCGGTCCATCAGCAGGTTGCAAGGCTTAAGGTCCCTGAATAAGAAAAACAAACATCTTAAAGAAGTAATTACAGTGTTATTAAATCTGAAGTGCATGATCTGAACTAAACATTACCTGTGAAGTACTCCATGGCCATGGCAGAAAGCAACGCCCTTACAGAGGTGGTACATCATGCTCTGCACAAAGCAGCCGGAATATTTATAATGAAAAATTCCTAAAAATGAACTTGTGAAAGCACTATTTAGATATTGTGAAAGCTCTAAGAGAGAGATTGAAGGGCCTCATAGTCTCATCAACCATACATACCTTGATGATTTTTGGAGGGGATCAGTTCTCCAGTTTGATGAAAAGTTGTAATGAATTTCTTGAGATCAGTGTCCATGTACTCAAACACCAAATACAAAACTGCCTTCCCTTCTTTGTTCTGCCCTTGCTTCACATCCATCAGCCTGTAATGATATGACCGGTATAAAGCATCAATTTCCAGTAATATACGAAGGGCATTGAGGCGAAATAGATGAATGGAAGCGTCCGAAAGAGATGAACAATATAATCAGACATTTTTTGGTTGCTGATATCAAAATCAGTTTAAGAATAAAGCAAAAATCAACAAAACAACAAAGAATCTTACACAGCCAGGAGAAGGAACAGAATCGTTATGTATCTATGTTGGTCCCAAAGACACAATAAGGGTATGAGAAAGGAGGCTAGAGGGGGGGTGAATAGCCTACTTAAAATTTCAACCCTTTTTCAAAATTCAACCAAGTGCTTACAATCTTGAGTTTTGCGGTCAGGTAATAACCACGCGGTCAAGGTGTAATATGCACAGTGGAAGTTTTCGATAGAAATAAGGTAAGGTTGTTTTGATAAAAATATCTAAGTATAGAAGCTCACTCACGGTCAAGAGTTTCCGGTCGAGTGAGATGCGGTCAAGTGATTTGCGGTCAGAGATTTGCAGTCAGATGGTTGAGATTGAAAGTTGTCGTCTCAGAAGTTTTGGAAAAAGATAAGTTAGTCAGATTTTAACTTAGGCAATGTGGAGAACAAACAAACACAATTCACAACAGTTCTTAAATCTGAAAGATCAAACACTAAACGACAAACAAATTAATATGAACAATAAAGAACAAGATGAACAATACTTGAAAGTAAATTTGCAGAAAGTAAAATGACACAAGTATTTGAAAAGGTTCGATCTGTTAAAAGATCTACGTCCTTTACCAGGATGGTCAGTCTTGGATTTGAATGGAGGTATATATTGATTCTTGAGTGTACAGATTACAGAGATGAAGCTTTGAATCAACACCTACTTTCTATGAAGAATAAATCCTAGACTTAGACCAGTGTATCCCTTTTGATTCAATCTATGTGATTGATCAATTGGGTGAGTGTGTGTGTAAGAATCAGAAGCTCTTTAAAATCTAAGTGATTGTAGAGCCTAATGAATCTTAAGTGTTTACAAGGCTTGAGATGACTTGTTTGTTGCTGGAGATCTTTGAAGGTTTGAAGGTGAGTTCTTTGAAGATTCAAAGGATTCTGGAAATCTTGAGTATGATCTTCAATCACCAAGTATTTCAACAGCAATTTCTCTCTTTGAATCTCAGCAATGTTTAATGAAGAACTTAAGGGCTATTTATAGCCTTGAATGAGAAAATAACTGTTGGAATTACTTGGGCTCCAAGTTGAAGGACGATGAGCTGTTGAATTCTGATTGGAGCTCAATCTGAGTTGTCCTTTTATTGCAGAGTAGTGGTGGTCCCACTAATGTGTTTTCAAATTTGAAATTTGAATTTTTCAACGTTCTAAACTAACCATAGTTTGACCAAGGTTAAGTTTGAACAAACTTGGGTTACTTGGACATCTTCACTTGCGGTCGAGACCTTACGGTCGAATGATCCACGGTCAGATGGTCTTTCACGGTCGACAGATCTGCCACAGTTGAGGTGAGCCTCTTTCCGGTCAAGGAGAGCTTCTCACGGTCAAGGTCTTGACCACTAGATTTTCCAGACTTAGAAACTTGCAGCCTATCAATCTAAAGCCTATACTATCAAAATGGACTATTCTAAAAATGAAGTTTAACACTTCTTACAATATATCCTAAAGTCCACAAAAGATAAAATTAGGTTATGGGATCAATCAAATCTAGGTAATAGGAGTGGTTTATAATAAGCATACCCAACAATCTCCCCCTATTTGATTGAGACCATTACCTACTATAACAAAGGCTAATTCATTGTACTTGGTAATAACATGTTTTCAAGAAATATTGTTTTATTAAATATCATGCCCCAAGTCAATGCACACTCTAAGCCAATGTCATAGATTTCTATCAGCCTAAAAAGATAAAATAAATTCTAATCCTAGCAAGATAGAAATATAAGTTTGAATGCATTTTAGATAGAAACAACAATAAGAATGCAAATGCATCAATCAAACATTCAAAGGCACTCCACATAAATATCCATTCAAGCATAGGGAGGGCAAACCAAAAGAGGTGATTAAAGTTTTACAAACCATAACAGAAATAAAAATTGTTTTGGGACAAACATTAACAAATGTTTAACGACCACACATGGTCAACAAAAAGGAGTTAAGGTGGGATAGAATCATGGTTGGACTAGAACGGTCGAATTCATGGAGATCATCTTCAGTGAGGTCGGAGAAGGGAAAGCGGTAAGAGGGCATGGAGAGACCGGGAATGAGAATAGGAACGGTCACTCCATCTTCATCATCTTCACCCTGAGCATTTACATTACCGTGGCCTGCTTCTGCCTCTTGATTTGCAACTAGATTACCATGGAGGTTGATCCTATTCATCACAGTGTTAGCTCGATTTGACAGTAAATCAATTTTATTTGATTGGTCATTGAGGCGATTGGTGTGGACAATCATGGCTTGTTTGAATGCTTCCAATTTCCTACCCAAGCTTTCATTCATATTGGTCATAGCGGATTTCAGGGCAATGTCAACATCTTTTTCCACCGACACTCTTACTTTCTTTACTTCCAGAGAAAGTTCATCTTTCACATCCTCCATAGATTTTGAGATGTCTATCGAGTCTTTTAAGACTTCCTTTGAAAATCACTTCATGATGGCTCTTGTTTGAATGAGGAAAGATTGATTCATAAAGTCCGGAGTTACCATGAAGGCACTTGGAGCAACAAGAGCGGTAGAAGTAAAACTGCCAGCTTGACCGGGCCTCGAAGAGCTGCTGCCTGCTTGACCGGAGAGGGCATATAATATAGCCTTTGATACGTACTCTCTCTCCCCCTTAATGGTCTCAATCAGTTGAGAGGGAAGAGCAGTAACCTGGTCCTTAAGCACGGAGTTGGCAGACTTCAGCTCAGAGATTTCTTCATGAAGAGCGGCCTGATTGGCGGTCAGCTTTGAGATTTGGGTTTGGGAATCCAGATTGATTTGAGTAAGCATTTCCACTGCGGTCAACAAATGAGCAATTGGATCGACTGGAGGTTCAGAAGTGGAAGGCCTGGTGGGAGACATGGATATTTTACCAGCATGGTCACTGGGTACATGGTCATCTGCTTGACTGTGACCCACATCCTCAGGCACTAGCTCATCCTTTGCAACTTCTTTCTCAGACACAGCAAGCTTCTGAACATTTGCAGGAACTACATCATCACTGAAAACCGGGCTATCAGCATTGATACCCTTATCAACCTCAACATTATCAACAGCATTGTTATCAGAATGTTCTGATCCATCATCAGATACATCCTCTACCTCTTCATCGGTAGGTTCATCAACCAAACCAATGTTGGTTTAGAAATTGTTGCCTTTTCAGGCGCTGGGGTGGAGCAATCTCAATAACATCTTCACGGTCGCCCTGAGTAGGTGAACCAGATGGGGTAAAATCAGGAGAAACGGTCGATGAGGAGGTCTGGAAACCTTTGTCTTCTTGGAAACTTGTGAGGACTTAAAGACAAATCTCTTTTCTTTGATTTCTCCCCCTTAGATGATGCGGGGAGAGGAGCCCTAGGTTTTAGAGACTTGGAGAGAGCGGTAGGAGATGAGGCGGTAGAGCGAGGAGGAGCGGTAGGCTTGACTTGCCTTAGAGGAGCGGAAATTTTGGAGACCGGAGGAGGAGGGGACAGAGATTTGGAACTTGGAGAAACTGGTTCTTTGAACTTTATTCCTATTAAGGGCTTAGATTTGAGAGGGGTGCGGTAGATGCACTGGCCTTAGCTTTGCCCTTAACCAACCGGGCTTCCCTTGCTTCTTCTCCTTCACTGTCATCATCATCATTTTGGTCACCGGTCGAATCGTGCGGTTGATCCAGTCCTAAGGCTATCCTAGCTGCCTTGGTATAGTGAGGAGGAACATACTTTTCTTTGCGGTCCTTTGCTAGGTAAGCTTGGTACTGAGTATCACCAAAACGATTTCTGAAAGTAGATCTCATGGTTTTGATGTCAAAAACCTTAGAGAGAGAGAGATGTTCACTTTAGCATGCTTATCTTTGGCAATCTCCTTTCTGAGTTCAGGAGTGTATTTGAAAATGAGGGACAGCAGTCTAGAGTTCTTCTTGTATTTTGTGGGGGCTTTCTCCCTGATCTGCTTGTTGTAATCCTTGACTTGTTCAACCAGCAGAGAATAGAGGGTCTTGGGCCAATTCATCTTCCTGCCCAGATAGATAGCGGCAGAGAGGTTCCATTGAGTATAATTGAAGTTGCCATGGTTGCCACTTTTACACAGAAGACCGTGGCCAATCAGGTGTCCAATATAATACATCACTTCAGGAAAGGTCTTCCGGTAGGGTGTGCATACATCTGTGGATCCAATCAACCGTTGTGCAATCTCATCACATTCTTCAGAGGTGAGGGATTCAGGGGCTTTGAAGTCAATATCGAGACCTAGAGCGGTTGCAATTTCAGTGTAGTCTATCTCAACTTTCTTTCCATACACTTCAGCCTCAATCCAATCAAGTGGATTATTCTTGTCATCTCTTCCTTTAATCTCTTTTGCAGTAGAGTAGAATTCTCTGGCCGCAGCAGGAAGGTGATATGGTTGATTCATGGTAAAGAAGTTGAGAATGCCAGATTTGGTCATCCTCCTGATGATATTCCTTCCGATGGCATCATTCATGAGATCATCGTGGTCCATTACACAACCTGGAATGAAGGGTTTTTCATCCTGAAAGAAAACTTGAGAAGTTAGAATCATAGAACTCATACGGTCGACCAACTGACGGTCGAATGACACTGGCGGTCAAATGACCAACACGGTTGAGAGTACTAGCGGTCGAACTAGAAGAGCGGTCGACAAGGTAGATACTTAGAATTTTAAGATGTTAATCCAAAACACGCACAAACACCAATTTACTATGTGTAATAAGAAAAACAGATTGAAAAGTGATTTCTCAAGAAAACGAAGAACTACTGAAGAACACGAAGAGCACTATTCACGATGAAACACCCAGATATTGCTACAGAGCACGAAAATTCATAAAAATTACATGGTTGAAGACGCATAAACCGATTAAACACAAATCTATCAACAATTTTACTTTCAAAACCACATAATTACCAGAATGTTAAAGGGCAAAGTGAACAAAAAATGAACCAAAGCTTCAACAAATTAATGACACAAGGAGTAACAACATTAAGTAAAGTATGAAACAAAGCATGGAATCGAGTTTGAGAATATAAAACGAGCAAGAATAATCATAAACGCAATCAAAATCAGCCCAGGAATAGAGAATCAATCAGGAATACCGAAGGGTTTTTCAACCCGCCAACAATGAACAACAAATGTAAAATATGAGAGATTGGAGTCAAGAAATCATACCATGTTGTCTTCAAATGTAGTATCTTGTGATTTCTTAGAAGATTTTACTGATTGAGAGAGTTTTGGAGCCATATATATATAGAAATTATGAGAGAGATTCGAATGAGAGAGTAAGAACTGGGTGTATAGAGAGAGAAAGTGATGAGATAGAGAGAGAGAGAAACAGATTCTGAAAAGTAGAGTGGTGGAGGTTAAGGAGTAGTGGAACGGTTTGTGCAGAGAAGTGGGAGGTTAACTCTGCAAATTCAGGGATTTGACCAATGATGTCCTTTCGCCATAAATGCATGGATAGTGACGGCGGACATAAATAAGGGGATAAAATTAATTGCAAATGATTTGAATTAAATAAAAACGAGGGAAAAGAGGAAATTACGGAATTGCCCCTTGGATGACTGGGAAGATCCTCAGAATTTTCTAAGTTAGAAACACTTACCTGGTCACCTAGCTTTTTGCGGTCAGGTGCTTGACCGTGAATGCTTGCGGTCAAGTATGTTGCCTTAACCAAAGCTTCTTTAAAGCAATGAACCAATGTTATCATTTTCCCATGCGGTAGGCTTTTTAAAGCCTTGAACAAATTTCATCTGTTTCATGCGGTCGACACATTATGCGGTCAACAGGGTGCGGTCGGTTCACTTGAAGGATTTTGATGCTTCGACCGGGATTACTTGACCGGTGAGATGTCATCGACCGTTGAGACCTGCTTGGTTTTGGACTTAGATAAAACACAAGACATTAGTACAACCAAGATATATGGGCATGTCATTAAAGTTCTAGCATACCCATTTCTCCTCTAAGATACCTAAATCTCTTCGAATCAAGAGCATTGGTGAGAATATCTGCAATTTGATTGTCAGTACTCACATACTCTAGATGGATATTACCTTTTTCCACATGATCCTTGAGAAAGTGGTACTTGATATCAATGTGTTTGGTTTTAGAATGCATGACAGGGTTGTTGGAGACAGCAATGGTAGATGTATTGTCACAATAGATTGGACAATTTTTTTTGTTGATTTCGTAGTCAACCAATTGTTGCTTCATCCAGAGCACTTGGCAGCAGCAGCTTCCAGCAGCTATATATTCAGCTTCTGTGGTAGATACAGAGACTGAGGCTTGTTTCTTGCTTGCCCATGAAACAAGTCGATTTCTAAGGAAATGACAAGTTCCACTCGTGCTTTTCCTGTCTATTGTACATGCTGCATAATCTGCATCTGAGTAACCTATAAGATCAAAATTTGAATCTTTGGAGTACCAAAGTCAAAGGTTAATAGTCCCAGATAGATATCGAATAATACGTTTAACAGCAATAAGATGTGCTTCTCTAGGATCCGCTTGATAACGAGCACAAACACAAACACTAAACATGATATCTGGCCTACTAGCAGTTAAGTAAAGAAGAGAACCAATCATACCTCGGTATAAGGTTTGATCAACCTTCTTACCTTTCAAGTCTTTATCTAACTTGTTACCAGCAGCCATAGGAGTGTCATATGCCTTTGCATTTTCAAGTCCAAATTTCTTGATAAGGTCCTTTGTGTACTTTGCTTGATTGAGGAAGATGCCTTCAGCACATTGTTTAATTTGAAGCCCAAGGAAGAATGTTAATTCTCCCATCATGCTCATCTCAAATTTGCTTTTCATTAGCTTCTCAAATCGCTTACACAACAATTCATTAGTAGAACCAAAAATAATATCATCTACATATATTTGAACTAATAAAGTATGATCATGATATTTAGCAATGAATAGAGTTGTGTCGATCTTACCACGCTTGAATCCCTTTCAAGGAGAAACTTAGATAGAGTATCATACCATGCACGTGGAGCTTGTTTGAGTCCATATAAAGCTTTACGGAGTTTGTAGACATGATTTGGAAATTTGGGGTCTTCAAATCTGGGCGGTTGAGCAACAAAGACTGTTTCTTGAAGTTCGCCGTTGAGGAATGCACTTTTCACATCCATTTGATATAATTTGAATCTTTTGAAAGAGGCATAAGCTAAAAATATCCTTATAGCTTCAAGTCTTGCAACGGGGGCAAAATTTCATCATAATCAATGCCTTCTTCTTGTCTGTATCCTTGTGCAACCAACCTAGCTTTGTTCCTTGTGATGCTTCCATTCTCATCCATCTTGTTTCGGAACACCCACTTTGTACCAATCACTCCTTGATCTTGAGGCCTTGGAACCAAGGTCCAAACTTTGCATCTTTCAAATTGGTTGAGCTCTTCTTGCATAGAAACAACCCAACTTGAGTCTTGGAGTGCTTCATCAACTTTCTTGGGTTCAACTTGAGATATAAATGCGGTAAGTGCATCATAGTTTGATCTTCTTGTTCGAACACCAGAATGCAAATCACCAATGATATTCTGAATTGGGTGATCTCTAACCTCACGAACTTCTTGAGGTATATCTGGTTGAGTTGATGGTGGTTGTAAATATTCTAGTGGTACATCATTTATGCCATCCCAATCATAAGTAATTTGAGGGATAGGTTATTCCACATTGATGGGTGTTTCAACTTCAACTCCATTTGAGGTAGCAGCAGATGTGGTAGCTTTTGGTGCTTCATGAGAGGTGGATGGAGGTGCAGTTGAGGTAGATGGATTTCTTTGTGTTGATTGATTTTGTGGTTGATTTGTACCTGTCGCATTAAGCTCAACAAAATCATCAGCAACATTTGGAGCCATATGTGGCTCAAGGAGAGAATGTTCATCAAAAGTAACATGGACAGATTCAACTATCTTAAGAGTGGTTTTATTAAATACACGAAAAGCTTTTGAGTGTTTAGCATACCCAATAAATATACATTCATCGTCCTTAGGAGCAAATTTACCTCGATATTTTTTACCGTTGTAGAGTATGAAGCATTTGCATCCAAATATCTTGAAGTATGCTATGTTGGGGGTTCTTCCTCTCCAAAGTTCATAAGGAGTTTTGTTGTAGGTCTTGTTGATGAGGGATCTATTTTGAGTGAAGCATGCTGTGTTGACGGCTTCATCCCAAAAGTATTGTGGTAGCTTTGCTTCAGCAATCATAGTCTTTCCAGCCTCTATCAACGTTCTGTTCTTCCTTTCCACAACACCATTTTGTTGAGGAACTCCAGCAGCAGAGAAGTTGTGGTCAATACCATGGTCATCACAGTACTGAGCTACACCGTTGTTCTTTAATTTTGTACCGTTGTCGGATCGAACACTAACGATGTCATCTTCCTTTTGTGTTTGGAGCTGTCTAAAGAGTGCGGTCAAAATGTCATAGCAATCATCCTTTGAGATCATCATTTCAACCCACGTATATCTTGAATAATCGTCTACCACAACTAAGGTATATCTATTTCCACCAATACTTGCGGTAGTAACAGGTCCAAACAAATCCATATGCAGCAGCTGCAAACATCTTAAAGTTGAAGGTGTCGTCTTACTGGAGAAAGACGCCTTTGGTTGTTTGCCTAGTTAACATGCTGTGCAATTCTCATCGTGATGATCAGCTACTTTGGGTAGACCACGAACTAGATTTTCTCTTCCAATCTTGGATAGATACTTGAAGTTTAAGTGACTTAGTCTTTTGTGCCACAGCCAACTATTTTCGCTAACATTCTTTGCTACAAAACAGAGATTAGAAGAAATGCAAGATGAAGTAAAATCAACAATATAAACGTTTTTCTTACGAATCCCTTTAAGCAAGGTGACGCCGGATGTGCCATCTTTGATGAGACAGAAATTTGAAGTGAAGTGGCATTGCAATCCTTTGTCACAGAACTGAGATATTGAGAGTAAATTGTGTTGTAGACCAATAACTAGAGAGACTTCTTGGATGGTGATTTTTCCTTTTCGGATGACTCCATATCCTACAGTCTTTCCTTTGTTATTATCTCTGAAGGTTACTAATGGCCCTTTTTCTTCACGGACATCTTCCAATAAATTGATATCTCCGGTCATGTGCCTTGAGCAGCCACTATCGAGATACCATAAACTTGATTTATCCTTGGAGTGTCCAGCCATTAAGCAGAGGACCTATAAAATAAACATTTAAGAACAAGGTCCCCTTTTTATTCTTTTGGGTCCAAAGGGTTAGCAACTTTTGACAACCCACACCTGCTTCACAGAAGGAGGGTTACTCTTTCTGGGATTGGGTGTGAATCTCAAAAGACATTCAGCAGCCTTGTGACCATAACCATCACACACAGAACAATAGTGGAAGCCACCCAACTGAGGGTTAACAAACTTGTTGAGGTCTTGAGCACAACATTGTTAACTGGTATGGAAGATCTCTCCTGAACAAAGTTCAATTTCTTGAACTTGACCGCATGACCCTTGTTTGCGGTCGACATGCCGAGGAAGAATACTCGACCGGGTCTTGAGGTTGATGCGCGGTCGTGTCCAGGTACCTTACCAGAGTATTCCTTTGTGGTAGAATCTTCCATGACTTTTTCTTTCAACTTTGAAGCCTTGCCAGTTTGATACTTAGGGTAGACATAGTGGAACTCTAGTTTCTTCTTTGGTTCTTGTATTTTACCCTTAGATTCTTGATGTTTAGCCTTTGACCCTTCCAAAGTTTGCTTGGTAAATTTCTCATCTCTTTCACAACAAGATGCACATTTAAAGTTGTCACTAGTTTGGAATCCCAAGCCTTCCTTATCACCACTAGACTTTTGGGATTCTAAGATTTGTTCCATAGTGACACGAGAATTGGTCCACTCATTAGTGATCCTTTTAAGGTCATTTATCTCAGCAGCCAATTCTTCGTTTTTAACTTTAAATATGGCATTTTGTTCTTCTAAGAAACGTTTTGATCAGTAAGAGGAGTCATACTCTTGATCTGCTCCTTAAGGAGGGTGAGTTCAGATCTTAGTAGAGATTTCTCCGTCTTAAGCTGGGAAATTTCATCAGTTGAAAGTGCTAAAGCTTCCTTCATATCAGAGAATTTACTAATTACCTGTTCAGCTTTTGCAAACATCTTTTCTTGTTCATCGGGGGAAATGTCAAACTTGACTTGAGGAGTGGTAAACAGAACTTCCTTCACTTTGGGGTTTAGTAGAGCCTTCTTTGCTGCACTCACATCACATCTTGAAAATAGAAGATCACCATTCCTTTGAACTGGGGTTAGGAATCCCTTTTCAGCAAGTTCATCAGCCGTATAGCTTATCCGTTTAGGTTTTGCATTTGGTGAGCGACAATTTTCATTATCATCCTCATCATCTGAATGAAAGACCAAACAGATGTGACCTTCTTCAGAATCCTCATCGCTTTCATCAGAATCTGACTCTATCCAGGTAGCTAACTCTTTTGTGGTAGAGTCTTCTTCAGCAACCATCCCCTTTTGCTTTGAGTATCTTGGATTGAAGTTGCTTTTCTTCTTCATATACTCATACTTGGGAATTGGGCATTCTGAAGTGAAATGACCGGGTTTCCTGCAGTTAAAACAAACGAGATCCTTTTTCTTCTTTGAGAAGATGGAGTACTCTTTCTTACTTATTGAGATGCTCCTTGAGAACCTTGCTGGAGCTTTGCTGGATGATCCGGGCCTTGCTGGTTTTCTGAACTTTTGAAATCTTTTCACGAACAAAGCAAAGTCATCATCGTCCATATCTAATAGATCAGATGTGGAGATTTTTGGATCTTCTTCCTCGATCACTTCTTCATTTTGAGCGACCAACGATAAACTCTTAGTTTTTCCTTCCATTTCTTCAATGTTATGGAGCTTGATATCAAAAACCTTGAGGTTGGCATAGAGGCTTCTGAGAGACATATCATCTAGTAGCTTGGTATCTTCAAGAGTGTTTCCTTTGTGAAGATATTGAGAACTAAGAGCGGCAAGAAAATTAACATTGATTTCTTTCTTGGTAAGCTTCTTTCCAAGTGCAGTGTAAGTACTCACGATCTCACAATAACGATCATAAGTGGCTCTAAGTGATTCACCGGGGATCTTAGCAAAGTTGTTGAATCTTCTTTGAATTGGAAACTTTTTGCTTTCTTTGCAAGCTTGATCTCCTTCGATGTAATCTTCAATTGCATCCCAAAGTTCTTTTGCAGTAGAACATTCCATGATCTGTCAACGCTGTGACGTACTCAAGGTACTTAAAAGTATGCTTTTTGCTTTCACATCCATTCCAACCAGTCTTTTCTCTTCATCGGTCCATTCAGCTTTTGGTTTCTTGATTGATGGTATGTCTGCATTGGTTTCTGGATTCGGATTAGCTTTCATTGGGAAGTATGGTCCAATGGTAATACAATCACCAAGTTGCTCGTCCATGGAGTAGAACTGAGTTAGAATGCTGTGCTTCCATACGTCAAAGTTATCTTTGTCGAACGCTGGAACGTGAGTGAAGTTAACCGTTGCCATAGTTTTCTGACTTGCCATTTTGAATCGGCACCCAAGCTGTTAAGCTTGAAAAACAGAGGTTTTATAAAGGTGTTAGCTCTGATACCACTTCTTGGTCCCAAAGACACAACAAGGGTATGAGAAAGGAGGATAGAGGGGGGGTGAATAGCCTACTTAAAATTTCAACCCTTTTTCAAAATTCAACCAAGTGCTTACAATCTTGAGTTTTGCGGTCAGGTAATAAACCACGCGGTCAAGGTGTAATATGCACAGCGGAAGTTTTCGATAGAAATAAGGTAAGGTTGTTTTGATAAAAATCTCTAAGTATAGAAGCTCACTCATGGTCAAGAGTTTTCCGGTCGAGTGAGATGCGGTCAAGTGATTTGCGGTCAGATGGTTGAGATTGAAAGTTGTCGTCTCAGAAGTTTTGGAAAAAGATAAGTTAGTCAGATTTTAACTTAGGCAATGTGGAGAACAAACAAACACAATTCACAACATTTCTTAAATCTGAAAGATCAAACACTAAACGACAAACAAAATTAATATGAACAATAAAGAACAAGATGAACAATACTTGAAAGTAAATTTGCAGAAAGTAAAATGACACAAGTATTTGGAAAGGTTCGATCTGTTAAAAGATCTACGTCCTTTACCAAGATGGTCAGTCTTGGATTTTGAATGGAGGTATATGTTGATTCTTGAGTGTACAGATTACAGAGATGAAGCTTTGAATCAACACCTACTTTCTATGAAGAATAAATCCTAGACTTAGACCAGTGTATCCCTTTTGATTCAATCTATGTGATTGATCAATTGGGTGAGTGTGTGTGTGTAAGAATCAGAAGCTCTTTAAAATCTAAGTGATTGTAGAGCCTAATGAATCTTAAGTGTTTACAAGGCTTGAGATGACTTGTTTGTTGCTGGAGATCTTTGAAGGCTTGAAGGTGAGTTCTTTGAAGATTCAAAGGATTCTGGAAATCTTGAGTATGATCTTCAATCACCAAGTATTTCAACAGCAATTTCTCTTTGAATCTCAGCAATGTTCAATGAAGAACTTAAGGGCTATTTATAGCCTTGAATGAGAAAATAGCTGTTGGAATTACTTGGGCTCCAAGTTGAAGGACGATGAGCTGTTGAATTCTGATCGGAGCTCAATCTGAGTTATCCTTTTGTTGCAGAGTAGTGGTGGTCCCACTAATGTGTTTTCAAATTTGAAATTTGAATTTTGCAACGTTCTAAACTAACCATAGTTTGACCAAGGTTAAGTTTGAACAAACTTGGGTTACTTGGACATCTTCACTTGCGGTCGAGACCTTACGGTCGAATGATCCACGGTCAGATGGTCTTTCACGGTCGACAGATCTGCCACGGTTGAGGTGAGCCTCTTTCCGGTCAAGGAGAGCTTCTTACGGTCAAGGTCTTGACCACTAGATTTCCCAGACTTAGAAATTTTCAGCCTATCAATCTAAAGCCTATACTATCAAAATGGACTATTCTAAAAATGAAGTTTAACACTTCTTACAATATATCCTAAAGTCCACAAAAGATAAAATTAGGTTATGGGATCAATCAAATCTAGGTAATAGGAGTGGTTTATAATAAGCATACCCAACAATCTATGTCCCCATAAACACAAGCGTCAACAAAATGTGAAAAGTAGTGAAATGGTTCTAAGTTTGATACATGCAGCCATCATGAACAATCACAACAAGTGTCAACAATTTATTTATTTTTGGTACAAAAGGAAAGGAAAACAGAGACAGAAAGAAAGCTAAATTAAATCCTCGGAGTGGTGTCTCTCATGAAGTCAGCCACCATAAGTTCCTTCAGTTCTTCGTTGGGGGTTTCCATGTGCACAAAAGGCAGCTCTTGTTCAGCTCCAATATTGGCTAGGTAGTCAGCGCAGAAATTTCCTTCTCGGAGAGTATGTTGTATGGAGCATTTGGCGGCGCGAAGAAGTGCTTTGATATCCCCCATAAGAGCAGCGAGAGGGTGATTATCATCAGCAGGTCCATCGATGAGTTTGACCGCAGCCAGGGAGTCAGTCTCGAAGCCAACATTAGCATACCCCATCCCTTTGAGAATTTCCAAACCCACTAGAATGGCATGAAGCTCTTCCTCTAAGCTTGTACACGGCTTTAGTCTGCCATAGTAGCTTCCTATCCAATCGCCTCTTCTACCATAACGCATGATGACACCAATAATAAACTCGAGGAGGAAATTAAGGCTGCAATAGAATTAACTCAGAACAAGAGAACATATCACCAGGAAATAGTAAACACATGCACTAAACAAAAGTGTTACTACAAACACAGGCCACAAGGAACATTTTGCATTGGCAAAACATCAAGACAACAAAGTGAACAAGCACAAAAAAAAAAAAAAAAAAAAAAAAGTGAATCCCAATAAATGCAATAATAATATTTACAGCAGAAACAAAGTTTAAGCATAAATGACAGACTGCAATTGATACTTGGATAAAGGAGAAAAAAATTGAAATAGTAATAGAATATAAAAACAAAAATCAGTTTCAATGGTTCACTTTATCAGCAACAAATACTACTAAATATGCAGCAAAAGAAATCAATGTACTCCCACCTATCCTTCAAAGGTCTTATTTTGCCTCTAAATGAACATAGTGGTTTTACTTTATTGACATGGTGATGGACCTTATTTCAACATCAGATAATGGAATTTATAAGAGTAACGTCAACGATCCAAATTTTGACTTTCAGTTTATAAATGCCATTGGTTAAACACAAAAAACAAGTTAAGCTTTGGATCGGTATGTTCATCAGTAAAATGAACAGCGTACTGTTTAGGACTTAGTCGCACTAAGACAATAATGTAAAAAGCCGTGACATCTTTCATATTGTAAACATGGTGCAGAGAGTCAAAAACCACAAGAAACAATTCAAAAAGGAAGGTCAAATTTATGCCAAAAGACGGCGACTTTTACTGCATCAAGGGAACAAAACCCTAGAAAAGGGTAACAAAAGTAAAAAAAAAAAAAAAAAAGGTTCAAAATCGCCAAATAATAAACGACCAACCCTAGAAACTCACATAATTGAAGAGTTTGGTACAGTCAACCAAAAATTGGGCGAAAATGGAGACAGAATTAGGTTTAAACGATAGGAAATTAATACCTAACGATGTGAGGATATCTGGAGAGCATAAGCAGCAAATAAGGACGACAAAGGTGTTCCTCCCACCACTCTCCTTGCTGCTTATGCTCTCTAGATATCCTCACATCGAAAGAGAGAGAGAGAGAGAGAGAGAGAGAGTTGTGTGCGGGGGCGGGAAAAGAAAGGGTTTGAGGTGGGACGGAGGGAGGGGACGCTGGGTGACCGGGGGAGCTCGTAGTTAATTTAAATAGGAACAATTCCTCAAGGGGCCCCAATCCCAGAATTTATTCCAAATAAGGACTTTCTCACACACAAAACCCTTACCCCTACCCCTCTAACAAAACCCTTCTCACCCTCCACGACTTTCTCTCTCTAAAGCGAACACACACCCACTCAGCTCACTCTCTCTCTCTCTCTCTCTCCAAACAGTCACCGGATTTTCATCTTCTCCGGCGATGACGACGGCGACACTGACGACGACGGAAACCGTCACTGGTAACTCCCTCTAGCGCTACTCTGATTACTTAAATAATGTGTCCAATTCAAAATTTGTAAGTTAAAGAGGAACGGAGGGAGTACACTTTAACCCCCTAACTTTCACATCAACAAACTCTCATAATGGAATTACTATTTTGCACTTAAAATGCTCTCATGTTGCACATCAGCAAGTTCATTTGGCAATTTTCTTCGACGTGTACTTTTCAAATAGCCAGCAGCTTAGACAACCATTTTGTTAATTTTTAGATGAAAAGTTAACGATGTCCAAATATCCATACATTTTTCTTAAGTTCAATGACATATTTCTATATTTTCCCGTTACGCAGGGTTAATTTTTTACGACCCTAAAGTTTACATGGAGTGCCACTTAGGGGTTTATAGTTTTATCTTTTCCATTTCAGGGCCTAGACTTTATCAATTCGTGACCTAGTCAAACATGTGGTGATGTTCACTTTGGGCCTAAGCCCACGGAACCCTTTTCAGCCCGCCTGCCCGTGTCCGTATGGGCTGGGTCCATGAGCCCGTGGGCAAGCCCATGTCCAAGCCCGCCTTATTCATGGTCTGGGCCGGGTAGTGAAAATGATGCACGGGCCGGGCTAAAGCCCGCGGATCTCTTGGCCCGTTTTTTTTTTTTTTTTTTTTTTTTTTGCCGACTGGCCCATGGCATGATGGCTTTGCTTGTGTTGTCCTGTTGTTGGCTGGCATTGCACAGCTTGACTTGTCAAGTTGTGTCATTGTCCTTCCTTGGCATTTTTATCATAAAGTACATATTAAATCACTTTTTATATGTATTTTAATTTATCTTATATATTTTAATAAGTCTAAGTCATTTAATTTTTTTATAATTTTTTAAAGGTTTTTCTGATTAAAACAAAAAGGACAAAATCCGTTTGGCCCGTGAACCTTTCGGTCCGGACCAAACGGACGGGCGTACCACACATAAAACGACGGGGCGGGCTTTTATCCATCTGTGAGAAGGGCCGGACCGGTCAAGCCCGTCAAGCCCGCGGACATGTGCAAAGACGGGCCGGACCGGATAACCCGTTTGTCACCACAAACATGTGTTAGATTTTGGATAGGAAGTGGGAATGAGCCCTCAAACTCCTATTTTCTCATGAGGTTTTTTTATCTTCTGTGTCAAAAAAATTGAAGGCATGTGGTTTACTTATTTTATATATTCCCTCCGTCTCAGCTCACTTGATACTTATTTCAATTTTTGTTTGTCTCAACTCATTTTATACTTCCCAAAATAAGCTACTTTTTATATTTTTATATTTACTCTACCCCACCACTCCTCATCTCTTTTCATTTTACACAACTCAATTTATTCAACTAACACTACTATTTACCACGGGCAATGCTAGGGGCACAAAAGAAGTTTACAAAATCATGGATACAAAGTGAGGTGGCAATATTTTATTGGTTGCATCGATTGTGGACACGGTACACTCTAATTAAAAACACCAACAATATTTTGACATATCAATTTGTAAGCCACATTTTGTGATAATTTTTTGTGACTTTATATTTACCCATTTACCACACTCATTATCTCTCTTCATTTTATGTCACACATTTTTCTTATTTTATTATTTTTCCTTAGTTATTGTACACACTTCATGAGTGTCAAGTGAGGTGAGACCAAAGGAGTATATGCCCTATTATAAAATTATTCAATGCTAATTTTGTTGCCAATTGTTTTTATACCAATTTTTTTCACTGGTCTTTTTATACTTACAAAAACTAAATGTTTGGTAAAAGTATTACATGATTATATATGAATCATTGTTAGTGACAATGTATGAAACGTAGTGCCTTAAATGAAATTTGGAAATTTATTTAAGGATAGAAGAAATAACATTTATTTTGCGACGAAGGAAGACAGTAATACACTAGCTAAAATTGTTGACTGACTTACTGTAATAATTCTCCGCTCATTCTCTTTCCACCCCACTAATTCTCTCTCTTCCTCTCTACCTTTCATTCTTAATATAATATTATATCCTTAATTTCCCAACTACAAAGTAAATGTTTCAACTTTTCTGGAACGGAGGAAGTATAAAAAAGAGGATACGCTAAATAATCCAAATTAACCAAATATAATTATGCTTCGTTACTACACAACATCCAAGGGCTAACATTCACAATTATTAAAAAAAAAAAAAAAAGATATTCTAGTGGTTGCTCTGAGTTTCCCGCAATGTTGAATAATGTCTGTTTCCTAAAGTTAGGGTCCTTCTTCTTCTTGTTGACTTAGATATTTGATTGCTGAAATGGCACACGAACAAAGAGTCTCCCATGCAAGCTAACAACAGCTGTTGTCTGAAGTGGATCTATTCTCCCAGGTAAGCTCACCACCTAACAATAACATCATCAAAACCATGGCTGCCTCATTAACAATGGACAAATTTAACTTTCTCCCAGTACCTTTTTGAAGGCAGTGATACCCCAAGGATTGTCGGCCTGCTCGGGTTGGCCAGTGATCACCAGACGTCCTGCTGGATCTGATTGTACTCGCACCTGAGAAATCACCACCAACTTTTTCATGCATGAAAAACTTGAATCATACATAAAGCAAGCTACATCATTTCGTTCGTGTCACAAGATACGTTTGTTGTAACTTCAATTGGACTAGATTCAAAAGTGACAGAAATTTAGCGGTGATTGTTTAAAGATGGGCAAGTCTGTCAACAAAATACCAAACATTAGTAACATCATTGCCCCCAACAAAATATGTGTGTTCTTTAAAGGATATACAACGGAAGTTAAGCTTAACTGAAAATATCTAACTCTTTGTGATAACTTGGAATTGATTGACTATAGAATTCCTTTTTGGCCAGTCCAATCAAATGAAAGCTCTTAACACAAGCCACACTCATTCATATCTATCTACACTATACATGTCCATATTAGTTTCCATCTCCCCCTATCTTTAGCTGGTTATTAGCAGTGGCCTAGCAAGGATTTTTTTTATTTATTTTTAATAGGTTAAGATCAATTTAAATATGGAATACTTAAGTTTAATTCAAATATGGATTTTTTTTCTAAGTATAAAGGGGGGCAATATTGTATTTTTTTTAGTGGTGAAAAGCAATTTGATCAATATTTACTAGTAGAAAACAGGTACATTTTAGAAAGGAAATGAGGGCAATTGCCCCCTTAATACATATTTGGCTCCGCCAGTGGTTGTTAATCCCTCTGTCCCTAAGTTGAATGTCCATTTTCAAGATTTTTTCGTCCCAAAATGAATGTCTTTTCTGAAATTAACTCTCTACATGTTTTTAACCAAACTTTTTTCACTAGTCCTTTCCTACATGCAAAACTAAATGTTTAGGAAGTGGATAACAAGAATATGCATTACATCTTTGCCACTAAGTTGTATAAAAAGTGACCACTTTTCTGATGTCCCATAAAATGAAATTTGGGCATTCATTTAGGGACGGAGGGAGTAGTATTGATACCATCACTTGAGCGCTCTACCTGCCCACCAACTACACCTTATGCAGACACATCACACCCTTCCCCACCCCCACCCGGAAAAGGACACTCACATTCCCCAGCTTGCAATTTAGTGAAACACGATTGGTGAATGTGAAAGGCTACAATCACTAAAATTGCTGCTATTATAATTGTCACATTATAAGCTAAAAGGTGGTCATCATAATGCTAACAGCACATCATTTGTAGATTATTAGCATGCAATTCCTATTCAAATTCTCACATAATGTACCACGTTTGGACCATGCAGTTACTCCTACTACATCCAACCTCTAGATTGGGTTAAAACTTAGACCATAGAATTTATTCATCACATAATTCTATGTTGTATAGCAATATATACACCTGTGGGAAACTGCACAAGATTAGAGAACGACAGCAAACAGCTATGCTCAATATCATCAATGTTTCCACGATGATGGGTCTTACTCAGCAGCTGAAACATAAAAACATGAAACATTGCAGGTGCTTACCTCCTCGCGCAAAAGCCCTGGAACTAGAGCATAAACCTCAAAAGAGTCTTTCTGCACATAAAGACAACATAAGACATCAGAACTTCCATCAATTCAATTTTAAATTCTATTTACAAGATACTTACAGTTTCTCGCACATTAATCTTCACCCAATCAGCAGGCGGACCAACATCAACAACTGTTGTGACCAATCTAGAAAGTGAAAAGAACGTCAATAAGGTCTCAAAAGCTTGACATGAATTTAAAAAGAAGAGGGAGGTATGGATTGATATAAACCATGCACAATTTGAAGGAAAAAAATTCACAGATTTCTAATGGAACTCGGAAAAAAAAAAGGAAGAACGGTTACTATAGATTGTGAACATTTCGAAGGAAAATTCCTATCCACTCAGATAGGAACTCACTCAGCACTCCCAAAACCATGGCCCTACCAGATAAGGCGCATAACAAATTTGCACAAAACAAAAATAAAAATAATAATTAGATACTTTAGTTGTTCCAAATCGACTGATCACATAAAAAAACAAAAGCTTTCATTTTACATTAAAAGATAAAATATTTGTTGAAAAAATAATTATAAAATGATAACTAACCGTTTTTCTTTCATTTTAAGTAGCCTATCCAAATATATGGAGAAAACACTGAGTATAAGGTTTTTAATCATTTTCCATTGAGAAGTATCCTTTCAGTCATAATTCTTTGACTTTTACGATATTTAGGTCCCCGGGTAATGCAACAAACTTTTAAGAACATAGGGCTCTGGTATAAATGTCATAAGCAACGGAACTTGGTAGTTCCTACTCAAACATAGAAAAACAGACATTGATGCAAAATAAAATCAAAAACGGACAAAAAAAAGACACCATTCACAAAGAATTCAAGTCTCAACTGTTTAGATGTTTCAATCCTTGCTGCTTTCACCGAATGCTCCACTTCACCACCAGGTCTCTTGTGCTTGAGTGAACCTGGGCATCCACAAGAACTCAGTCATAACGGAAATAATACACTCAGTCTCGCAGCAGAAAAATTAACAGCATGAAAGCAATAATTAGGACCCTAGTAAAATAAGAAATTTTTAGGTCACAAACCACAATTAAAGCGAGCAATGACATTCTCTACATAACTAGACTCGTTTCGTAATTAATAGTAATACGTAATCGGGTTTAATTTATGACAGAAACACAAACATCATACAAACAGCATCCTAGAGGAGTATACCTATGCTTTTGAGATTCTTTTCACGCTTTTGCAGATTGTTCAAGTTCTTGTCCTAACAAATGTTAAAGAGAAAAAACGAAGCAAGAGATTAGGTTGTTAAACCAAAGAGATAATGTGTATGACTTTTGGAGCTTTTAGAATCAGAACGAACCTTGGTAACTGGCTCACCAACCTCACCATGACTATATAAACGCTGTACATGCCAACCCTGCATAGCACGAGCTGCAGCATCCCTTCGTGCCCTACCTGATCCAGGAGCTTGGTAACCATTTGCCTGCTAAAATAAATCAAAAAGTCAAAATCTTAGGACGAGAAAAACCCAAATGGTACAAGTTAGTTCATAAAACATAGGAAGAAAAAAAAAAGTGTACAAGCATAAATTTTCATCTCATCACAACCACTTGACCTGTACAGTGACTTATCCTACAAAATATAAACTTAAGGACCTGTAACAATTTGATAGTATACTGTTTGAAAGAAAGTGATAGTTGGAAAAAATACAATTAAGACCGCTAAAGTTGGATGTTTTTTCATTTCACTGGACTACATTTCCATTTTCTAATAATTATGAGCTTTTAGTCATCTAACTGCCTACTGCAAGTCCTACAATCGCATTTTATCATTTCGTTATAATTGTTTGTTTAACCCCCAGCCTCTTCATTGAACAATCTTAAGAATTACTCAAGCAAAGACAAGATTAAAAAGTCAAATTGTATATGACAAAACATAATATTGGGGACAGTGTAGAAACAAACATACGCACACAAATGAAAGCACTATCATGGCAACAACAAAGCTACAATCAGCTGCCATCTTATGATGATCTTCCATCCCCAGATCAGTCTTTTCAACACTTAGCAATGGAACATGGTTTTTTAAGGAATATTCGAAAAAGATTAATGTCATTTCATTTAGCAAACATGGTTTTGAGAATGAGTTATTACAATTTCAATCAAACTTTTTCAATTGACTTCAGATATCCGGCAACTTGACAAAATAAAACGGGAACTGCTATTCTGATTTAAGTAAAGAGCCCAGTATACAGAAAACCAGTAATTTCAAGGATGTAAGCTCACTCATCTGGAAGTATTCAAACAGTATAAATAAGTGAATTTAATGGACTCTTTAGAGTTTATTGTTCTGGAAAATAAAAACCCATGAATTAGAACAACTACTTGGTATTACGCTATTATATCATGAGCTTAAGATTACACCTAAGTTGTGATCAAATACCCAAGTTACGTATCATCGATTCTAAAGTCCTACAGGTTACAAATATAGACTTTCAGCAAATCACAAAACCCTACTGGATCGAAAGAATAATGTAGAGACATGTAAAGAGAGCATAATAACACAACATACAATATGTATTCACATTTGAACAGCAACTAACGAAAGCCAGCTTAAGGAATTGCCATTGACGTCTTCATAATTATTCAATGATAGCTTGATTTCTATTTAATGATGCAAAGTATTTTGGATCAGTTAGATATATACTCCCTCCGTCCCATTTCAAATTGCAAAAGTTGCCAAAAAGGGTGTCCCAACTAAAATTGCAAAATCCAAAAATGGCAAGTTTTAACCCACTTGCACACTCACATCCACTAACCCACTAACTATTCTCTACCCCACTTTCTCTCTCCCACTCAACTATCAACACTCACAACACATCACCTTTTTCACTTTTTCCCTTAATCCCCGTGCCAACCTAGTATTTGCAATTTGAAATGGGATGGAGGGAGTATAAGTATATTATATGACGTGTGCGCCTAATGCCTGACACCAATAGCGAATTTCAGATTCCAAGGAAAATTTGAAACTCAAAGATAATTCAAAAAATTTAGAAATATAAATTTACCTCATTTTCAGCACTCAAAGGCTCAGGGACGGCGGCAACAGCAAGTTCGAGCTCACCACTCTGTGTCTTATGCCTTTCATATTCCAGAAGTGCCTAAAAACAAATAGGATCAGAGAAAAATCTGATAACAAAACGCATAAATCAATTAGGTCAAGCGGATAATACAGTAAGAGCAACATCTGAAAAATAGATATACAGCAGCGAACTGGCTCACGCAGATTTATCTTGCATGGTGGCAACAGGCAAGTTAAATTTGTTATGATGGACAATTTTGGCAGTAAGCAAATTTCATATATGCCTGCTTATTTAGGAGTTAACGCGCCAGATAACTAGGCTTCTATGTACTGGGTTAGGTACTATCCAATAAATGTCTGCCACTTAAAGCTTTCGGCATGTATATGGCTGGAAAGTGGAAACGGCTATTTATCCGACTTTACTTTGACCATACTTTGAACATAAAGGGATGACCAGATTGTAATAAGGTCATGTGAGCCCACATGAATCCTGGAAGGACATTGTACTTCTCTTGTGTTGCTTCAACGGCAAGTTTTCGTCCTAGAGGTGTCCATCACCCTCGCAATGTTTAGACCTTTTAATCAGGTCCATTTAAGTATTAACATGACATTGCACTAAATTATATTAGTATCTCGAAGTCAACTGGATATTCCGTTTTGCAACAATGAGGTTCCGATGTCTTCAAATTAGTAATTTATGTTGTTGGCTGATATCCGAATATAATGCAAACCAACGACCCCCTCCCCCATCGGACGCTCTCACTCTTACCAAGAATATAAACCTTTGAGATAATAGCATATGAGTTTAGAATGTGGGTAAGCACCTGTATAGTGTTCCAATGAAAAACATGATTCCTCTACCCAGTTTGGGCACAAACTACATATAAGACTGCTTGCACGTCCAGAAACTGTATGTGTTCCCCCCATATTTATTCCTTTATTATTATTATTTATTTATTTTTTTGGTACATCGCACCATATTTATTGACAAGTGAAAGTGAATCCAATAAACCCAACGGCATAGATAAAGAATTTACAAAAGAAGCTACGCAACCAAATACTCCCTTAGTCTCAGCAAAAGAGTAACAACTGACCAAACAAACAAATTAAGAAAATGGGATTAAAACTGATCAATTCTCTACCCCTCAAAATACATAAGTCAAACCAGGAGACAGTACTTAAATAACTAGTGGGAAATGAAGGTTAGTTTGGTCAATTTGTCATAAAAAGTTTCCCTTCAAAGGAAATGTTACTCTTCCATGGGACTGGCCAAAAAGGAAACACACCTCTTCTATCGTGATGGAGGTATAATATTTATATCTCCCCAGCTGGCACAGGTAATATTCTGTAAGTTGCTAACCTAGAAGATCGTATATGAGGTAATACCTTCTCATAGAAAATACGAAATGTCCACGAAACAGTTGTGCATGTCCTGCAAGATCAATAGAAAAAAAATATGATTAATATACCCATATATGATGTGCTTATAACAAATATATAAATATATATATATATATATATATGTACAGTACAGAACAAAGCAGCTGTGTCCATCTTGCCTCTCCGCCACCAACCCACACACACACACATCTAGTGAATATGACAAAATATGAGAAAACACTTGGGAGAAGATTTCTTATGAGATGAAACATGAATAATATATAAGTTGATCATATTTGCTGTGACTCTAAACAATTTGCCTGCACTTCAAAGTAGCTCTAAACGATAAATGAATATGGAAATTTCACTGCAAAGAACTGTGATTTTATACATTAAAAAATCACTCATGCCAATGATTAAATACAAAAACATTGAGAATCGTAATGCCTTCTTACTTGGGGGGATGGAAAGACTCTCCCACTTGCCGCCACAACTTGGTACCAGTCACCTAAATCCAGATTGAGAGGTTAATGATGGAATGTCACGGGACCAATAAATTCTCTTGTAAAGTATCACATGGAAAAAAAAAAAAATGTACAAGATGGGCAGATATCTTCAAGTATGAGGCGACCACTAATGAAAAATATTTGTGGTTAGATGCTAACTATCGTTTGTACTTTCTCCTAATTGTCAACAACCGAAGTAAAGAGGATTGTTGACCAATTTATCTTTTCTGAATGGTTGCAGAATTAAGATTATGAACAAAAGGAATTTCCAGTATTTTAATATAGTCAATCATGGTATATGTGAGAATTACAGAAACATGTTAAATCATGTAACTGAATCAAAATAATGCATGACCTCAAGAAAGCCACAGGGATACTAGGAGATACTATTTGTGGACTTGTGGTTCAGGTGTATAAATATATATTCACTAATACTAAAAAAACAATGGCTATATAGAGAGTTTTGCACCAGTCCGCATACTAAAATCATAGTGGGTGATTTCAAATCCACCAATAATAAGGGACTGCAATAAGCACATTCTGGTTTTCAAATTTACTTTCATCTTTCTAAAAAGATCTGCAATCAGTAAAAGCCCAGACTCTGGAATGTGATCCATCACCCAATCTAGCAAATCTCTTTAATAGATTCAGAACCAAATATTTGATCTGATAAAGTGACACATGGGAGCACAAAACTTTGGCTCTTTCATAGATGTTAATTTTTTCAATACAACATAACACTTCCATTTCTCCATGCTTATAACAAATAGGGGGGGGGGGGGGGGGGTGGGGGTAACAAAGTCTAGGATGTGGTATACAATCTAGTCTAATGGAAAGGATCTAAGATGAAGGACTGAGCACAAGAAGACAAGTTGGGGTGTTACAAAAGTTTTTTTGGGGTCCATTCTTGGTCATGTTAGAAGAACAAAGTTGCTAAACTTGCAATTCATAAATTTATACTAAAGCTAAGTTGAATAGGTTCAGGCATGACAATGAATTGCCAAGAAATATTGCAAGAAGGTACTTGCAGTCTTCCAGAAAACTAATCGACATATTGAATGTACTGGAAATACAGAAATTCATCTTCGTTAAGCATAAGTATGTTACTAATGATACTCCCTGATTCTTATAACTTGAAAACCAGGAAAGGTTGTGGAGAAGCTCCAAAGTCTACCTCCTACAGCAACCAGGACACACAACTTGAGGCCCTACTAAACTCCTTTAACCAAATACGAACTCAACATTTTATGGTGCTTCATGAAACTAATGCATTGTAACAGAAGCCAATCTACTAATCATATACTATTCCATTTCTTTTATGTCTAGCCTCAGTAACCTTTAAATATACTCAATGTCTGTGGGCATCACCAACATTTCTTGGAACACTGATAGTTTCAGCTTGTGCAAATATACTTTGGAAAATGGTAAAAATTATTATAAAGTGCTATAATTCAATTTTATAAGTGCAAAAATGTTGTTTCCAAGGAATGAAACAGTTGCATCAGGAAATTTGTTACTCCAGAAGCAATTTGATGTACTACCTCCATCCCAAAGTAAGAGTCCTACTTTCCTTTTTGGTAAGTCCCAGAGTAAGAGTCCCATTCCTAAAACGGAAATTGATGAATAGTGCTCTGGATACTTTTGTCCTTATAATGCTTATGTTATTACAAAAACCCAACATTTTTAACCTACTTTTTACCCACTTGCATAATGAATAGTGTTTTCGACAATTATACCCTCACCTCACTTGTATTATTTTCTCTTTTATTATTTTCTTAATAAGCGTGCATACTCCATGTAGGACTCCTACTCTCAGATGGAGGGAGTAATAGATTATACTCCCTCCGTCCCATAATGATAGTCTCATTCGGCTGTTCAAACATTTTACAACCTATTTTCATTTCCATACTAACCTTAATGAGATTTACTTATTAATCCATTACTCCCTCTTTTTCCTTGGTTGGCTATCATTCTCTCCCGTATTCCTCTTCTTATTTGGTTGGCGATTTAGGAAGTTCAATGATTTTAACATAACAATTATGACAAACAAATATGACAAATGGGAACATCTTCAGGGGACGGAGGAAGTAAGTTATTGCATCAAATGCCAAGTTAGGTGCTTAGGTTATTGATATTCGTATTGAAGTTATCAAAAAACATAGAAATGCTCTGGATTGCTTACGTCGACATTGTCTTTTCTGCAACAGACACTAAAAAGGTTTCAAAATGATTGCCGTAAAACATAATTCACTAGATCAATAACAATTCATGATGGTTGTGGATAGGTGATGTAGGACAGAACTAGGGAAGGAGTCAAGTTCGTTATCGTACGAACGGACGGGTGACTGATATTGTTCAATCGGACGAAGAAACAACCCAAAACAACAACTAAACTGTTGTCTTGAAAAGAAAAATAAATTCTGGTTTTATTTGCTGAATATTCGATGTCGAATACATGATTATTCTGCCTTTATATAGGCTACAAAATGGGGCTGAGAACATGAACTTATGGATAAGGAAAGAATAGGAAAAGTTAGATAAGGAATGGATAAAGAGAGAATAAGAAAAGACTAAATACATTCAGATAAGCTGAATGTCTCTGGAAGCTAAATTTGTCTCAAAACTGAACTTGTTTGCTGCTTAAGAGTCATATAAGAATCTGAATATTTGCTGGGGTATTCCAGCTAGATGCTCCGCATCAATAGGGCTTGTTATCCATTCATGATTTGGCAAAGCAGATTTACATGTATTTAAGCATTCATAGCATCCCTATTTATAATTGGATTTTTCCAAAGTAGCACATATAAATACAATTGTTCGATCCTAGAACAACAATTACACGACATGAAACCCAAAAAGTTGACAATATAAACAGTCAAAAATCATCATTAAGCTATCAAAGTATGACTAGAGTAAATTCGACACAAAATGATATACAGTTATCTCCTACACAGATGTTAACTATATGTGATAAATCAATAGATGAGTTTTCAAGTATATTTCCATTACTTTTTTCTCTAAATGGATTGATACATTCTGCACTAAATCAATGTTGTAGGTCTGACATCTTACATGTGAGTCAACAAATTATACTTCATCCGCTTCCAAATGAACGTCCTCTTTGGACTTGGCATGCAAAATAAGGAGAACCAATTTACTACAACATGATTATATAGATATATGCAGTCCAACTTAACCACTAACGCTAACGTAATATGTGGATGATGCTTTGCGAATTTATAACCAGGGACAAGTTTTTCAGGTTGAGCCAAAAGATGCTCTACTTTTAAAAGTTAACACTTTCCCAACATCCAATAGAAAATGTACTCTTTTTCAATAAAACAGGGAGCAGGATATTTTCATGTATTTAAGCATTCAACACCCCTATTGATACACTTTCTAAGATTGCCACTCCTCACTGAACATGCCAAAAACTCAAGAAACACTAATCACCATCAACTTGTATTAATATTTCAAATTTCGCAGGTATTCCTACTTTATTAAATAAAGTCAACAAGAAAATGATCGACTTCTAAAATGTGGAAGCATAAGAACATTAAGGAAGCGAAAGAGGCAATTACATGATCATATCCACCTAATTTGATAACAGATCTCCATAACCTGCATCCAAGGAGAACAAATCTTAGACTTCATCTGGAACCAGACAGTCAATATATGCATTATGAAACCGAGAAACTTACTTGAGACAGTTTAGCGGCTGTCCATAAAACTTAGGAGGTTTAAATTCCAACGACCTATCCCTGTAAAAAGTTTCCAGCTCTCTCATGAATGCTGCTTGATCCTCAGGAGTTCCACATTCATCCTCATCAGTCATCTAATATTAAACAAAAAAACAACTTACAAAACCCTGAACAATATCAGTTGCACTTATCTTTCAAAATTTTATATGGAAGTACCTTTAGGTCATCCAACCAAAGCTTTGGAGTCTCCACGCTGCGGTTTTTAGCTTTGGCAGATGAATGTTTCACAAGAGAAACAGGATTTGCTGGCTCGTTCAGCTTCACAGTAAGATCATCAGCTCCGGTACTAGTTTTTGGCATTTCGTTATCTGCAAAAGCCACGTCATCATGATCCTCCTCAGCAGCTTTCTGAAAAGGCTCATTTGACCATCAGGCAAATCATCCTTCTCAACCTTATCAGTCTCATCCATAGGCAATTCCGAAAGATGTTGCCCACTTTCGCTAGGGCTAGACTCCTCCTCGGCATGTTCACTATGTTTTTCTTTCTCTAAGCCATTCTGGTTAGGGCTCTCAGAATCACCACTGTCATCCTCACTAATTTCCTGATCTGACTCATCACCTACACTTTTCATTTCCTCTGTCCCAGTCTCAATGAAGTTTTGCTCATCTTCAACCATCAGTCCAGGTGAATCCCTTGTTCGTCTTCCATGTTCGCGTCAACATGATGCTCTTCCAAATCTTCTTTTCCATCCATTGAATCATGTGGCACTTCTTCTGTCTCCTCCGGTTCGCCTTCCACATTCGCGTCTCTAGAATCCATCTAAATCCAAACAAACATTTAAAAGATCATAAAACATACCAGATACCAATGCCACACTTTGTACCAAACCAGAACTCAAATTCATCAAAATCAGCATGGGTGCACCAGACAATCAGAAACATCTTCTATACCAACCAAACCCTAGATATACTCATCAACACAACTAGATAACATAAAACGCTTAAAAGAAACAAAACTTCAACAAACATTGACAAACCCAAAAAAAGAAAAATGATTTGCCTACAGATTACAAAAATAAAAACTCGAAAATTTGACCATAGAGTAGATGAAAAGGAAATCTTACCTGTTATGGAGAGCAGAAAACAGCAACAGCTTTAAAATGCAAATGCAAATGCAAAAGCCGTCGAGGGAAGAACAAGCACAAAGAAAACTAGGGTTTCGTTGTGATGAGCGTTTCAAGGTGGAGGGGAAGGTTAAGGAAAGTGTATCTATGTGAATAAATGGAGTGTGTATGTATAACGGTTTAGATGTAGACACGTAAATAACGTTTGTAAGGAAGATGTTACAGGTGTAACGCGACGGGGAAGGTCGGGGAAGGAGCCGGAAGCGGTTGTCCAAACGCCGGGTAATTGCGTCACCACTAGCAAACGACGGGAGGGCACGGCGGCCTCTGCAATTGTGGACGGTCTGCCTCAGCAATTCAGCACCTGGATATATTTGGATGTATTTTCGAATTTCTAGCTCGTTTTATTTACTTATTTTTTATTTTATTTTTCTCTTTTTGGACTTGATTTCTTATTACTTTTGGTACTCTTTGTTTTTCTTTTTCTTTCTTTCTTTTTTTTTGTTTTTCGAAAGCTTTGAAAAAAAAATGTTGCTGTTTGTATTTCTTCCCAGAGAGAGTCTTGTGAAAAACATGTTTTTCCTTAAGCAAAGGAAAAACGTGTTTTTCAAAAACGCTGGGCATTATTATTCGAAACAAGTGGTGGCATTTTCGTAAATACTGGCAACCATAGTAAATGCCCAGTGTTGATATTATAAAAAGCCAGTGATTTCATACTGGCGTTTATAAAAATGAAACTGGTACTTTTCTTAAGTGTCGGTGGTAATGTTAAAAATTGCCAGTAAGTACACTGGCACTTTTTTACATTGATACTGGCACTTATTAAAAGTGTCAATGGTAGTGTTAATAATTGCCAGCCATTACACTGGCACTTTTTAACATTAATACTGGCACTTATTAAAAACTGCCAGTGGTAGTGTCAATAAATGCTAGTGTACATGTGCTGGCATTTTTTTACACTACCACTGACACTTACGATCAGCGTTAAACAACTTCTCGTTAATTACAAAAATGTCACCACGCCAACTTAAAAACACATTTTACGCGAAGCTTAGCGTAAAACACGTTTTTTAGCAGATTTTCACTTCTTCCTAACGTAATCTTTATTGCATCAAAGAAAAATGTAATCAAATTAAAAAGGAATTAACCCTTCAAACATGGCTTTTAAAATTTCACATACTTATCCTTAAAAATACCCCCATTAAAGTAATACCTCTCGTCTTGTCTTGTGTTGGATCTGAATTTTATTTAACTTTCTAAATTACCTTTAATGTTAAATTCAATTTTTATTTGATTTTCTAAAATTGTTTTAATGTTAAATTAAATCCGGCTTTTATTTGACTTTCAAAATTTCAACTATAATATGTATGTAATGGTAAATACTAAATACAGGGAATCTTATATACAGGGAACGAAATATTCCAAATATGCCGTTGCCCGTCTCGTGTACGTATACACGAGATGGCTTTTACAGTCTCGTGTAACTTTACACGTGATGAATCGTTTTTGCACACGAGACATCTCGTGTACAGTTACACGAGATTGTAAAATCCATCTCGTGTGCAGGTACACGACATAGTGTCTGAACCTGATTTTCACGACAGCAACAGAAAAAGCAACAAGAAACAAAAGTAGAAATGAAATTTGATTGTTAAAATGATAGCACATCTCCACAAAGCAGTGGGAGGGGACCAATAGACCATTACACATATACTATCGCTAAATTTGATAATTCATACAAACGTGACAATTCAAAATCCATTACACATATACTATACCCTACGTAATCTTTCTCTTCTTGCATCGGTATCCTGATCATACAGTTCATTGAATGTTGCTATCCTATCTCGGTATCGGACGATCAGTTGACTTGCGCTTGGATCACAGTTTTCCCTCCAAGTGTTCGGTGGTGGTGGTATTGGGTAATCATTGCCTGACATGTGCAGCTGCAAAAGTAATAACAGTTAAATACAACGAATTTAAGTAAGACAATTAAATATAACTAATATAGATGAGACAGTTAAGTATAACGAATTTAAGTAATATTGTTAAATATAACGAATTAAAGTATCATACCAATATAAAATGGTTTGTCACTTGTCCCAACACAACTGTGTTTATCGGTGGTCCTACTCCTGCTGGTACAGTCACTGGAAGGCATAAGTTGCCACCGCTAGCCGAGTACGAAATGAACGCCACATTATACCTCGTGGCAATGATGTGCCCAAGATCGGGGAGGTCCATCCAATAAGTATTGTTCGGCGTCGGCCGGACATAAATAGCAATTCTACGTAAGAGTTCTTTTATATCTATCCAAAATAGAACACTTTGATAAAGGTCTCGGCGAGCATGCACCTCATTGTAACATTCTGTGCGCACTCGAGCCCACATCTCCTCATCTCCGTATATCTGTGATGCTACGGCTCTATAGACACAATGTCCATCAGATCCCACATCTGTGATGCCTCCAATAAATGGGATAATGAAAGGCAGAAAAGACGTCATATACGGAGAGCTGTATATACTAGTGTGATTGGGCTGTCCATTTCCCTGTCCACGACCCTGACCCTGATCCGTCCGTCCTCGACCTCGCCCTCGACCCCGTCCTCTCCCACGACCGGAAGGTGGTGGATGAGACGTAAGAGTACAAGGAGGGGTAGATGTTGTGGGTTCTGAAGCTGATTTCCGTTTGTGCGTGGACTCCGAACTAGCTTGGGTTGATGCCATGAATGCAGATCTAGACCTGAAATAGGGCAAAGAAAAGAGTGAGAAGCATTCATACTATCAACAGAAAAATCAAATCTGTACTGGGTTACCATCTCGTATATTGTTACACGAGATGAATCTCGTGTGTGTATACACGAGATTATAACGTGTAACACTACACGTGATTATAGCCAACAAATCGTGTATTTTCACACGATATGAAATCTGTACTGGGTTATAGAGAGCAGACACATAACTTAAACCACATAATCAACAACAATATTAACAAACTCATATCAAAAACATAATCAACAGTGTGAGCCACAAATGAATGAAGATCTATACCCTTTGCTAGTCGAGGATGGTGTCGCGGGGACTCGAAAAAATTTGTTAGTATGCTCCCAATCTGACGGTTCTCTAGAACTTCCGGTCCGGGGTTTATGATATGGCTCGTAAGCATCTCTCGTATGGTGATTAAGCCCTTCTTCCATCGTTTTGAATAACTTCCTCCTTACCGGTTCAGGTGCTTGCTCAACTTTATTCAACATAGCTTGAAAATTGTCTTTATCTATCGAAGGCTCACATGGAAGGTTGTCTACTTCAATGTCCAACTTCTTCCAAAAATCATGAATTGAGGAAAGCTCAATCCGTCCCCCACAGTCCTCTATCCGTGCAATCTCGTGACTACATGAAGTTCATGTGTTCGCCTGTAGTAACACCCGCAGGCAGCCTCAGTGATGACATTACCCCCATTACGACCCCGCTGGTTTCTAATGATTTTTGAATACGAGACCGCTCTTTTCTGATATTGCGCAAGGCTACCGTTGACACTTTAGTCAATATGTTCTGATACAGATTACCGGTCATCAAATCAATTGGAGTTCTGGTCTTTGATCTATTCATACTCTGTTGATATTTTTTAGTTGGATATCCAAGATCTTATGAGCCTTTTTGAAGATCGTGTCAAAAGTAGAAGAAGCACTCCCCAATGCCTTCTTCAACCTGTTATGCTCACCCTCAGTCCTGTTTGTGGTATGGGTCCCGAAGTGTGCCATTTTTTAGGGTTTTAGAAAATATGACCCGATGTTGTGAAAATGGTATACGGATACCTAGTTTTTTTTTTTATTATTTATTTTTTTCTACATTCTAAATGACATTTAAAGTGTTGTTCATTAGTATGACATAAAATCAAAAATCCATTACAAATTTGTAACATTTTTCAGGGTTTTAATCCAAATAAATCCAACTAATCAGTAATACATAATCCAAATAAATCCAAGTAATACAAAAATCCATAATCAGTAATACAAAACTCCATAATCAGTAACTCTCCTAAATAAAACCTCCTAAAATCTCGTGGGCCCGTGTAAGACCAGCTCTGACGTCCTCGGGACCCTGGCATCCGTCAAATATGGAAGTATGATAGCTCGTGCCTCTGGAACCCCAGGATGCGGTGGAACATCAAGTGGGGGCGGTGGGGGAGGTGGAATGTCAACGGGGGGATCGTGTATCGGATTAGATATCCGAACATGACTCCTAGCCACAAACCACTCCATATAATCATCAGTCACGAGAGAAGATGCGGTCACTAGTGGCCCCCAGCGGCGAACGGGCCTGAACTCCTCCATGCCATGCTCCACCCACGCGTCCCAAACATAATCGTGGTCACCATGGTCCTTCTGGAGGCCCGATGCATCAACGTGGGTCAGCCAAGCTCTATCAGTATCCTCCAGATCACCACGCTTGAACCTGTTTATTACAAACAAAAAATATAATCAATACTCGAGTTCGAGAAAAGCATGGGATGATAATTAATAAATTTTTAGAGTGTGTGCAAAATAACTTCAATATTTTAATAGTTTCACATTAATGATTATCTTACTTGTACAGATGCTGCAATCTCGTATGAAAGTCACCACTGACTCACTAGTGGCCTCCCTCCAAATCTCCCGGGCTCTGTGATCACCAAACCCGTATATAAGAGTAACATCCCCTGGGCCGCCACCTGGTTTACCCTGAATCTGCCATGATGGTGGCTCCTCCTCACCCGCATCCTGCCTCCTCCTCCGTCCCTGCCCTCTAGCCACATTCCCACCCTGTCTCCTCCCATGCCTCAATGGTCGTCTAACAACCTCCTCCTCCTCCTCACCCTCCTCCTCATCCTCCTCCTCATCCTCACCCTGCCCCTCCCCCTCCTGCCCCTCCTCCTCCTCCTCCTCAGTATCCCCCTCTTCCTCCTCCTCACTATCCCCCTCACTACCCCCCACCTCCTCCTCCTCACTATCCCCCTCACTACCACCCTCCTCCTCCTCCTGAACATCATCAGACGCTACCGCCTCCTCCTCCCTTCTCTTGGTCCGCCTTTCTTTTCTCTCCATATGCGTTTCAGCCTTCCTCTTTCTGTTGGACGCGGTCATACGTTCACGTGGCTACAAAAAATCAAACAACAGACAATAAATTAGCATCTGGAAAATATGAACAAGACTATACACGTCTCGTGTTGAACAACACGAGACGCATCTCGTGTTGCCAAACACGACATATCGTGTTGTCTAACACGAGGGTCATCTCGTGTTGTCCCACACGAGACGCATCTCGTGTTGTCCAACACGAGACTCATATCGTGTTAGCCAACACGAGACGTGTCTCGTGTGGTACAATACGAGATGACCCTCGTGTTAGACAACACGAGATGCCCCTCGTGTTAGACAACACGAAAAAATTATCGATTGAGTTCAGACAAGAATGACATTAAACACTCAGTTCATACAATCGATTTGATATAATCAAACAAAAAATTATACATTGTGAATTTGATGAGTGTAAAATTAGGTTAATATAACATTTTAATTTACATTACCATTTTTACCGGAACGGTCCTAGATGAAGATCCGGCGGCGGTGATGGAAGCGGCGGAAGCACAGGCGGCGGCCTTGGGAACGTTCTTGGAACTTTCACTCTCGCCATCGTCGTGTGGTGGTGGTCGTGGGTCTCGCGTCGGCGTCGGTGGTGGTGCGGTCTGGTGTGCGGCGTCGTCGGTTTCGCGGTATAGGTTACAGAGAGTTTGAAACAAACGATTTGAAATCAAAATGCCCAAAATAAGTATATAAAGGGGTATTTGGGTAATTTTAGCCCTTCCTGTATTTTTGATTCCCTGTATTTAACTATATCCGTATGTAATTTATATGGTTTGGTCAAATTCGTCAAAGTTAACTAAATGCATGGGATGAATTTTTATCTCAAAAACGGAATACTTGACTTTAAATTCAAACAAAAAATCCTTCAATTGAGAGATAAAATGGTAAATGATAATTCTTGACTAATAATTTTATGGTTAGAATATCAAATTTACTCACAAACTACGTCTCCATCCATCTGTTTTAAAATAGATGTTGAAGTGGTAAAACCTAATTTATATTTGGATCAGAATATGGATCAAAGGCTCAACATTGTTACAAGGCCTCTGAACTTAATTGGCCCAACTCATACTAGATAAGGTTGTCTAGCAACCTCGCATCGTAACTAATCTAAAGATCTCCTTCGTAGCAACTTTCATACTTGTACTCACATAGCAACCTCTCATCTATGCTCTAGGGATCCAGTTGTTCGCAGCGACCTCCTCTCCTTACCTGACACAAATTTGTGACATGAAATGAACCGGCGAATTAGAGATACAGTTGTATTGTAATCACCTCGCATCATCAATCTTGTTCATCTTGTTAGGATCTGACGTGGGACTGAAAAAGGTGTTGCCAATAGTGACTTCCCTCAACCTGTCAATTATAAAGTCAGTAACACTAAATGAGAATAAAGTAGTTGTTGTTTTTTATCATGCGTGGAGATCCATTCTTAACACAAAACGACATCCAATCTTTCATTCACCATTAACTTACATATATTCAAGTGAGCTAAGAAAGACTTTCAATATCACCATCGAACTAGACTACAAGCCAACGTGGTGGACCATTTTCTTTTGGTAGCATGGATGTCAAAAAAAAAAAAAAAAAAAAAAAAAAAAACTCCCTCCGTCTCACTATGTTTGGCCACTATTGAATTTTGCTGGTCAACATTAACATTAGTAAACTTTGACTAAACATTTATATCAATCAATTCATTCTAATCAATTTCTAAAAATTGTTATTGATAAATCATTTATGATGACAAAAACTTGTGTGAGAACACTCCAACCCGTCTCATGGGTGAGACGGGTCATTTTTTTGACCCATTACCCGACCCACAACCCTGCTCCAGGACCCATGGGGGACCCTGCCACGTGGCAGCCCCTCATTGGCCGAAAAAAAACTTTTTTTTTTTTTTTTTTTTTTGCTTTTTTTAAAATTTTTATTTTTGGTTTTTTTTCGGTTTGTGAAAAGTAATAGTTACCATCTCTTAAAGTAATAGTTACCATCTCTTAAAGTAATAGTGTTTTTCCTATGTTTTCTTCGTTTGCCAAAAGTAATACTTATTATAACTAAAATGTAACAAACGTGTTATTTATATGTAATAGTATTTGTACATAATTGTAATACATATGTATAGATATCTATATGTTTTCAAACAATAGGTTACAATGGGTCAAATTTATCATGATACATGTAAAAGTATTACATTATCTATAGAAATCTGTTACAATTTCGTCAATCAAAGTGTTACATTTAATTGTATAAACTAACTATTACATTCATATACATAAGTTATTACTTTTCAAATGTTATTTTCTTTTAAAAAATAAAATTTAAAATACACATTATATTACATTTTAGCTAAAGCACTATTATATTTCAGCATAGATGATTATTACATTTAGATATTGTTTGGGTTACATGTAATTATATTTAGTATTACATTTGGAAAAATGGGTAAAAACGAGCTTTTGTTTTTTTAAAACAAGTATTACGTTTACTTATGAACAATGTTACTTTAAGAGATGGTAACTATTATTTTTGCTAAACCACTGAAAAGCCGGAAAAAAATAAAAAAAAAAAAAAAAAAAAAAATCGGCCAATGGTGGGTTGCCACGTGGCTGGTTCGACCCATGGGTCATGGGGCGACCCGTCTCATGCATGAGACGGATCCCCTTGTTCTCATGGGAGACCACCTCTTTATAAATCTATCAATAACAATTTTTAGAATTTCATTAGAATAACTAATTTGACATTAATATTTGGTCAAAGTTCAATTACGTTGACTATCAAAAGTCAGAAATGGTCAAACATAGTGAGACGGAGGGAGTACGTACTTTTAATCTAAATCAATTTAAAAAAATATTTTTTGACTTTTATGTCAAGGACATAGGTAAGACATATTAATAGTAATATTAATAAATGATGAAGTCAGGAAAATATAGAAATATAGATCTACTCATATACAAATTAATTGTCATATAAGCCCTTGTATTTAAGAAAAATGCGTGGATATTTCGACACCGTTAACACTCCATCAAAAAAAATAACGAAAATCCTGACTAAGTTGTTTATTTGGCATGTGAAATTTACTGCATGGAAAAAATTGCCTTGGTGGAATTTGTTGAGCATGATGGACTCAAAACTATGTCGTTTTGACTCTTAACAATAAGGTGAAATTAAAATACTCATTGACAAGTACAACCCTCATAAATGAAGGGGTAGAATGTGAAATATTTTAAACAAATGGGTTAAATATAAAATCATCACCACAATACACCCAACCCTAATATGAAAACCCATTCCACACCTCCATCCAACCCCACGTTTCCTCCGACTTCCCCCACATTTAGGCGGCCCTAGATTTCTTCAAACCTCCACCGTTGTGTCGCCCCACCACTTCACCCCTGTCAAGTCCTCCAGCGACATCGCCATCGACCTGTTGGGTTTCGTGCAATCATACACAGCGGAAGACATTACATGAAGAAACTCAAAGCCTAGATCCGGTATGATCAACAATTCATAATATGTAAGATGAAAGAAACTAACCCTTGTAGATCAAAATATGAAGCCTTGGATTTAGATACTAAGAAGAGCACACTCTACCGGTGATCCATACGTCGAACGGATTCAAGAACTCTTCTTGACTTGACTGCTAGGTCCTTCGGATTGAAAAACTTGATGAAGAACGATTCTTGGATTGCTCCCTATGATTATTAGTGTTGGATGATTGAGAATAATCAAACCTAATAACCCTAGTATAATATGTGTATTTTCTCTCTCCAAGACAGAAGTTGTGATTTTACAAATTAATGTCGTGGGACTGAATCCCGTTTGTACATATTATATACTAGAGGTCTCCAAGATCCTTTAGGGTTTAGGACTTCTTGTCCAACAAGAAAATCCTAAAATAAACTGCAGTGCGCCGCACCAGCCGTACGGCTCCAAGGCAGTCGTAGGACCATCGGCTCCTAATCCGTACTGCTTCGTTTTTCGCTCCTTTTAATTATCCGCTCTGTGTGTGAAACCTAATAGGATTATACTAAGTTGGAAACGAGTCCGAACTATTCAGAACCCGTAAGTCATAAGCGGACTCTAGCAAGCCATTATGACTACCCAATTAGTATAACTTTGAAATCCCAAAGTTTCCCAAATAGAACATAACACAATCTCTTTGTACACGATGTCTATTGAACGTAAGCCATGGTCAATGGTCAACTTACTATGTTCAATGCTTTCTCGATCCCGAATGTATTGATAATACAAATGGCATTGATCCAATCAATTTATTTGAGCATGGCCAAGCATTTCATCAATACCATTCATCGAGTGGCCAAATCTTGACATCTCTCTTGACGAGGAACAAATCCCTTCTTAGCTTATTACCCTTCCCTACATGATTCCGATTACGCCAATCATATCCTTTTATAGCTACCCGGTTAAGGGTAACGTTTGAATATGTCAAATGTAATGTTCATCATGTGGAAGACTGTAATAACCTCAGGTCTAAAGATTCAAGGGATACAACTATATGAGATTTAATTATAACATTTTGACCATGACATAAATCTCATAGGGGTCAGTCCAGTATTTGTTCTCCAACAAATACCCATAAGCCTAATTGTATCGCATACACATAATCATCATATGATTATCTATTAAAATTATACTAGTAATTAATCATAATTAGTAGAGACAGAGATTATTATAATAAACATGCAAAAGATATAATAATCAAACATTCAATATCTTTATCAAAGCATAAAGCAAATGATAACATTAATCGTTCAAATAACGTGCCTATGGCATACACACCAACACGACCCTTCCTAAGTGTCGACTCCCACTCCCTCATAACTTTCCTCTCCCTCACCGTGGCCGCCAAACCCCACTCTATCTCCCTCACTCAACAACAATACCGTTGATCCCCTTCCTTGCCACTTTCCGCCCCCCGCTTTCTCCAGAAAATCTCACCTTACCCTCTGTCATACACGTCTCATCCTTCAAAGTCCGGCTCCTCAATTCATCCTCCTCCTCCTCCTTCCCCTTCTGATTTTTTTTTCATTTCAAAATCCAAATGTGTGTTTGTGTCTTTGATTTTATTTCCGATTATTATATATGCGTGTGTGTGTTAATTTTATGGAGTTTTTTATTTTCTCGGATCTAAATAATTAGATATAAGTTCTAATTTTTTCAGCCGTATTAATCTGAAACTGAGTTTGAATGTGTGCTACTTTTCACGTGTGTGTGTTTGCGATTAAAAACTCAGTGATTTTTAGATAGTGTTGGGTGTATGTTAACTGTGGTTGGCTGGTTAGATGGTGGTTGGGTATGTGTTTGATGGTGGTTTGAATACCTAAAAGTATATTAAAATAATAATGATATTCAACCATTTAAACTTAAACATAAGTTTATATTTTTTTTAAAAAAAAGAGCGTTCTTATATGGATTTAAAAATTAGTATTTGATGTTAATTAAATTAATTTTCGTTATAAAGAAAATTGATCTTGAGATTTTTTATTTTTCATTAACAAACAAAATGACCCCAAGTTAGGGTTTTTAATATTTTACCCCTTCATTTTAACAAACTCTATTTTATGCATTAAAATCTCCACATCAGCAATTCTTATATAAATTTTTGCACTTGTGATTGTCAAAAATCCTAATAAGCTGATGAGTCAGTGTTTCCGTTATATTTTGGATGGAATGTTATGTCCAAATATCCACATATGTTTTTAAAGTACATGTACATAAATGGCAATTAATTTATATAATGGCAGGTGTGCATTCTTGACTCAAGTACAGGGACATATTTTTATATTAGGCAAATTGCGTTTTAAGGTCCAAAGTTCGGAGGTTTTCACAATGTAGGCCCTGATGTTTCAAATTTAATTCAAATATAATGAAAACGAATAGTCAAAAAAAAAAAAAGGCTTTGACCAAAAAGCCCCTCAAGCAAATGAAAGCAACTATTAAGGACAGACATTTGCAAATCTCGCCAAAAAGTCTTGCTATATCTCACAATCTAAAAATTGAAAAAAATAATTTGACATCACATAATTAATCGCATCATTTAAATGAATCAAACAAGTATATTCAAGATATGATTCAAATATTAAAAATAAAAATTGCATTCTTAACTTGTAAATGATTGAAAAACATTTTTATTTTTTCCAATGATCTCATAGTTGTATGATTACACATTTGTATGATTACACAGTTGTGTGATTTCACACTTGTGTCATCTCACAGTTGTGTCGATTTTCATTTTTCACTTATAAAATAATTTCTCAATTAATTTCAGAGCCAACACGTCTGTCCTTGAATCTATGGTGTTTAGTGTTGGGATTTTGGTAGCACTATGATCGTTGAAAACCCAATATGTGTTTGGATTGATTATCATTGCTTCACACAACCAAGAAATTAGTAAAACTCGTCCAGATCTGGCGAGGACGACCTTGATCGATTCCGTCGGAGTTGAAGATAGAAGAAGACGAGGAGAAAGAAATCGTAAGATACAGAAACGGGCTACGGTTTGAAACGATTAGGGGAGGAGAGGGGCAAAAAGACTTGGTATGTGTGTGTGAAGGTGAGTGTAATTTCACCATTTAAATTGTAGTAAGGACTCTAAGGGAAATTTGATTTCAACCCAGGGACCCTAAGGTAGAATATCGAAATGTCTGTTTTAATTGGAAAATTCCAACTTCTATGAGTGACTTATTGGTAAAAACCCCAATAAAAAATAGTAATATCTCTATATATAAAAAACAAATAAAAAGTATTAATCGTTTTTTTTTTTTTTTTTTTTTAACTTTAATCTAACAGAACTTCACACCTCCCCCTTCTTAGTATGCTTCTTCCCCAATCCTCTTCCATGCCTCCTCCCCTTCCCTTCCATTTCCATCCTCGCCGCCTATCTCCACCCTACCATACCCAGACGACCCTTTCAACTATAATTTCTCAATCTCTGACCTTGCGAGCTGAGTAATCTGTAACCCAACAATCATACTTCGTCACTAGGGCTAGAGCTAGACCATTTTTGACCGACTGAGAAGGGGGAGGGGTAGAGTTCTATCAGATTAAAGATTTAAAAAAAAACAATTAATACATTTTAATTTATTTTTTATATTTAGAGATATTAGTTTTTTTTTACTTTGACTATTCATTTTCACTCAATTTGCATTAAAACAACAGAAAACGAATCCTTGTTAATCATTCTCCGTTAAATGACACATGGGTGTCACGTGGTCATTTAACAAAGTTTTCTGACGAAATTCGTTAAAAATCCTAACATGCTAACATAATAACAACATTGGACAGACCAAAGTGACACATCAGGGTCTACATTGTGAACACCTCCAAACTTTAGACCCTAAATGCAATTTGTCCTTCTATATTTTCCATGATGTGAAGTCAAACATTGTTAATAATTTTTTGTGATTTAAAAAATTTGATTTTTATTAGTGAAATATTTATTTTTCTTCATGGCTCACATCAAATATAGCATTTATCTTTTTTAGATTCTATATTTTCTTTAGAAGAGAAAAATGTCAGATTTCAGTTCAATCTATTGATATCTGGTTGTTTAAGGGATGAGCTATCTCCACTACATAATTTACATTTTCACTACACTCATTAATGTTTATTATGCATATGTGTTGGCAGAATTGCCCTTCAACATGTTACCTATTTTAGTTCTTCTTTCCTTTTTGTCGTTTCAACATGTTACCTATTTTAGTTCTTCTTTCCTTTTTGTCGTTTCTAAGTTTTTCTCTTACTAAGTAATACTCCCTATGTTCTAGAATGATAGTTCCCTTATTTTTATGGGTTTTACGAAGGAATTTTGAGTAATAATTAAGGCTACTTTAAATTATTCTAATGAAATTTTTGAAATTGTTCTTGATACACCATTATAAATACTATTAATATCAGTTTTTAGATTCACATTAACATAATTATAAATAGCATTTATAACTGCTCAAAATTTTCTCGTAGTAACAACGAAAAAAGTTAAACTATCTTTCTGGGACGGAGGACGTATTTTTTTTTTCATATTCACGCCGATAAAGATAATCCGTATATAATATGGACATGGACATATAACAACTGGTAAGAGATCTTTAAGATAAAGGAAGTTTATACACTCTTTTTTTCTAAAAAAAAATCTCATCTACAATCATTTCGTCGTGAAAAAAAAAACAAACCACACAAAAATATATAGTTTAGACAAATAATTACATAAATTGTATACTCTTAATATAAATCTTGAGCGCAACAAATGGGATAATATTTTTTATTAAAATTATTATATATTTTAATTGAAAATTATGAAATTCTAAAGTATTAATTTAGTAAAAAAGTTAAAGTGGTGAGTGGTATTTTTTACAAAACTGAAAACAATACTTATATTAAAATTATATAACTAGCGCCATCATCATAGTCGTATATCAGAACCACTTTTGCTTGCTAATCCTTTTGTTTACTTTTTTAAAATTATTTTCTATAGTTGAAAACAAAAAGGTTAAATTGTGTTCGGTTTTTTTCCCTTTACCAGTCTTTATAAATTAAGGTAAGGTAAAGTTAGGGGCAATTGTGTCCAGAAATTAATTTATTTGTTAAAGCTTAAATGAGTGTAGTGTATTAGCAAAAGTTGTAGTGGCAATAGCCTCTCCCTAAACTATTTCATTTATTATCATGATTAAATGATTATTTTTGAAAGACTAAAAAGGAATAACTACAACCGAAAATAAAAACGATAATTAATATGTCAAGACACTACCTATATTTAGTAAAAAATAATTATTGAAGTGGAAAAGCAATTTATGTAGTGGTATTAGCCCACCCTTGTTTTAATTGGTTTAAGTTATGAAACAGGGGACGACTTTTTGCTTCTTAGACAAAACAAGGGACGAGTAAATAGTGTTAGATTTAAATCTAAAATTGTTAATTCATACTCCCTCCGTCTCAAAATGATCATCTCATTTGCCATTGTTAATTTTTCCCAAAAAGTTCTTCTCATCTTACTACAAATGTTCAGCTAGTGACTGTTCGTATCCTTAAAAAGTTTGAATAGTCAAATGTGAAGATCATTTTATTTTGGGACGGAGGAGTATTTTAAAATTTTCAAAATAGTACAATTGACAAGTCTAACAGTTTTAATAGTAAAACCAAACAGTTTTGACTATAAATCTGGCCCTATTGAACGACTCCTTGTATTTCGAGTGTTTACTTCTATACCCGTATGTGATTAAACAAGTTTTTTTTTTCCTCGGGATAAACTAGGATAAAGATGACAAGATGGTCTTTATCAATTTTGACACTTTACTTTGGGGTGTAAAATGCGAAAAAACTACAAGCAACAACACACTTTGGTGATCAAACTATGTTAAGCTTGATTCAGTAATAAACACTACTAAAATAACAACATATTATAGATATTAAAGCCATCTTTCTGGCCACCAAGAAGATGTATAAGGACTTGTTGGCATAATCTTTGTCCATTTTCTTTTTAACACTCAAATCAATATTTTGAGCACAGGAAAATCAAACATCTTGTGTTTGACAAAGAGACCTACAAACGTTAATGCAAAAGCAGCAATGTCGTCACATTACAAGAGTTACGGTTTGGCCAGAAAAGATGCGATATTGTTAATACAGAACAAGTCTATGCTATGCTCGAGACGAGCAATAAGGGAAGATCAACTACAAAAGCCTAATATAAGGTTCGAGTCCATCCATCCATCCATTGAGAAATTAGAGGTAGGTCTTGTCTAAATCATTGAAATAAGGATGTTCCATGGCGTTCTTTGCTGAAATCCTCTTTGCTGGTTCATACTCCAACATTTTCTGTCGTAAAACAAAAACCAAGTATAAATATCATTGTCATGATAACCACAAAGAATTGTTGATAACCTATCTGAATCAAGAAATATACTCCCTCCATCCCAAAATGATCTCCACGTTTGACTATTCAAACTTTTTAACGCTTGAACACTTGCTTCACTAGCTATGCTTATTTAAGCCTAAATATGAAGAACTTTTCGGGACGAAGAGAGATGAGAAATGCGAAGAACTTTTCGGGACGAAGAGAGATGAGAAATGCGAAGATCATTTCGGGACAGAGGGAGTATATATAGTATATATTGAACTTACTAATAGAAGATCAAGACCATCTTCATCGAGAGTAGGGAGAGAGGTTGAAAGCTTTTGTGGTTTCCACTGAGGATACTCGTGCCAGTTCATGAGCTTGCTTACTCCTGGCCAGACTTGTTCATTTGGAGTACCCAACAACCTGTATGAGAGAAAGAGAGAGGAGAAAGCAATAACAATAGGTAAGAACAGAGCTTTTTTTATTATTTAAAACAGATTTAGGTTACTTAAAAACAGCAAAATTTTGGAATCAGTTTTGACTTAGAACCTGAAAATGTGTAGCAACTGCTGCAGCTCAGAATCTCCAGCAAATAAAGCCGTCTTGTTGACCAGCTCAGCTATTTCAGGGACGGAGAATCATATACAATTTCAGCAAACAGCAGTAGAAAGATATTGAATGCAGAAAGTGTAGAAAGAAGTTATCGAGGCATGTTTTTACCAAATATGCAGCCAACAGACCAGATGTCCACAGCTGTTGAGTAGTGGGTGGCACCCAAAAGGACCTCGGGAGCTCTATACCAAAGGGTCAAGATCTGTTGTTCATGTTCTACTGTTATTAGTTATCTAATTGAGAAAAATATATGGATCGATTCTTCATTGATTACAACAAAGTGAGTACGAGAAACAAAGGATATTACCTCGTGAGTGTACTTCTTAATCGGTAGAGTGAAAGCTCTAGCCAGACCAAGATCTGCGATCTTTAGCATCATTGTCTTTCGGTCCATCAGCAGATTGTGAGGCTTAAGGTCTCTGAATAAGGAAAAAAGAACAGAAAATGATGCTATTGCAATGTTGTTCTGAAGAGCGTGATTGGAACTAAACACTACCTGTGCAGTACTCCATGACCATGACAGAAAGCAACGCCCTTACAGAGCTGGTACATCATGCTCTGCACAAAGCAGCCAGAATATTTATAATGATTAATGGTAAAATTGAGCTTGTGATAGCGCATTTAGATATTGTGCAAGCCTTAAGAGAGAGATTGGAGGGCCTCATAGTCACATCAATTATACATACCTTGATGATATTGGAGGGGATAGGGTCTCCAGTTTGACGAAAAGTTCTAATGAATTTCTTGAGATCAGTGTCCATGTACTCAAACACCAAATACAAAACTGTCTTCCCTTCTTTGTTCTGCCCTTGCTTCACATCCATCAGCCTGTAACAATATGACCAGTATAAAACATCAATGTCCAGTAATGTAGGAAGAGCCTTGAGGCAAAATAGACAGTCAGCTGAATGAAAGCGCCAGAAAGAGATGCAACAATATAATCAGACATTTTTGGTTGCTGATATCAAAGTCAGTTCAAGAACAAAGCAAAAATCTACAAGAATCTTACAAAGCCAGGACAGAGAACAAAATCATATGCATCTGTCTCCATAAACACAAGAATAACTCAGAACAATAGCACATATCACCCGGAAGTAGTAAACACATGTGCTAAGCAAAAGTGCAGCTATAAATTCAAGCCACAAGGAACATTTTAAATATGCAAAACATCAAGACAACAAAGTTAACAATCACCAAAAATGAAAGCGAAACCCAATAACCGCAACAAACATATTTACTGCAGAGACAAAATCTAAGCATAAATGACAGACTGCAATTGTGACCTGGATAGAGGAGATATAATGTTATTAAAAATGGAAAATCAGCTTCAATAGTTGAGATTGACAGAAACAAATACAGCATAGGCAACAACAGTGTACCCCCACATATCCTTCAAAAGCCTTATTTTCACTCTGAACGAACACAGTAGTTTCTGTTTATCGACATGTGATGAACTTTTTCAACAGTAGAGAATAAAGTAAAGAGATTAGCGTTAATGATTCAGACTTTAACTTGTTGTTAATGCCATATGTTAAACACAGGAACAAGTTATGTTTTGGATCGGCATGATAATAAGTCAAATGCTCTCTACATTGCTTATGATTTGGGAGTCTAAACTAGGAAAATTATGTAAATCTTTCATATTGTAAGGTGCAGAGACACAAGTAACAATTCAAAAAGGCAGGTCAAAACAAGACGACTCCATTTACAGCATCAAGGGAGCAAACCCTAGAAAAGCATAACAGTAGTAAATCAATGTTCAAAGTGGCCAAAGGCCAACCCTAGAAACTAACATAATTAAAGAGTTTGGTACAATCAATCAAAAATTTGTGCGAAACGAAGTCTAATTGGAGGCAGAATTAGGTTAAAAAGTAGGAAATGAATACCTAACGATGTGAGGATCCCTGGAGAGCATACGGAGCAAGGAGATCTCGCGGAGAGTTGTGGGAGGAACACCTTCATCGTCCTCGAGGAGTTTGGTTTTCTTCAATGCGACGATTTTGCCGGTGGCCTTCTCCCTCGCTTTGTAAACTTTGCCATAGGTTCCTTCTCCGACCTTCTCTAACTTTTCGAATGCATCCATCGCCGATTTCTCCGCCATTATCTCTCTCTCACTCTCAAAAAGAGGAATTTTACACCGACGTGAGAATGAATGTGTTTGATGAGAGAGAGAGAGAGAGATGTGGAGTTTATAATTGGGGGCGGCACTCGTGGCCTAACGGCAACAATATTTCGAAATTCAAATGTGGGATCCTGCCTTTCTATAATTGCCCCTGTGGTTGGTTTTAATTACATGATAAAAATTGATAAAGTAAGAAAGAGGCGCGCTTCTATGCAATTTACTAGTACACCACGTGGTATTTCCAAGTTTTTTGTTTGGTTCAAAGCTAATGCTATTAATAGATGCGTTTTGGAGTTAAATTTTGTCTCAAAATAATTATCGTTTTATTATTTTCAAAGTTTTTTATTGGTTTATACTAATATTTATCTTTAATAATGATAGCAGACTATCTTTTACCTAACCATTTAATGACCTAAGTAGTTAAATTACTTTATGGGTATTTGGAACTTTTTTACATGCAATAATGGCATTTTTTAATATGTGTGAAACACTCCAAAATGACATTTTGAGACAGAGGATGTAATAACCGGAAATTTTAATTTATTTTATTTTCGGTTTTGTTAATTTAATTAAACAATAATTAGAGTTATAAAGTAATTTAAAGAAGTGGGCCCAAGGAAATTGGATTGGCCCGAAAATAGTATTAGTAAACCCAACCCAATTAATCTACCCAAGAGTATAAATACAATGGTTAGTGAAATTAGGTTTTTATTCCCTCTTTACCGAAAACAACAAAACCCTAAAATCCCCCACCATCCTATAGCAGCCGCCGGCCAGAAGCAGGAGGGAGGAGGGCTGCGACAGTTTTTTTTTTAATCCAATCCGATCATTCTCAAGGTAAGATTAAACCCCATCTTCTAAAATTTATTTCATTGGATTTGGATGTGTAAAACATAAACTATGCATGATTTAAGAAAATAAAGAATTATGATTGCATGCTAGTTATTTAGGATGAGAAGTTATTTATTAAAATCCTAAATGATTAAGGTATTGACTATATGATGATCTTCATATTAGTATTGGTCTTAAGTTGATCTTATAACCATGATTTTAAATGGAATACTATTATTCAATGCATGGGGATTAGACCAATATGGAATTGAGGCTATTAGGGTTTAACAAAAGGGAAGAAAATATGAGTTCCACCCACAAGTAGCATTCGTCCGAATGGCCTTGCCCAACTAGAAATTGTTTTGGTTGTTTTAATGATTTGTATTGTTAAGATATGAATAAATTGATGAATAGAAAGTACAATGGAAAATTAGATCAAGAAAAATTGATTAAATCAATGGATTTTTGGAACATACATGTCTCGGCAATGGTGATAAATTATGGGTGTTGAATTCGGTTTATGAAAGTTAAGAATTGGGACGGAAAGTTAGTGTTTTCGTTAAGTTTCTAATGGAAAGAAAACACAATCGTTAAAAGGATTGTTAACAAGTTAGAAAATTAAATTGAAGAAATAGAACAAGTACTTGTAAGACCTTGAAAGTTAAAAAGTTAACGAGGAAGGAAAAGATTAGAAATTTCAGTTAGTTTCCTAACGGGAAAGGACTAAACTGAAAAGAATTAAAGTTAGAAGAAAGAAAAAGTAAAACTTTGAAGTTAGAAGGGCCTAAGTGATTAAAAAGAGAAACTTAGGGGACCTTATGAACAAAAAATCAAAGTCCAAGGACCTTTCAGTAATTAAAGGAAAGTTGAAGGACTAATCTGCAATTAATCCAAAGTAAAAGGACTAAATTGCAATTGAATTAAAGTTGAAGGACTAACTTACAATTAATCCAAGGTTGAAGGACTAAATTGTAATTGAACTAAAGTTGAAGGACTAAATTGCAATTAACCCAAAGTTGAAGGACCAATTTGCAATTAACCCAAAGTTGAAGGACCAATTTGCAATTAACCCAAAGTTGAGGGACCAAATTGTAATTAACCCAAAGTCAGAGGACTTAATTGCAATTATATCAAGTTAAAGGACTGACTAGTAAATCAAAGTCAGAAACTTAAACGCAAAGAAAGAAGTAACGAAGTAAAGAAGTTAAAACGCATCTCTCAGTTAACTAAGTAGAAATAGTTAACAATGTAGAGAGTACTAAAGTAAATTACTCCGTGCCTTGTAGATTTGCACAGAGAGGAGATTGCGAGGAAAAGCAATTCAGGTAAGGGATTACGTTCCTTACAGTATTTGAACTCCTGTTTATTGGAATTCGGTATTTCTTTCTAAAGTTAGCTATCAGTATGGCATGATAGTATTTGAATGAACTCTGCGTTATTGAACGTTCTTTGAAAGAATCTATACTTAGTGATGTCCCCATCGATCTACTAAGTATCGAAGTTTGAAACTTGTATCACATACTTGTACCATGGTATGTTCTAATTTTAACTTGTAAGTTAATCGCTTACTCGTTAAGGCATCTAATTTTAACTTGTAAGTAAATCGCTTACTCGTTAAGGCATCTAATTTTAACTTGTAAGTTAATCGCTTACTCGTTAAGGCATCCAATGTCCAGTTAGAAAAGACATTGACGGACAGTCCAGTTAGAAAAGACTCGTCCTTAAACTAGGGATTGCATGAGTGATCACATGCCTTCTCTCAGGAATTGTCTGATTACAAGGATGATTCTAGACCCCGAGCATATGTGTGTGGATACCATATATGTTACGACCCACACTATTGGCTGAAGAAGCTAGGTGTATGAATTGTACCTTTGGCATTGAGGTTATAATGTACGTTACCAAGGAATTGACGGAAACTTGAATGAATCCCTTTGGATTGTAGTGCCATAATCCTTTGAAAGTGAAATCTTAAAAGTAATACGACTGTATTGTTCTGCAGTCTTGAATCCAAAAGTAACTGAACCTATCTTTGTAAAAGTTATTCAAAGTATTCGTTCTGGTCGTCTCTCCTTAGTAACCGGAGAGGCCACGTATGAACTTACTGAGCATTCGTTCGCTCATCCCTTCTCTATAAATTTTGTTTTCAGGATTTAAGTAGAAGGACAAGACAAGGAAAGCAGCCGTAAGAAGACGGTGGATTGAAGATTCTTAATTTAGTAGTTTAAGTACATTTATTTTGATGTAAGTTGAAGTACATTAATGGTTAGGGTTGTTACCTACCAAGACAAGTTTAAGTTACGCTTCCGCTATTGTGTTGAATTTATGGTTAAATAAGGGGCCGTTGTGAACCCTAATTTGAAGTATTTATTATTGTTATTTATGGATATTTAATGCCATTAAATGCTCAGATATTATAAGAAAATTCGGGGTGTTACAGTTGGTATCAGAGCAATGGCTTTAGGTCTTATGGGAGAAAACTGAAAGTTAGGACTAATGGGAGAACTTAGTACTTGACTTAAATAAGATCTTACTTGAGGAAGTTCAAGTGATAAAGTCTAACTCTAGGAGTAATACTAAGGGTGTACATAAAGTATGAATATACTTGGGGAAATAGAAACCTCTTCATCGTATGTCTATTTACATTCTATTAATATGTTATAATGGAATATTGGGGCTATGTACTAATTAAGTTACTATTGGTGTGTGTAGGATCATGCCGAGGAGACCCATGAAGTCGGTAAGGTACAGTACTACCCTAAGGGAAGAAATAGAAGCCAAAGAGGAGATTATTAAGCAGCTAACTAAGGAACTTCGCTCAGCTAAAAGAAAGCTTAGGAAGGAGACTCGAGGAGTCGGCAGTCTACAGAATGTCATCAAAGAACGCGATGAGGACATAGCGTATGTAGAAGGAAGTTAGCAGTACAGCTGAAGAAGGTCAAAAGCCTAGAAAGCCATGTGGTTAGAGCTAACCGCGAATGGAATCGAATCAGTGTACAACTGGTGGATGAGATAGAACAAAATAATGAACTGAAAAAGAAGATAGATGAACAAGAAGCTTATGAGGAAGAGCTTAGGACTTCAGGCTATCAGATTTGGGCTGAGAAGTTAGAGTTGCAAGGAAAATATGACCAACTTGCAGCAGAACATGCACATTGTGGGAAGTGATGCAATTAATGACAGATAGTTATAAGAATAGATTCTTTTATTTTGTTATTAGTGGGAAATGCAGTTAGAATTTCTCCTTATGTTAAATTGAATTTTGGGTGTATTTTGAAGATGTTTAAATCTCACACCTCAGTTGAATAAAGTTAATTATTTAATTTAAATACCCAAAATTTTGAATTTACTATTGTTATGTAGACAAAAGTTAACTTGTCGAGAAAAGACAAGGGAAAGCGTCGGAGTGATTTGAAATAATCTCCGTAACCATGGTACGAAGTAAGACGACCATTGGAATAAGTTAAAGCTAGTTAAGTAATAAAAACTAGTGAAACAAAGAAATAATAAGCAACCAAGTAAAACGGTTGTAAATTATGAAGTATGAAAACTCCTGAACCGGAGAAGAAAGGTTAAAGTAAACTAACCAAATCTGAATAACGGTCTAGTACAAAAGATCTACGAACACGATTCAAAACTAACAAGTACCCGTTAGTTAAAGAATAGTAATGTTAAGTATACCATGAATACTGCACGTATTGTGTAGTGATGAATATTGCTAGAACACGAATTTGTTCTAAAGTAAAAGGAAAACTTGCAGATGGCCTCGAATACCAGAAGTGGAAACAACGGAAACGGCAATGGTAACGGCCAAGTGAAATTAGTTTTGGTCTAGTGAAATGATCGAAACAAGAATAAAGTGACCTATTGAAACGGCCAAGTAAGAAAGAATAAATTGATCTATTGAAACGGTCAAGAGAAAGTAATTGGCTTAGTGAAACGGCCAAAGTGACCTATTGAAATGGTCAAGTAAGAAAGAATAAATTGACCTATTGAAACGGTCAAGAGAAAGTATTCGGCTTAGTGAAACGGCCAAGTAAAGTTAATTTTGATCCATTGAAGCGATCGGAACAAGAATAAAATAACCTATTGAAACGGTTAAGAGTAATAGGCTTAGTGAAACGGCCAAGTGTGAATGAGAGTAGGTCTAGTGAATCGACCTATGATTAATAAGTAAATTCTAGTGAAATGACTTTCCTAAGTAGAACTGGTCTATTGGAACGACCAGAAATCTAGTAGACTGATCTTTTGTAAAAGTTACGTCTTTTGGGGACGGCATATTTATGTGAAAGTATTAGGCATAGTACAATGCTTGGGTTGACGTGAGTAATAGTGTTAAATGTGCGAGTTAACCTGGAACAAGTAAGAATGGTTTATTGAAACGACCAATGAAAGTGATTATGGTCTATTGAAATGACCTATGAAAATAGAAATGGTCTAATGAAGCGACCCATACGTCTAGTAAAGTTGACTAATGAAGATAGTGATGGTCTGTTGAAACGACCAGTGGTTTAGTGAATGACCTATAAATTGAATGTTAGTCTATAGAGACGAGCTATAGTATGAGAGTGCGTGAAAAAGTCTCGTATTCATGATAACTAATGATAGTACCATATTATCCGGCAAGTGTTCGAAACGCCAGAGAGGCTAAGTTTATGATGCTAACTCAAGGAAGTAGGACGGTGAACGACTATGGTACTAGATTCATCGAATTGCTAGAATTTACCCTAACACTCTTCGATGATGAAGCGCAAAAGGCTCGAGGATTTGAAGATGGTTTGAGCAACCAAATCCGATATAGAATCACTCCATTAATACTACCAACCTAGGATTAAGTGTTGGCTAGGACAAGGATAGTGGAGAAAGAATCTGATAAGTATCGCAGTAAGCGAAAAGAAAAGAAGAGTCAACTAAGAAAGTGTCGACTGAATCTAAAGGAAGGCTACTGACGATCGCGAAAAGGAAGGTAGTACAAGTAAGTACCAGAATAAAGGCTACGGCAATAGAAATGATGGTAATAAGAACGACGTCAAAGGGCAAGGTTCTGATAAGAAGTGCCAAATGATTGCTTGGCTAAGAATATGTATTTAATTCATGAGGCGTTAGAGAATTCTTTAGTTATGGGTATTCAAACTAAAGAATCGATCCCTATTACGTCTATATCTAGGAAGTGTCCTTTGAAAATGGACAAGGAAGAACTTGAGGTTGATCTCATTAGTTTAGGACATCGAAGAATTTGATGTAATCTTGGGAATGGACTATAGTTGACTGCATACCATGCCCATGTGGATTGTTTTAAAGAAAGAAGTCCACTTTAGATTACTATCTAGAGAAGAGTGATGTTCTCAAGGAACGAAACCTAGAACCCGATCGAACCTTATATCGGTAAGGAAGGCTCGTAAGCTTTTAAAGAAAAGATGAGAAGGATTCTTGGCGTACATTGGTGATACGAGCAAGAAGGAAGTAACCGTAGAATCACTTTCTGTGATTAGATATTTCAAGGACGTGTTTCCTGAGGATTTACCGGGAATACCTCCATAAGGAGAAGTAAAATTTTCTATCGATTTGGTACCTGAGACTTCACCAATATCGAAGGCGCCGTATAGAATGGCTCCGTCAGAATTGAAGAATAAAAGGAGCAACTGTAAGAGTTGTTGGATAAGAGCTTGATTAGAACGAGTGTATCACCATGGGGTGCACCGGTATTATTTGTGAAGAAGAAGGATGCGTCGATGAAGTTATGTATCGACTATCGTGAATTGAACCGTGTGACGGTAAAGAACCAATACCCGTTGCCCAGAATAGATGATTTGTTTGACCAACTTCGTGGAGCGTGTTATTCCTTGAAGATAGACTTGAGGTCTGGTTATCATCAACTAAGAGTGAGAAGGATGATATAGCTAAGACAGCCTTTAGAACAAGGTATAGTCATTATGAGTTTGTAGTGATGCCGTGTGGGTTGACTAACGCACCGGCAGCGTTTATGGAACTTAAGAATAGGATATTTCAGAAGTTCTGGATAAGTGTGTGATTGTATTCATTGATGATATCTTGGTGTATACAAGGACCAAAGAAGAACATGAAGAGCATTAAGGTTAGTACTGCAGATTTTAAGAGAGCAGAAGTTATATGTTAAATTCAAGAAGTGTGAATTCGGGATGGAGGAAGTAACATTCTTAGGACATGTGGTGTCAAAGGATGGGATTGTCGTAGATCCAACAAATATAGAAGCTATTGTGGATTGGGAAAGACCAACTTCAGTAAGTGAGATCAGAAGTTTCTTAAGTCTGGCTGGCTACTATAGGAGATTCGTAGAAGGTTTCTCGAAGTTGTCAGTGCCATTGACGAAGTTAACTCAGAAAGGAGCAAAGTTTGTTTTGGTCAGAAGAATGTGAAAGGAGTTTTGAGGAATTGAAGCGACGATTGGTGTCCGCACCAGTTCTTGCTTTACCGTCTGGATCGGATGGATTTGAAATATATAGCGATGGCTCGCTTAAAGGGCTAGGCTGTGTGTCGATGCAGAATGATAAGGTTATAGCTTATGCATCTAGGCAGTTGAAAGTACATGAGAAGAATTACCCGACCCATGATTTGGAGTTAGCGGCAGTAGTAATTGCCTTGAAAATTTGGACATTATTTGTATGGCGTGAAATGCCATATTTTTTACAAGATCACAAGAGCCTTAAGTACATTTTCACTCAGAAGGAGTTGAACATGAGACAACGGAGATGGTTGGAAATTCTCAAGGATTACGACTGTGAAATATTGTACCATCCTGGGAAAGCTAACAAGGTGGCAGATGCCTTAAGCAGAAACAATCACGGAATGTTGGCGACGTTGATCTCTAAGGGGGTAAGTATGTGGAATGATGTCAAGGAGATGAACTTAGTGGTGAAGGTAAATGGATATTTGGCTAGATTGACGTTACAGCCTGCACTGTTGGGCAGGATTAAAGAGGCACAAGAGTTAGACGAGGAGAAATAAGCTCTAATCGGAAATGGGCAAGCAAAGGATCTTCACATGGGTGAAGATGGAATTCTGAGATACCAAAAGAGAGTATGGGTGCCAAATAATGATGAAATTAAGAGAGAGATACTGAGAGAAGCTCATTGTTCGAAGTTCTCTGTACATCCGGGGAGTACCAAAATGTATAGGGATCTAAAGGAGTCATACTGGTGGAATTCGCATACAACAATAGCTTTCATGACAGTATTGGGATGGCACCATATGAAGCATTGTATGGGAGGAAGTGTAGATCACCGGCATATTGGGACGAAGTCGGCGAGAGGAGGTTAAGTGGACCGGAACTCGTACAAGTCACGGCGGATAAAGTACAACAGATCCGGAAGTGGCTACAGACTGCACAGAGTAGGCAGAAATCTTACGCAGACAATAGAAGGCGAGAACTGGAATTTCAGCCAGGGGATCGAGTATTCCTAAAGATATCACCCACGAAGGGAGTTATGCGTTTTGGGATTAAGGGAAAGTTAAGTCCACGGTATGTGGGACCATTCGAAATTCTCGATAAGATCGGGGAAGTGGCTTACCGATTGGCGTTACCGCCGGTATTAGCTGGAGTACATAATGTGTTCCATGTCTCCATGCTAAGGAAGTATATTCATGATCTGAGTCATGTGATAGAGTACAAGCAGTTAAGAGTTCGGACAGATTTGACGTACGATGAACGACCAATCAAGATCGTCGACAGAAAAGACGAGGTCATAAGAAAGCGTACGGTTCCCTATGTGAAAGTGCAATGGAGCAATCACTCGGAAAGAGAAGCGATATGGGAACAAGAAAGTGAAATGCGCGAATTGTACCCGGACATCTTCTCGGATTAAGGATTATCAAAGTTTGAGGACAAACTTCTTTTAAGGGGGTAAGAATGTAATAACCGGAAATTTTTAATTTATTTTATTTTCGGTTTTGTTAATTTAATTAAACAATAATTAGAGTTATAAAGTAATTTAAAGAAGTGGGCCCAAGGAAATTGGATTGGCCCAAAAATAGTATTAGTAAACCCAACCCAATTAATCTACCCAAGAGTATAAATACAATGGTTAGTGAAATTAGTTTTTTATTCCCTCTTTACCGAAAACAACAAAACCCTAAAATCCCCCACCATCCTATAGCAGCCGCCGGCCAGAAGCAGGAGGGAGGAGGGCTGCGACAGTTTTTTTTTTAATCCAATCCGATCATTCTCAAGGTAAGATTAAACCCCATCTTCTAAAATTTATTTCATTGGATTTGGATGTGTAAAACATAAACTATGCATGATTTAAGAAAATAAAGAATTATGATTGCATGCTATTTATTTAGGATGAGAAGTTATTTATTAAAAAATCCTAAATGATTAAGGTATTGACTATATGATGATCTTCATATTAGTATTGGTCTTAAGTTGATCTTATAACCATGATTTTAAATGGAATACTATTATTCAATGCATGGGGATTAGACCAATATGGAATTGAGGCTATTAGGGTTTAACAAAAGGGAAGAAAATATGAGTTCCACCCACAAGTAGCATTCGGCCGAATGGCCTTGCCCAACTAGAAATTGTTTTGGTTGTTTTAATGATTTGTATTGTTAAGATATGAATAAATTGATGAATAGAAAGTACAATGGAAAATTAGATCAAGAAAAATTGATTAAATCAATGGATTTTTGGAACATACATGTCTCGGCAATGGTGATAAATTATGGGTGTTGAATTCGGTTTATGAAAGTTAAGAATTGGGACGGAAAGTTAGTGTTTTCGTTAAGTTTCTAATGGAAAGAAAACACAATCGTTAAAAGGATTGTTAACAAGTTAGAAAATTAAATTGAAGAAATAGAACAAGTACTTGTAAGACCTTGAAAGTTAAAAGTTAACGAGGAAGGAAAAGATTAGAAATTTCAGTTAGTTTCCTAACGGGAAAGGACTAAACTGAAAATAATTAAAGTTAGAAGAAAGAAAAAGTAAAACTTTGAAGTTTGAAGGGCCTAAGTGATTAAAAAGAGAAACTTAGGGGACCTTATGAACAAAAAATCAAAGTCCAAGGACCTTTCAGTAATTAAAGGAAAGTTGAAGGACTAATCTGCAATTAATCCAAAGTAGAAGGACTAAATTGCAATTGAATTAAAGTTGAAGGACTAACTTACAATTAATCCAAGGTTGAAGGACTAAATTGTAATTGAACTAAAGTTGAAGGACTAAATTGCAATTAACCCAAAGTTGAAGGACCAATTTGCAATTAACCCAAAGTTGAGGGACCAAATTGTAATTAACCCAAAGTCAGAGGACTTAATTGCAATTATATCAAGTTAAAGGACTGACTAGTAAATCAAAGTCAGAAACTTAAACGCAAAGAAAGAAGTAACGGAGTAAAGAAGTTAAAACGCATCTCTCAGTTAACTAAGTAGAAATAGTTAACAATGTAGAGAGTACTAAAGTAAATTACTCCGTGCCTTGTAGATTTGCACAGAGAGGAGATTGCGAGGAAAAGCAATTCAGGTAAGGGATTACGTTCCTTACAGTATTTGAACTCCTGTTTATTGGAATTCGATATTTCTTTCTAAAGTTAGCTATCAGTATGGCATGATAGTATTTGAATGAACTCTGCGTTATTGAACGTTCTTTGAAAGAATCTATACTTAGTGATGTCCCCATCGATCTACTAAGTATCGAAGTTTGAAACTTGTATCACATACTTGTACCATGGTATGTTCTAATTTTAACTTGTAAGTTAATCGCTTACTCGTTAAGGCATCTAATTTTAACTTGTAAGTAAATCGCTTACTCGTTAAGGCATCTAATTTTAACTTGTAAGTTAATCGCTTACTCGTTAAGGCATCCAATGTCCAGTTAGAAAAGACATTGACGGACAGTCCAGTTAGAAAAGACTCGTCCTTAAACTAGGGATTGCATGAGTGATCACATGCCTTCTCTCAGAAATTGTCTGATTACAAGGATGATTCTAGACCCCGAGCATATGTGTGTGGATACCATATATGTTACGACCCACACTATTAGCTGAAGAAGCTAGGTGTATGAATTGTACCTTTGGCATTGAGGTTATAATGTACGTTACCAAGGAATTGACGGAAACTTGAATGAATCCTTTGGATTGTAGTGCCATAATCCTTTGAAAGTGAAATCTTAAAAGTAATACGACTGTATTGTTCTGCAGTCTTGAATCCAAAAGTAACTGAACCTATCTTTGTAAAAGTTATTCAAAGTATTCGTTCTGGTCGTCTCTCCTTAGTAACCGGAGAGGCCACGTATGAACTTACTGAGCATTCGTTCGCTCATCCCTTCTCTATAAATTTTGTTTTCAGGATTTAAGTAGAAGGACAAGACAAGGAAAGCAGCCGTAAGAAGACGGTGGATTGAAGATTCTTAATTTAGTAGTTTAAGTACATTTATTTTGATGTAAGTTGAAGTACATTAATGGTTAGGGTTGTTACCTACCAAGACAAGTTTAAGTTACGCTTCCGCTATTGTGTTGAATTTATGGTTAAATAAGGGGCCGTTGTGAACCCTAATTTGAAGTATTTATTATTGTTATTTATGGATATTTAATGCCATTAAATGCTCAGATATTATAAGAAAATTCAGGGTGTTACAGAGGAAGTATAGGACTTTTTAACATGCATTAATTGTATTTTTTAAAAACTGCACAAGTGCTTAAAACGACATCTATTTTAAGTCAGATGAAATAATTTTTTTTATTTATAGTAATACAGATATTCGGGAATGAATTGAATGTTTAATGAAATTTACACATTTTATGTTGTAGGACTAGTTTGCATTTAAACGTAATACTCCCTGTTTAAAATAACGGAAAAATGACTACTTAAGGTAACGTACTTACACCTTCCGTATCAAATAAAGAAACCTACTACTTAGTGTCTAAAAAGTACATTGTACTGTTATAAGTGATATCAAATAATGCAATATTTAAAATTTTAAATGGATGACGTTAAAAAAAGTTAACAGAGTTAACACACGTTAATAAACTAACAACCATTGACCCCATCTTCCCCAAGATTAGAATCATGCGCAAGTCAGACCACCACCACTACGACCACGACCACCACCGCCTAACCACTACTACCGTCTAACCACCACCAATGTCACCGTCCAACCACATCAAAAGGCATGACTCTAAGAAAAATCTCAGACATTAGATAAACAAATTCATTATCAACAATTCCAACCCATCATGTTTAAAGAAAACAAATTCATTCTAAAAAATCAGATATGAAATCAAACTCACACACGCAATTTCACACCTTCCAGATCTAGATCTAGATTTGACGAGAGAGAGAGAGAGAGACGGAAGAAACCGAGGAAGAATAAAATTATGAAAAGGGCCGTATTTACAAGGAGATTGGTGGAGAAGACAAAGGAATTGGAAACCCAGGCGGCGGACATGGTGACGATAAGAAGAAGTCGGCGAGTGCGTCAAAAAAGAAGAAGGGAAGGGGTGGGGAAAAGGGCCGGAGTGGGGTGGGTGGGAGAGGGAAGGGAACGGCAATGGGTGGGGGATCGGAGTCAGTCGTCGGATGTGGAAGGGGGAGGAGGAACTGGGAAGAAATTGAAAGTGGCGTGAACCTAAAGAATTAGGGATGGGTTTAATGGGAATAATTTCTAAGAAAAGTTAGTTTTGACATCAACAATCGTTAGAATTTTAACACTTTCGTTAGCCACATCATTATTTTGTTAAACAAATTAGCACCGTTAGTTAAAAAAGAAATTTGTTGCATATTTTTAAAACTACTTAGCAATTATTATTATGATTTAATGATAAAAGTGTCAAATTCGCACCTATTAAGTGTGCTTTTTCCTACATTAATGTCTCACATTAAGTGTGACACTTATTTTGAAACAAATTTTTTGTTAAAAAAGATTGTTATTTTGGACCAAAAGGAATAATTCTTTTTTGTTGTTAATTTCTATAATACTCTGTTAATTTCTATCTTCTGTGATGAATATTTTACCTTTTCGTTAACTTTCTAATGTAGTATAATGGTGAAGGAGAAAAATAAACCCGGAAATTAAAAAGTACATGTAGTAAATAAAGTGTTAGTAAATCAGACCCAACAGATGACAGATAATAAGTAACATGATTGACAAGCAAGAACACAGAATTTTACGTGGTTCACGAACAACCCGTTGGCTACGTCCACGGGCAAAGGGAAACATATATTATTATGGCTGGAGAAACAATTAGAAAAGATGTGATCACACTAATCTACTTTGCACGAATTTTGATCACAAAATTACTGACTGTGCAAACCCTAGATCTAGAATTATTGATCTCTTTTTTTCTCTCTCTCTCTCTCTGTGGAGGCTACTAGATATCACTAGTATTTATAGTTTTATACTGCTACAGTCCTAACCCTGAAGACAGAAGAAGTCCAAAAATACAAGTCCTCAGCGCCCAGCCCAGGCCTAGTCTAGTTGCTCAGCCGAGTCTTTGCTTGTGATCGCCCGTGCACTGCTACTTCAAATCTCATGCCTTCTTATGTTCTTGCTCGGCTGAGCAGGTGCTGCTCCCAGCTTTTCATGTCTTTTCAAAATTCTGACTTATCTTTCAGTCATATCTCTAACGTAAAGCACAATGACAAATGTGATGGTAAATCTAAAATAAAGCACTAACAAAATTACTGTGTCATTTATTGAAAACACATGAATTTGTAATTGCGCATAATTATTTTTTACATGAAAAAACAGAATCATGTGGCCAAAATCCGTGAAATAATTTCTTCAATACACTTATCTGAACTTCCTCCCTCATGGATCGCCTCGCCTCCCTAGCCAGCTCCTTCCAGCGGGCAGTCTTGTTTCTAATCCCGACACCTTTCTCTCCCTCCATAACTTCCTCTATGCATCTTCCAATCTCCTCAGCAACCGTAACCCCTTTCTCATCCGCTTTAGCCTTCACTCCTACTCCCCAAACTTGCTCCAAATAATACGCGTTCGTCATTTGATCAAGAAATTGTGGCATTGCAACAACAGGTATACCAAAACTTAATGCCTCTAAAGTCGAATTCCACCCACAATGCGATACAAAACATCCCACTGAATTGTGTGCTAGAACCTCCAATTGCGAGCACCAACTCACGACCAGTCCTTTTTCAGACGTTTCTTTGATAAAGTTAAGGGGGAGGTTGTTTTCTTCAGTTGGCTTAACCACCCACAAGAATCCGTAGCTGATTTTCTTTAAAGCAATTGCCATTTCTGCCATTTGTTCTGCACTTAAAGCAGTAACACTCCCAACCGAGACATAAACAACAGAACCGTTTACCCTGCTATTAAGCCACTCCAGGCATGCATCGGTTTTGGGCTTGTAGATATTGAAACCGTAATCTTTATCATTTTCAATCCGTTTGTCCAAGTAAACGGACGGTACACATGGCCCAATTGTCTTCACGGGCCAAATATTTGACATCCATTTCACCACCTCTTCTTCAAGTTTATCAAATGAGTTGAAAAGTACCCAATCCGCCTTGTCTATGTTCTGGAACTGTGTCAATAAGTGCATTATGATTGGAGGGTAGCGACCCGTGTGGGTCCCAAGAGATGGCAGATGGGGCAGTCTCGGTGGAGGTAATCCAGGCATTGAAAAAGCTGGGAGCTGCAAAGACTGTCCAGATACCTCACAATGCATAGGGTAGTAACTTGCAATAGCAGCACAGGACTGTGTGAAAAATGCAGCAGTAGCTAAGCCTAGTTTCTTGGCTACATTTAGAGCCCAAGGTATATTAGCATCGTAAATGAGGCAAGTAATGGGCAATTCAGACTTTTCACGATCCTTGATGAGTTGAGTTAGATTATGAGAGCCACTAGCTTCGAATCTGTCGAGAAAGCCCTTGAATCCTCCGGGTCCCCCGACCCCACCTTCAGTTTGGTCATCGTAAATATGATGAAATGTTATGGAGTGATCAGACGGTGATTGCATTGTCTGCATAGTGGTGAGGGTGGTGGTAACTGTGATCTTGATGTCTTTAGAGGCTAGTCGTTTTGAAAATTGGACTATAGGATTAACGTGGCCTTGTCCGTGGTATGCGAGTACTACTACATGAGCTTTGTAAGTTTTTTCACTCTCCATTTCTTGCTGAAATGTCAATCTGTTTCAAAGAAAAATATTTACATTTTAGACCATATGTGATAAGAGAACTCTGTAAAGTACAATCCTAATTAAACATGATCTATGAATATATATTTGGATATCAGCCCCGCTCCTCTCAAGTTGCTTAAGTGTGGGTATGTAGTCCCTCTGTCGGCATATTTGATCTTGAACGTTAGGCATAATATGGATGTAAGCATAAGCTTCAAAATTGAGCAAAAGAATTATGTAAAAGAGTGCTCCTTCTGTTCTAAAGTACAGTGCAAAATTAATAAATAAAACCTTGTTTCATGTCCTCACATAACTCTCCCCCCCCCCCCCCTCTCTCTCACTGGACACTAACACTTCCTCACCTCCGACCACCACCTGGTCCGGCCAAACATCTACAAACCTCCATCTGCACATAATCTATATCAGAAAGTTACAAACATCATGGTGTACACTTGATATATATGATGACACTTATCTTGGTTCCTCACGAGAGAATTACTAATTATCCATATGTCATACTAAACCAGGAAGAAGAAAATTATGAGAAGAGCAACTGTAAAACACACGCGCGCGCACACACGCACAGAGAAGTGATGTGTGATTTTGAGAAGAAATTCCAAGATTGTGTACCTTTTGTGGGTAAGAGTTGATCAGATCCTCCTTTCTCCCTGAAACTGAAACTGAAACTGAGATTGATATGGAAAAGAAAACGGGAATTAAATATGATAAGTTAGCAAACAACAGTGTCTTGGATATAACGATGATTTGATGACTTGTATTGTTGAAAACTTCTTCCAATCCAACCACTAGAAAACAACTAGGAGCATTGATACACTAGCTACTGTTTAGTGTTTTCTTCTTCACCATCTACTACAAATTTTATTATTTTGCGTCCCTTTCAACCTTCAAATATCAATAATCTAATTCAAACTTCTTTCAACCTTCAAATACCAGTAATCTATTCAAAGTTAAAAGTAACAATAATGACCAACTTTTCATATGGTAAAACTATAGTCTCACTTTCTTTTTTCTTTTTCTTTTTCCCATCAAACAAAAATATTAAAAGAAAAGAAAGTCATACTTCTAATAAAAAATGTTTGATAACATATTTTTCTGTAAAGGGTCAATATAAAAAAAAAAAAAAAAAACAAACATATTTTTGTCTCTAAACTGAAGGTTGATTTCCAATGTTCTCACTGAACTTTATTTTTTTCAATTGTTCTCATTGAACTTTTAACTTTTTCCAAATGTGCTCACTCTATCCATAATTTTGCTGAATATATAACGGAATCTATTCACGTAACTAATTTACTAAAAACTTAACAAAAGTTGATCCCTAAAATTATTTCTGAAAATGAAAGGGCATAAAAGTAAAATATTAATTTACATAAAACACCCATCTCCCTTTACAAATTACAATCATCCTTAGCCTAAATCAAACACACACACACACACACACACACACAACAAAAAAAAAACACAGTATGACATATTTTCACCCTTCCCCTTTCATTACTTCTCTCTCTCTCTCCCCCCTCTCCTCCAGCAGCAACCCTGCCTTCCATTTTCTTTCTTCTTTCACCAAAATTATCTTCGACAATGTGTTGGAGTAGAGATCTTAAGGAAACGAGGAGAAGAAAATCTGGGCGGAGCAGGATCGAGCAGGGCGCTTGATGTAGGCAGTAGGTTCTCGTCTCCAGCATAGTTAATTCAGGCGGGCGCTCGGATGGCACCAGGCGGGCGCTTGGTGCCGCGGCACTGAATTCGGGAAAGTCCAGAATTTCGGGAATTCTCTTCCGTTTAGGTTTACGTCTTATTCTAGGTTTGCTATATAAACAATGTTCCGCCCCCATACTCATTGTAACTCCATGTTTACATATTATAGTGCAAGATCCTGGCTTGCTAGTGCCCCCAGATGTAGTCAAAAATATTGACGAACTGGGTAAACAATTTCTTGTGCTCGTTTTGTCTTTTGCTTTGGTTTTCTTATTTCTTTTGCTTGTTTGTGGTGCCGGGTTTTCTTGCGATTTGCTTGGGTGTTGGGTGTTGGAGGGTCAATTCCACAACACAATGTAGAGTATCAAAAGCCAGATCTTTTTCCATCAACAAACATAAACAAATAAAAAAAAACAAAAAAAAAAAGTTGGATTTAAGAGGGGTGTAACCTAAGCATAAATTCAAGCACCGGAATTTATCCCAAATCAACGTACATAACTTTCTACTAATTGAAAGCTGGAGAATAAATTTTGAAATTTCTAAGCCATAGTTTTGCAGCTTACCCATCAATTTCCGACCATCCCTTGTTGAATATTAGACTGTTAATTTTGAAGCTTTGATGAATAACAATGGAAGCTTTACCTTGTCTAGGGTTTTGATGTGGGCTAGTTGTGATGAAACGGGAGAGAAACAGAGACGGCAAACCGATGGCTGTGATTGGGGAGGGGAATGGAAAGGCCTTCTGGTGGTGGCTGCTGGGTGGGGGAGGCGGTGAATGAGGGTAGTTCACTTTTTTTGCTGTGGGGATGATTAACATTTCACTTTCACGCCTTTTATTATTAGAAATAGTTTTAGTGTTCAACTTTCATTGAGTTTTTAGTGAAATTAGTCACGTGAGATCATGTGACTAGATTATGTTTAATATTTAGCAAAATTATTGATGGAGTGAACACATTGGAAAAGTTGAAAAAGTTTAATGAGAACGATCAAAAATAAATAAAGTTCAGTGAAAACATTGGAATTTAGCCTATAGTGTAGTGAGCAAAAGATGCATTTTGCCTGTAAAAAAAAGTGACTTGCCACCAAATGATGCGAGCGACAGAACAATTTGTTTCATACTCCTCCGTGTTTTACCATTACTCCCCGGTCACAAAACACCTTGCACGAGAATTAAGGAGCGAGTATAGATAATCAAAAGTATTGTTAGTGTGAAAGAGGTTGTGAGTATGATAAGTTGAGTGGAATTTACAAGTGAGACCCAAAAGTAAGTGTGTGAGCATGACAAGTGGAGTAAACAGAATAGAAAAACATTAAATTTTGAACATTTTAGAAAAAGGGACTTACCAACCAATGGGACACCTAAAAAGAAAATAAGTGCAAAGTGTTTTGGGACGGAGAGAGTATAAGTTAAGGGGAAGAGTATGATCCCATTAATTAATGTTTAACAAAAGAAAAACAACAATAACAAGAGTGACATGAACAAAATCTCACCCTTTAGAATAAACCGCAAATAGTCACCTCAAATTTAATTCTTAGGAAGCAAAATACAGTCTAAAATAAAATAGACAACTCTCATCGTTCCCATTACCAATCTCATTCTTAATGTTTCTTCTTGCCTAACAACATTGATGATGTAAAAGTTCAGAGAAAAACTTGAATTCCAACACATTGGATATTTTCTACTCTTGTGTCCCACCATTTGAGGATGATGTCATGACCGAAAGAACTTCTGTTACTGAAGCCATGGAGCTCAAAGCCACTTTTAGGACATCCTGAGAACAACCAGGTTTCACAATTGTTCGCACCTGAAACAATACCAACACAAACCAATATAATGTCACATGGAGAGCCAATAAAATATACATTTTTGCAGATTATGGTTTCATGCATCAATTCAAATATATAAAGGAGCATTACATGCTATATCTGAATATCCTCAACTACGACGGTAACTGCCAAAATACATGTCTGATTGCTTTTATAGTATAGAGACAGATGACAATGGCATTACAACAGCTATGTAAGTTGACTTTTAACATATCTTAAATAGCGCATACTCCCTCCGTCCCAGCAGAAGTGTCACCAATTTTTGGGACACGGGGATTAAGAAAAGGTAGTAGGTGTGTGGTAGAAAATGAAGAGAGAGAATGAGTGGGATAAATAATAGTGTTAGTTGAATAAAATGAGTGTTGAAAAATGAAGAGAGAGAATGAGTGGGGTTAAATGGTGGGGTTGGTTGAATATAAATATATTAAAACATTTCCATTTGGGGTAGTGACACTTGTGCTGGGACGGACCAAAAGGGAAATAAGTGACACTTCTGCTAGGACGGAGGGAGTATATATGAACGCTAGTGTTGTCTACGTTACAGTAATGCAAGTGCGAGTGGGAAATGTTAGATTCCATATGTGACTTCATTAACTTCATAGAAGAATGGACACTCAAATGGGACAAAATCGTTCAAAAGAGAATACTCAATTAGGAAAGGAAGGTATAAAAGATGTAAAAGTGTACCGCAAGACTGTAAGAGTTTTTCTGTGTATCGTATAAATTTGGCATTGCGCTGATGCTTTTATATCTACCTTTACACAATCCATTTCATTATTTTTTTTCACCCTTGTACTTTTCTGAGTGTCCAAGTAAGTAAAATTCAAGATTAAGTTGATTGACAGTAGTCACTGGATTAATAGTCATATAGATGTAATTAGAAAGGGATGAGCACCTTGTCAAGATACTCCTGCAATTTCTTGATACGGCCCATGTAATTCTGGTCCTCAACACACAAACCTACAGCCTTGGCATCAGCACCTGGACCATCATACTGAAGTGGTCCTGGATTTCTGTACACATCGTCCAGCAAAAATTTTGTTGCATTTTGTCTCAGCAGCCTGTTCCAAGATCCAGCAATGAATTAGCAGCAGTGCAACAATGAGAGCCTTGTGCGTTCTTTTGTATGGGAATAATTATCATGTGATGTCTTAAAAAGCAACCCATGTGGAGAGGGATCGGGGAAGGAAAATCCTTCATACAGGTCATTAATAAAGGAAATCTTTCGAAAAAAATGAGTGACATGATGAGAAGACATACTCGTATGCTCTGCCTTTCAATTCAACAGCAGCAGGATGAACAGCAGGCTTTCCGATTCCAGTGGCCCCAGAACCACGACCATAACGCTTTACAGTCATCATAGCCTGCAAACAAAACATGTTTAATCCTGTCGCAGGACGGAAGAAGAGTAGTAGTGCAAGTGAACATAGAAAACAAACCAAAAAAACACTAGATTTCGCAAACTTTCTAGAGATTTTTTTGACAATTGACACTGGCTAATGGCCACTAAATGTGAAGGAGAGCAAACCCTACCGTTATGGGGGCAGCACCACATTTCCACTTGTTCACAGGGTTTTTCAGGTTATTGACAGTTGCCATATAACCGTTCAGACCAGCAGCCAGAATATGGTAACAAATGTTCCCAAGAACCTGCGCCAACATTCTTTTGTTAATAAGGCGGATCTTACCTTATACAAATGGAAACAGGTAAAGACTAAGCCAGTCCAAAAGAAAAGAGCTTACATAAGCATAGTCACAATCGAATTTTGATGGCAATGATCCCCGAGCTTGGTAGCCAAAAAAGTGGCAAATGGCATTAAACTTTTTCCCTTTGTATGTTCCTTCTTTCTGCTCAAACGACCATAGTGCAACACATGTTAATATGTTAGAAAATATATAAAATGTCGACTTCATTAAAAGCTAAGTCCTGAAGTCACTTTCCTCTGATTTATCTAAAGGCATGAAACTTTTGGCTGATGATAGCAATACTTTTGAGGTACTTGAGATTGAAATTAACAAGAAACATGCATGACTCTCAAGCTTAATGTTGGCAAATGTCAGCCAAATTTCCCAAGCATGGTGGCCAAAATTCAGATGTAAGCTTGCTTTAGAAACAAAAAGTGATGAAGCTGAATAGCTATTGCCTTCACATACAAGGACAGGGGACATCCATGTAACTGATTTCTCTGTTGTAGCCTTATCTATTGGAATACAACTTCCCATAATGCAACAAAATATGAAAAGCTTCTCACCAAACTTGATTCCAGAAGTAAATACTAATGAATATTAACAAAATCTATCTCCAGAAAGTATCCCGAAAACAAACAAATACTAGAAATGCCCTTCTAATATAAAGGGAGACTTTTAACTACCAAATTTCTGATGGGCTTCTAAATTTGAGAGAAAACTTCCAAATTAGTTATGGCTTTCTGTAGTTATAAGAGAAATACCAAATTTCTAATGGCTTTCTGTATTTGAATAATAATTCTGTGAGCTTTCCCAAGCTTCTCTATAAATGTGACCACAGATAATACTAATGAATTCTATTATAAAATTAGTCTCCAAGAACAGATGTGAGGTCAAAAGGTGGGTTCATAAGTCAAATGGCAACCATTAAGCTCTTGCTCTAGTGGTATTCCCTTGTCTCTTCTAACAAGGAACTTATGAGTTCAAATCCCATTAGGGACAACATCGTGTATCTTCTCCTGATCCACCTATAATAATTCAAAAAAAAATTATAATATATGTGTGTGTGTGTGTGTCAAATGGCAAGTGGACAACAAAACCAGTTTTCAATCTCTCTAATAACATAAATAATTGATTAACTAATTAATAAGCTTACTTATTCCTGCCTATCTTTTCATTATCTTGCTGAAGATTGGAGGAACCATCAAGTGAAATTTCCAAAATAGATATAACGAGGAATCACTTTTCGACATTAAAAAATAGTGTAAAAATTACGCTATCTAACAAAAATGATTCTTCTAGGCATAAGATGATTCCTTCGGCAAATCAGAACTCAAGGGCTGAGAAGTTTTAAGTTTAGTACCATGGTCGAAAGAAAGAAGCTTAATCTCTGTTAGCTCAATTAATGATTAAAACAAAGATGGCTCACAATCACACATCTTACCATGCGTTTGTTCATTTCTGCTTCCACAAGTTCTGCAAGAAGCTTCTCCGTCTCGATCTGAAAAATATGAAGGTATAAACTAAAATTTTATCTTATGGAAATTCAATGCAATGATCCCTTTAAGAGCACCTCTAAGTACCTGAGATAACTGGGCGGAGTCATCTGATTCTGGATAAAGGAGCAGCTGTAGCAAAGATAATTTTTTGTGAGAACCAATCATGCATGAAGTGAAGGGGATATGAATAGATGAATTCAGATAGAGACAATTTGCACGAGTACCAATCATAAATAAAATTCAAGTAAAGAACATATGATTTTAGGTAGAGACCTGCTTTCTAATGAAGAGTGGCAAAAATTCAAACAGTGCAGATGCCCAAGGTGACAGCTGTGATGAAATGTTATCAGCAGAAACACCTTGGCGGAGTAGATCATGGATTTCCTGGTATACAGAAGATATTAATGACATGTCATCATCCAGATAATCCATTCAACACAAACTGAAATTTCCACTATCTGCAGAAATAAATATGTTTACCTGCAAGAGAGCATGCACTTCAGGGATGCTTTCTATAAGTCCCTCCGGAAGAAGGATGACACCATGATATTTGTCTGAATGAACAATATACAGTCAAGAGATGAGCTGAGATCAATAATAACTATAGGATGAGGAAGAGTAGCACATATATAGACTTCAGACCTTGTGCGGCCCGGGCTTGGACGGCATCACAAATCTGCTGTGTTAGGTCAAAGAGCGTAAGTTTTGATGCAGCAACCTCCTCCCCAAGAATAACCTACAAGAACATAAAATGCCAAGAAAACGATTAACCTAAAAAAAATATCAGTATGACAAGAAAACCATGATAAAAAGTATCATGCTAACCATGTTTGGATGAGACTGCAGAGTGCATTCCAAAGCCACATGTGAAGCCTTTCTACCCATGAGGCGGATAAAATAATAATACTGAAAGAGAGAATAATCCGTTTAGATATCAGAAGGGGTGGGGGCAGGTCTAATAACAGGCCTTATTTCGCTGGCCACTGATCACTCTCATTCGTTAAACAAGTAATTACAAGAAAGTATGTGAACAAGTCCCGTACCTTTTCTGCAGAAAGAGCATCAGTGCAGACGTTGCTAATGAGCTGGGAATTGACCTAATACACACAAATAAAATGCTGCTTCATACTTAATATGGGTATCATACATAAACTGATAACAAGAACATTTTGGAATTCCTATAGCTTTTATATAATGTTTGTAGGACTATTTTTATGATTCTAATTTCTAATTCATGTTTTGATTTCACTTCTCAAATTTCTTTTAACAAATGTGCATTCAGAATATTTCGAGGCATCTCTTTAGTGATTATAATCCCTCTATTTCATAATAAATGTCCTCATTTTCTTTTTGGGCTGTGCCAAATATAATGTCATCCTTCTATATTTAACACAGGTCCTACTTCTTCCAATTATACTAATACTTTTCATACGTCTGCCAACAATTTCCTTCATAGATGTTCCTTGGAGAATTTTCAGTTATTAATTGTCTTTCTCTCTCTTTCTCAAAAACACTCCTTTCTCACTCTGTTTACTTTGATTGTTGGAAAATGAACAAAAAATTACTACAACCTTAGATGGGTTACAATCCAATAATGGGTGAAATTTTAACAAGCGAAAGTAATTACACCTTTTTTTTATGTGAATAGCAAATTTAAAAATGAATAATCAGCATGTTCAAACAAAAGAGGACACTCGGACAGATGGAGTGGTAATTAATATAAAAAAAAAAAAAAAAAAAAAAAAACCTTAAAACAGATAACTTTTGTGAATACTGATAATGGAAACAAAAACAATTGTTTGGAAAACTAAATGTCAATCCCTAAATTTCTGTAACACACTGATTTGTTTCAAATACTATAGGACATCGTGAATCAAAATAAAGTCAATTATACTCCTTATTTGATAAGTATTAAATATTTACAAGCTTGATGAGGGTACCCCTCTCCCTTTCTCAGTTCTCTTGCTATCATCACACTCATCCCAAAAACTAGAACAAACCATTTCTTATTTCCTTGCATCATCACTTCAATAACTCTCATAAAATAACCACAATGGTAAATATCAATTAAATATACCCATTCTTGTACAATGTTAGTAGGTTGTTAATTGCTTAACCAATCGAGAATTTAGAACTCTTACCTTACATATTGTGTCAAAACCAACATTTGTTTCAACAAACTGGTTCTTGAGATCTCCATTCAAGGTAACGGGTACTCCAACCACCTGTACAATGCCAAAGAATACATAAATTTATTTCCGCAATAAAAGAAGGGCCTCAACTAACAAGGTTGATGGCAACTATGTGTGTAATTTGATAGTATAGCATGAACGGAGTACCTTTGTAGGGCATTTTGCTTCTGCAAACGTTTCTGCAAGTTGAGCAGCATCTGTGTTTGACGTCACACCTTCGAGCAAACAAATCATGGTGTCATTAAATTTAGAAAATCAGTAAATAATTGCTTCATACAGAGAATAACACATACCTCCAACAATTATAAGGCCGTCCAACTTCAAGGCTGTACATGCAGTCATGGCAGCTTTAACTTGTTCAATTGTTCTTATTTGATCCTTTGTTCGTCCCAGAAGATCATAACCACCTTGACAGGAAAAAAATCAATGATGATTTCATGACTCAAGAAAGATATCAGATCCTGATCAGATGCTTGTATTTATTAGAGTTACCTTGATTTTTGTAGGTTGCGAGAATATCCTCGGTAATCTCAAGAGTTTTTTGCGCAAATAAACCTTCAGAACCACCTAGTGTTTCAAAAAATAATAATATGAATTAAATGTCTAATTACTTCAGTGAAGAAAAATAATTACCATGCCCCAAGCGTATAAAAGTTAAGAAGACTCGAATATGATTTTACAAATCCTTGCTGAAAGGTAACTAAGACAGCCTGGATTGCACAATGCCCTCATCATCTAAGTAACAAGAAATAATTTTGAACGAAATCGTATTCGATTCGTTTCTAAGTAGTGACTCTTGAAAAAGGGGGAAGTCCATTGGTCTAGGGGGGGGTGCCTCAACGAGGCATGAACGCCCGTTAATGGCAGCAGACAAGAGCATAACAAAGACTCTTTTTTCACATGCAGTAGTCATCTGAACGGAATGAGTGGGACATAGGGACGGAATATGGGTTTGACTCTTCAGTGAGGAACCGTGGCACGACAAGTCATGTTTTCCAGTCAAGTTCTTGAAATTTTCTGATACTATGTGGCATCAGATTTAACTAAAATTCTTTCAGCCAAGTACACATAACATAAACTTCACAATTCCATCATCAGCCCAGTATACAAGCATTGGCACCCAGCGCGTGTCCTTATGATGTACGGCGCAGCATTTTGACAAGTAACTCTTTGCTTACCAATAACACCATCAGCAAAGATAGATACCAAGTGTCTGTTGGCCAGGATCAGGGAATTATTTTTCTAATTTATAGGCAACATGAAACAGAAACTACCAATGCAATAGCTCAGCAAATCAATTCATATATCATTTCAAATCATGTCACTTACCCGTAATTCACAATGCACATCAACTCCTGACAGATCCCTCAAGAAACTGAATATGACATGTGCGTTGTTTCTGTGTCCTATGGTTTACTTTTGTCAATTCATTGAACACCACCCCCCCTGGGAACCCCTCCCCCCACCCCCGGCCCCATGAAAAGAGGGGGGGGGGGGGAAATGACGTCATTGGATTAGTTTATTAACAACTGAGCTCATGGCAGCCTTTTACATCCATTTGGTCTCTTTGTTTGTTAGCTTGCAGTAGAAAAGTTGCATAGTTAAGATAATTGCTATGAACCTATCTAACAGATTCAAAAGAATGAAAACTAGATGGACCATTAGGTAACAATCATTTAACTTTGAAGGTAAATATTTCTTTGTGGGGATTTTGATTGATAATATATTCTTAAATCAGAAACACTAGACAAAGATTACCGAAGAGCAGTCCTTACCCAAAAATCCAAGTAGAGTACTCTGGGGATTATGAATTTTGAGAGCACTGTGAAGACCCCATATGACATTATGTCCACCAGGAGATTGTCTACCACAGAAAACCAAACCGACCCTGAAAGAGAAATTACAAAATATTTGCTCAACCAGAATGTCTAGATAATAAAACAAGCATTTTAAAATGTTTTCTATATACTTCTGACAAAAATCTTTTCCATTATGATATTATTATTGTTAATCTAACATGCTAATTTGCATGCATTACAGATTTCTATCAATTACATATTACTTCCACAAGGAACTTTTCCAGTATGAAATGAAGTTTAAAATCTACAAAAACAAACATAGTGAATCATCTAAAGCGGCAAAGTTAGTTGTTGCACATGAAAAAAATGATTAGTACTCATATACAAATTAACAGTTCATTGAGCTGATATCATTACTCAGCATAAGGAATTAAGGATGCCAATCTTATCGTAACTAGCTACATTTTATAATAAATAATTGGTACCTTAATGGTAACTTAAGAGAATGAAATAAGCAGCAAGCACATACCTAATTGCGGGATGCTCGGTGATTATCTGAGCATCAGGTACTATGGCAGTTGCTCTAAGAAAGTGAGCTAATGGCTGACCATAAGTGCGGGGAAAGGATCGACTTATGGTGTGAGCGCCAGAGGCATCTGCCGCAGTTGCAGCATCACCAAATTCTACACGCACGGTAGTCCCCTAATTAAAATACAGTAGAAAGAGTAGATGCATTAGCAAAATAATCCCAAGTACCCATCCAAAATAAAACAAAAGGAACAAGCAGATAGATACATGGATGCAAGACAATCGTTTTTTGCAGTCAAGAGAGTAAAGCTACCAGTTAGTGAAGAGATAGGGATGTGATGCCCCTTTAACATCAGCAAAAAGGTATCAAGAGAAGTATGTATATGTTGAACTTTAAGTGCTAAGAACTGGGGAAATTTTTCACATTAAACACAGCATAAGAGAGTGTATCTTCTAGTGTGTCTTATTCCTTACACCACCGAATAACAGCTATAGCAAGTTAAGCCATGCTATAGGATATTTCATGAGTATCTTCAGCAGTTAAGATACCTACAGGAAACCACTTCAAAACCAGCAGTAATTACCATTCACAAAATTCACTCAACTAGACCTATATGAAACGTCAAAATCTTGAATTGATGCCCATTACTCTTGGGAATAACCATAATCATTAACCTTTATTGCCATATGAAACTAGTTCATACATTCATGAGGTTTAACTAAAGAGTTTAACAGGAATTGTGATCTTAACTTTCAGAATGAGATTCTATACTTTGGATAGTTCAAAACAGTAAGTAGGGCCAGAGGATTCAGTAACCTCGTGAGCATTGTTACAATGCTTACACATAGTAAAACAAACAATTAACCAAATTTAAAGCATAAATGTGAAAAGTTATATAGGATCACAACATAGGCATCATGACATCCCAAAATCAAGTTTTTAACTTGTCCACTCTCTAGCAAAAATATAATGTCCAAGAATCAATTGATTTTGATTTTCAATGCATGCCAAAGTTGGGTAAGAAAACGACTGAGCAAAGAATCACTAAATCCACACCAGGGCAAGGGCAAACCAAATCACATAAAGCAAGTGATTTAGGAGATGAGATCTATTTTCTACTTGAAGCAGTGAAGTAGGGAAATACAGCATTACCTGTAATCACAGATTTCTACAATCAACTCACTCAGTATAGCTGGATTTTCAATTCAAAATCTCACTAGATAATGGATCCAAAAACAAGTCCAATCTAGTTCCACACAAAAAAAAAAAAGCTGACGATTATGACTGAATGTCTCGTCCATCCCCAATCAAAATTGAGATGAGCAAACTGAATCTTACAACCAAAAATTGGATCGAAGAGAGTTGAGTCTACTAACGTAAGTATTTAAAAGTAAGTAAATAAAAATGAAAACGTAAAGTGTTAATGAATCAAAGATTAGCATTGCAGTGAGAGATGAAGGAATGAGAAGCGATTGAAAGGGGTAGATAACCTGAAGGCAAGGAGGAAGCTCCGGCTGGTAAAGCGATCGAGCTTTCTGGAGATCGGAAAGTTCTCTGGGCACTCCGTAATCAGAATCCATTCGATTTCTCCGCCTGCAACTTACACTCTCAATACACCGTGCTACTGTGTGTGTGTGATTTGGTGGGTTTATGTACTCCGAATATGACAAAAGAAAGGGGGCGAGGCGATACGACCAACCAACTCCCTGCCGCTACCAGTTTAGCCTTCCAGTTCCAGGGTTTTTCGATGCCATTCTTTTCTCTTATTTTTACGTTTCTGCCACTCTCGTTTTTCCCACTTGACGTAATTGCCCCTTAATCCAACCTTTGACTCACTGACTCGTTTATTAGCATAGTGGTCAGTACACCCATATGGCTACATACTCCCTCCGGAGAGTCAAAAAATGGATTGGTTCACTAATTAAAGAAAATGTGATGTGTTGTGAGTGTTGATAGTTGGGTAGGAGAGAGAAAGTGGATCGAGAAAAGTTAATAGATAATTGTTGTGAGCAGTGGCGGATCCACACCAAAAAGTTTGGTGTTGCCTATTCTTTCCTTAAAAAAAATAATAATAATAAAAGACGCGAAACTATTCAACACATTTACAATTATAAATATAATAGGCTTCAATATGTCAACATTATATTAGATATACTCAACTTATTCTTAGTCAAAAGGTCTTCAATTGCATTTTTAAGTGCTATGGCATTTGTTTCTTTCACATGTGCTACCCAAAAATCTTTCCACACCGCCTTTGGAATCAACATAACGCACGACAAGCCCCATTTGTTCTTTCATAGAACAATCACCAGATTCATCAGCTAAAATAGTGAATACATCATCCCCAATCTCTACACAAAAATAAATATAAATATAATATATATATATATATATATATATATATATATATATTTTACCATTGCCCGGGCAATGGTAGGCACAACAGTAAATCCGCCCATGGTTGTGAGTATGACATGTATGACCCATTTTCCATTCAGGATTTTGACTCTTAAAATAAAACGTCTTTTTTAAAAAAAAAATTAACTTTTAAAATGGGATAGGTATTTCGTTTGTCTGAGATTGCACTTCTACGAACACTGAGATAAAATTTGTGCATGTGAATTTGATGAATCAACTTTTATGCAACTTTTAATAATGACTTGTATATCATTTGAGACAAAGAGAGGTGGTACATTTTATCGAGTTGAATAACATTGTGTAATAATGATGTTTAATTTTGGAGTCGTTCTCACGTAGAACGCGTTCTACAATAAGAACGACTCCGCTCAAAATTACACACATTCAGACGCCATGACCTTGATCAAAAGCTGCCTTCTCTTTTATTTTTTATGCCTTCTCATTCATTTTAATATGACTGTTATTGATTTGATTTATGTCTTGCCTAAGTCATTGCCTTGTTTGTATGCCTTGGCCTTGAGCAAATGCCTTGTCTTCAATTTTTCATGACTTGTCTTTCATTTTTTATGTCTTCTCATTCATTTTTAGATGCCTTGTCTTTTCATTTTTTTATGCTTTCTCATTCATTTTTAAATGTATTGCCTAAGTCATTGCCTTGTCTTTGTTTGTCTGTCATGGCCTTGATCAAATGCATGCCTTCTCTTTCATTTTTTATGCCTTCTCATTCATTTTAATATGCCTGTTATCAATTCGATTTATGTTTTGCCTGTTATAGGCTTCATTTGTGCCTATCCAATTAAATCACATTGTCATATACCTCTACTGCCTTTTGTTCAATTACAATGCATTCTCATGTGTGATGGGATGCCTGTTATGGGCATTATTTGTGCTTGTTCTATGCATCAAAATGTCTAAACATGCCTTGGTAGTGTCAAAACATGTGCCTGCTCCAGTGTTAAAATCTGCATGATGTAATATTGAAAAATGCCCCCTATAGTTTCGAAAAGTGTTTGGTGAGTTTTCATGAGTTCCAGTTATCTACATCAATGCCACCGCGCCTTCTCACAGCGTTCCGCTTATTTTCAAATCTGCCACTCGGCTTTTTTAAAAACACGTTCTACACTAGCGTTATTGTAGAACACGTTTCTCTCAAGATTTTCTGTTAATTTTGCTCTGAATCAATTAAACGCAAAATTAAATATATATGATTACATGGTAAATTTACAATTACGCATCATCTATAGGATTGAATGGGGTATTTGGTCATTCAAATACAAATATTATTCCAAAAGGAAAAGGCTCCCTGGAGAGGAAACTAACATATGCTGACTGCGAATATGCTGCCAAGGATATGGATATGCTTGGAGTGGAGCCCATTCATTCCTTATGCAACAAGGCCACAACCACTGACCCAACTCCCACAGTTTTACATCTTTCTTTTGCTTTTCCATTTGGATTACAGTAAAACTTATCTTTTTAAGAAAAATAAATAAATACTCATTTCATCTATATAATGTCATTTTCATCTTCTCAATTGATCTTTAGCAACAAGTTATGAAATTTTACAATTTGTTATCAATACATACATCATTAACAATACCCGGCAGTAGAACAGAACAGTCAGTGGTTGTATCCACCACCCTATCGATTTCAGGTTTCAAAATGATCAACATGACCATTATCAGTAATCAAAGAAGGGAAACATATGATCCACATACCAGATTAGCACCTGCATTTAAAAAAAAAAACACTTAGAGAAGATGTTAGTATGCCTTGCCCAATCGTCCAAAACTTCTCAACTAACAAGATTAAATTTCATCCTTGACCTTGACGCTTTGCACCTTTTGCCCACTAAATAGGTTTCAAGCACCCGACAATCACAAAATTTAGTTCCCAACTTTTCTGGTGTCATCAGATTTAACTGCCTTTCGCTTCTCACGTTTTCCAGAAGTGCTGCCCCTCCTACTAGACTTGGTTGGAACGGGCTTGGAAGAATGAGCAGGCACATGATGCCCAGGAACCAAAGCAGGGAACCCAACAGCAGGGATTCTGCAACATGATCATCACAGTCAACACAAATGCAAGCCATGGAATCTAATATTACGTACTATCTCTGTCCCAAAATGAATGTCCACTTTTGCTCTAGATCAAGAGCAAAAAAACAAACATTCATTTTAGGGCGGAGGGGGTAGTATCTTAGAACAAAAACGACAGATATTGTATTACAAGTCCCCCATAAGACCATCTCCAACCTACTCCAAATATAGCGCATGGTTGAGCTCCAATGGAGCTCTAAATCTTGCACTATTATGGACCAGCTCTATCTCTTGCTTCACATTTGGTGCAAGAGATAGTTTTGCCCTATCCCTTTTTTCCTTTTCCATTTTTATATATATGAAAAGATTTTACCATATACGGAATAAAATATATATAACCTCATTATTTATATATGTGAAATAATAATTAATCTTTTAATAATAATCTTATTTGGTTGAAGATTTGACGCAAATGGTTGGAGATGTTCAGTGCATATGTTGCACCATTATAAAGAGAGACTGCAATTTTTGAACCAAACTGTTGGAGATGCTTTAAGACATGGGTAGAAGCTAACAACTTCCTACAGACTAAGACCTGGAAAGTTGGGCGTTAAAAATTGGATACCAAGAAAATCAGATACAAAAATCTTTATACCCAATATTGGGGAACTGGAATTGGTACTCATCAGATGAGGCGAAGAGAAATCACGAAAAGGACTGGAGGAGTTTGACTCATCAACGAAGGCAGAAACGACCTATAGGGCTACAAGAATATCTGTTGAAGATAAAATTACTGTTTTTCAATTTGTTACCAACACACATTATTCGCCCCCTTATAAATCAAAGCGATGAGATAAAGATAACCAGCCTATTAGATTTAATTAGGCTACTAAATTTACCAGTAATATAAGCATTAGTGGTACGGGTCAAGACAAAGAGAAAACACTAAGACGTTATGGATTCATCACAAGATGTCAAGAATGTAAACGAAATAAACAGCTAGAATTACCATCCACTTAACCCTAGTTTCACAAACAATACAAGTGTATGTAAACAAGTACTCCCTCCGTTCAATGTAGAGATCCATGCTTGAAAGTCAATCTCATTTATTTTGTACTTTTACGCCTTTGTTTTTCTTATAATATGTATTTTAAAAAACAAAACTGCAATATGCAAGAAATTTTTCACATTTTGAACATGATAGAAACTGTTTGAGAAAATAAACAAATTACTTGTAGCTTCTTTTTATTGAATTGGACTCTTAAAATGGAACGTCCAAAAAAGGAATAGTGGACTCTTAATGTGGAACAGGGGTGGGAGGCTGTAGATTCAAATTAAAAGACATCAATCCAAAGCAAAATAAACAGGGAGTAACAAAGCTATAATTTCTGGTTAAATAATACCATGAAGTCCGTGTGAAAGGAATAATCAGCTGAATGAGGGTACTTCTGGATATATCCGTGTTGGTCTGTTATTTGTGTGCACTATCTCCGTTTGGTGGTTGTGATTGTAACTTTATGTTAGATGCACTACCTCCGTCCCAAATGAATGTCCATATTTGCTCTTGCTCAAGAGTAAATTTGGACATTCATTTTGTAACGGAAGGAGTACTAATCAAGCTCACTGTAAACTCATTTTTTTACTAATGCAGATAAAACCTCTAAAGACTGCAAACTTGCATTCGATTCTGTACTCTAAAGGCAAGGAACGGACTTATAAGAACAAAAAGCAGCAACGGCACATAAGAAGTACTGTAAACAAAAGTCGGTGCAATATAGAGTGAAATTCATACCCAACAAGAGCACAGCAGACTCCTGCTTGGTCATGGAAGCATCAAAGGCCTTGCTATTCTGCAAGGAAAGGCGCAGTGCTTGATTATCTGCCAAGTAGCACTGGAGCAACATCCCCAGTCTCTTGCACTCCCCTTCATAGTACCTACTTTTCAACTCTAGATCCCTCACATACATCTTCTTCCTCTCTCGAGATTTTACTGCCGCATCCCTGTTCCTTAATTGCCTGAAAGTTTACACACATTATTAGGCCTTCTATATAACAGCACAAAAATAATGCTGATATGAACAATTTAAGAAATATCCATTCAATTACGTTGTCAACAACTTCAATGAGACCAGATTCCCACAAAGGCTTCCCCAAATGATCTTCTCATTTCTCATTTTTCATTGTCCCAAAAGGTTCTTCCCACTTCTACAATTTAGGCTTAAATGTTCATAAACACAACATGGCTAGTGAAGCAAGTGTTCTTATCCTTAAAAAGTGTGAATAGTCAAATAGGAAGATCATTTTAGGACGGAGGGAGTATATAGCCAAAGTTGTTGTTAAAACAATAATTGCAGATCAAATGTGTAAGGAAAAAAATATTCCCTCCAGTTCATGTAAAGACTCCAAATTTAAAAGCTTAAATTATTAATTTGGTACTTTTATGCGTTTATATTTCCTATGATTCGTACTAAAGCTATCAGTCTTTTATGCAATGGACTCATGCAATGGAACGTTCACTTGAACGTCCCGAAAGAAAGAGTGGACTATTCGCGGAGTGAGCAACAAAAAATCGCAATTGCATTACTCATGCCAGATAAATGAATAAGGTTGCAAACGAACAAAAATCTGCTAACACTTCAGTATTTAAAAAAAAAACAGGTTTTTTACATTACCGAGCATGATATTACTAACACAGATTAACAAGGTTAAGGTGCTTACATAAAGAAAAAATAAACTAATCAGATCCAACACATAACTTTATTGGCTAATAAAATCATTCAATTTTTGTTAGATAATCACAATAGCACATGGAGCTAACCATTTATAATGACCAATGGCGGTGTGTTACAATCATCAAGCATGATAAGGAACGAACCCTCAATCAGCAACCAAATTAAGCTTAGAAATTGATTCAAGTTAATTTAACAAACAGGATATTGATCAGGGAGCTATCGTATTTCAACCTAAAATTGAGTAATTTTAGGTGTCCTAATGCAGCGAACCCTAATGTTACGATACCTTTTCCGCTTTTTCGAGAGGGGATCATCAGCGTCAGTGCTGTCGTTGTTCTCTTTCAGGTCATCACCAGAATCCTTCTCCTCAGCGGACGGACTGCAATTCTTGTTACTCCCGCCCGATAGATCATCAACGACTTCACCCGGTGATCCGACGGGTGAATCAAGCAGCATATCAGACATAAAGCCGTCAGAAAGCTCCTGACGTTCGTCCGCGCCATTGTCGCCGTCATTCATGAGCAATTGCTCAAGGTCATCAACCGAGAAGTTGAGGGAATCATTTTGAAGGAGGGAGGGATCATCGACTTGGATATCAAAGAAATTGGGATCGTCAAAAAAATCGTCCCACTTGATGAGATCAACCAAATCATCCATACCCTAATCGGCGGAAGAAAAACAGGGATTTTGATAAACGGAGAGATTTTTGAAAGGAAGATGGGAGATTTTTGAAAAGGAAAAAAACGATTAAAAGGAAGAAAAAAAAAGATACAGAGAAATTTTGGAGAAGGGTGGTTTGAATTTGTACATAGGGGGTTGAGTTGAGAGGGTTGTTTCCAGGAAGATGAAGTAGGGGTTTGAAAAAGAGACTAGGAAAGTGTATCGTCATTCAACCAGTAGGAACTCAGCTTTCTTCCTAGTCATAGTATTTCATCATTCGACCAATAGAAACACGGCTTTCATCCAATTCATCCGTCCCCTAAACAAGAACAATTTACACCTATTTCCTTTTGTTAAAAACTCACTTTTTTTTTTTCTTTTTTTTTTTCTTTTTTTTTTTTGAAGGCGAAAGCTCATTTTCTTAAAATATTTATATTTGACTTAGTTTTTACGGTATACTTTATCTGACTTGTCATAGTCGGGTTGTTAGTGTGTTCCTCACGGTGCCGCTAGGCCCCCGATCTCTCTAGACACTCTTTGTGCCTCGCTCTTGAATATCACCGCTTTCCCCAAAATACACATATTTATGTCGATCATCTACGGTTGTATCATGATGGCGCATAGTATTGTTTGTGACTTGTGTAGTCGCATCACACGGGCGCATAGCCACCAGAACTATCCTCCGCAATTTCGGTCTCCTTCTCTTCTTTTTCCTCCTCCCTGAGTACTCGGGGTCCAACTCAACCACATTCGGTTAGACTTTTCTACGCAAGCATGTTCCTTTTGATTTAGACTTCACACCCAAGAATGATAAGCCGCGTAATAAGACCCAACGTCGTGAAAAAGTGTGAAGTCACAGTACAGCGACCTATGGGAGTCTAGTGTTAATTTTAATTCTCATTAATTGTTGTTAAATGAAATAACTAAGATCCACTAAGCATTGGCAATAGACATCAACATTATGTTAAGTGAGGGTGATATTAGTTCAGCTCAGATCGCGACTCAGGACCGAATTGAACCAACCATGTGATCTGGTTTTGTTTCAAAGCTCAAGTGGTTTGGTTCGATTTTATAAATCCGCAAACTACGTGGTTCTGTTTGGCTTGTGGTCTAACCTCTTCAGGCCAAACTAGACTGAACTAAACCAAACCATCAGTCGGAACCGCCAAACGCATGTATTGACCATAGTATATGTTAAGTAATATCCATAGTCAGGGCATTAACAAAACCTACATTGCATCAAACTTCTTAGATAATATTTTCCGTGGTAAAATGTTTATTCACAAACTCTTTAAATAAGTACAAGAGTCCTAGCTTATCACCTATACTTGGACTACAAGATAAACAATAAGGAAGTAAATCAAGATCAATTCTATCTAGGTAAAGTAAATCAATATACAACTATATACGAATATACAATATATCCCTAAGTATATGGATATATTCTAACACTCCCCCACAGTTGAAACGGGAGGGGAACGAACGTTAAGACTGAAACGGAATTCTTCAAATAGAATCAACGGCAACCCTTTTGTAAAAATATCCGCAATTTGATAGCGGGATGGAACATGAAGAACTCGGACTTCACCCTTTGCCACCTTATCCCGAACAAAGTGAATATCCATCTCAATATGTTTGGTTCGTTGATGTTGAACTGGATTCCCAGATAAATAAATTGCACTGATATTATCACAATAAACTTGAGTCGCCCGTGGAATCGGACAATGAAGCTCAAGTAATAAGTTACGTATCCAACATGACTCGGAAACAACATTGGCTACACCCCTATATTCCGCCTCTGCACTAGACCGAGAGAGAATGGCCTGTCGCTTAGCGGACCACGACACCAAATTATCTCCAAGATAGACACAATACCCAGAAGTTGACCTCCGAGTGTCCGGGCAGCCGGCCCAGTCTGCGTCCGTGTAGGAAACGAGAGATGATGTGGAAGACGAAGACAGTACTAAACCAAACCCCAATGTACCATGTACGTAGCGGATAATCCGCTTAAGGGCCGCCATATGTTCGTCTCGAGGGGCATGCATGAAGAGACAAACCTGTTGGACCGCATATTGGATATCCGGACGGGTAAATGTGAGGTATTGAAGAGCGCCTGCCAAACTTCGATACAAAGTAGGGTCGGCACAGAGGGAACCAACGCTAGAACTGAGCTTTGGTTTTGTATCAACGAGTGTACGGGAGGGTTTGCATGAGGACATGCCTGCCCGGTTGACTATATCGGCAGCATACTTCCGTTGGGAAAGAACCAATGACCCATGTTGACGTGTGACTGAGATGCCCAAAAAATAACTCAAAGGCCCCTAATCCTTCATAGCGAACTCAGCACTGAGACGACTAATGATAGAAAATCGGAGCTCCTCGACGGAAGTAGTAAAAATAATGTCGTCCACATAAACTAATAAGTATGCCATAGCGGACCCCTGTTTAAAAATGAACAGAGAATTATCGCACTTACTTTGTATGAAACCCAAGGATGACACAAAATCAGCAAAACGCCGGTACCACGCCCGAGGTGCTTGCTTAAGGCCATAGAGAGATTTTTTAAGTAAGCAAACGTGATCCGGACAATCACGATCCCGAAAACCCATCGGTTGGTACATATAGACTGTCTCATTGAGATCGCCATGCAAGAACGTGTTCTTGACATCTAATTGATGAATGGACCATCCTTTGGAAAGAGAGAGACTGAGAACAATCCGAATGGTCGCCGGTTTCACTACCGGACTAAAAGTCTCCCCACAGTCGATGCCAACCCGTTGTGTCTTGCCATCACAAACAAGCCTAGCTTTGTGACGCTCAAACTACCCGTCAGACATGTGCTTTTCAGTAAAGATCCACATAGAACAGATAACATTAGTATCAGGTGGATGGGGCACCAACTCCCACGTCTTATTATCAATAAGAGATTTATATTCATCAGTCATGGCAAGTTTCCAATTGGGGTCATTAAGTGCTGTAACAAGATTTTGGGGAATGGGAGACATAGCAACAGTAGCCTAGAGATTAAAAAGTTGCTTGGGTTTATGAATTCCGCATTGACTCCTAGTAACAGGACCTAAAGGACGAATGGAAGACTGGGCTGGACTGGAGAAATTGTAGGAGTCGACCCAGTGGGGGCAAGCCCAAGAGAAATGGGCGGTGGTTGTTGGGCCGGTGTGGCAGTAGGCCCAGATGGAGGGGAAAAGGAATCCTGATTGGCCCACTGAGCAACCAAATATGGAGATGGGCCATTATCCAAGAAAGAATAGGAAGAAGGGGCGGGTTTGTGGAGGTGAGAAAAAGGGAATTGATGTAACGCCCATCCTTAATCTCGTTAAATATTTGACTTATTTGTTAAATTCTTGACTTGCTTGTTAAATTCTTGACTAGCATATTTATATGCTATTTTATTTGAGTTAATTATTTAATTACTTTAGAAAATTAAGGTGGTTAAATGTCAAAGTTGAAAGTTTAGGGGCCTTTTTGTCAAAGTTAGAACTTGAGGGGCCTAGTAGCAATTCTTGGAAAGTTCCAAGTATATAATGTGTTGCCTGAGAAAGGCAATTCATTTTTCTTAAATCTTCTCGTTCTTTCCCTTTGTTTCATAATAGGGAGTTCAGTTTTACCCTATTCTCGACTCCTCGAGCTTAATTATCCCTCTCTTCGTGATTCTGGTCCCGGATAAATATTCTTGGCGTTGAATAGAGCGTTCCAGACCGATCAGAAATTAATTTGGGTCAACTTGATTTTTGACTAGGTAAGTTATTGACTCCCCCTTACTTGTAATAACATGCCTATATGTTATTCCCGCTACTTGTTCTTGTTAAAATTGTGTTTTGGGCAATTTTTGTGATACTTGTTAAATTGGGACGAAGGGAGTATAAATATACTGCGTATGTATGAAAGAAACTTGAAGCCTCCTGGGTTTGTTAAAAGATTAATAGGAAAATTGTACTCCTATTCGTGAGACGGTAAAATAGTAACTCGATTTAAATATTATTAAAAAAATTGTACCATTATTTGTGGTACGGGGAAATGAATGGAAGTATCTCTAAATGGATATAGTAGTATAATATAAAATTGTACTTATACTTTTGGGGACGGTGAAATATTAAATTGGAATAAAAGGAAATTGTCCTATTATTTATGGGACGGTAAAAGAAATGAATTGAGCCTGAAATAATGTTTTGGGTATTGCCTAAGAGTTAATAAAAGTTACTCCTACGCTTGGGACGGAAAATTATTTAACCTGGGAAAGAATTCGGATTTTGGCATTTTTGGGCCTTGGGCGACCGCCCATCTATCTGAAGTATTTTGTTCTTGGAAAGCCTGATTTTGGGCGACCGCCCACACCATTTTGTGCGGCCGCCCATATGTCCTGAAAATTGTAAAACTGGTTCAATGATTATATAAGTTGGAAATAACCCTTGTTAAGGCATATAGCCTTAGGATAAGATGTCCTAGTAAGTATTGTGATACCTTAGGGGTATCAGAAGTGAGTCTTGAACATGATTACTCATTAAATTAAAATGAGAACTTGAGTATAAAAGGAAGAACTCTTTTATATGTCTTGAAAGTGCTATGAACAAGCACTTATGTGTTATGCTTGTCTTGAAGCCAATGATTGTGCACTTAGGGGCATTAAAACAATGACTTGAGATTGAATATCCTATGTAGGGGATTAAGAACTCGTAAGTATGAGTTGTATAGCTCATTTACTTAAATTGAACTCGAAGTATTCTTGGTCTAGGTTGAGGGTACTACCCTAGATAGCTAGATGAGTGTTATAGAACACTCTAGTACTGAAAAATAGTCCATTTGTGAACGAATGAAATGGGGACTTAAATCATAATTAAATGATAACTTGGGTATAAGAGTAGTAACTCTTTTATATGTCTTGAAGTTAATGTTTGTATACCTTAGGGGTACCAACTAATGTCTTGAGCTTGAATATCCTAAGAAAAGGATTTGAAAACTTGTACGAGTAAGATGTATAATTCATCTTCTGAACTTGAACTTGAGTGTAAGAGTAAGGACTCTTTTACATGTCTTGAACTTGAATATCCTAGGAATAGGATCGTGAACTTGATTGGGAAAATGTATAGCTCATCTTCTTAATTAAAACGTGAATATAAGATGAGTAAATCTTGTCCTTGTCTTAAATAATCAAAGAGTTTGATTGATAACTTAAGTATAAGTTAATTAACTCTTGTACATGTTTAACCATCCAAGAAAATGGATTGAGAACTTGGATACAAGATGATAAAATCTTGTAAAAGTCTTGACTGTCTTGATTGTCTTGAATGTCCTGAAACCATTACATGAGTATGGTAATAAACTTGAAAGAGTCTTGATGTGTATATGCAAATCTTGCATATATTTACTTGATAGAATGTGGCTTCTTGATTGATTGGTATGAATAACCAAAGAAGTGGGTTATGGAACTAGATAGAGAATGATTAACTCTACTACATAGTTGAACTTGAAACGTGTATATTGGAAGTGCTATAAATAAGCACTAAAGTGTAAATGATTTAGTTTTAATCGTGTATATACTCAATGAAGTATATAAAATATAAAGAAGATATTTTGTCTTGAAATGGTTCCTAAAGAAAATAGGGACTAGTGTAATATGAAGATAATTCATATAATCGTGAATACTACGATTTAAATTAATAAGAATGGTTATGGAACACAATATGTGTTAGGAAATGTATTCGATTACTAACGATACATATACGTGAAGTATGACTGTGTCTAGGTACAATGTGACCTATTCTACTACGTGTTTAGAGTCTAAGGTATTGAGCTCTATTTGATAGTAAGGGTATCGTGATAGACACTTTAATGTGTTAAACGTGATATGAATATGTACGTGCAACTTGGCATGTGACAGAGTGATATACCCTACTACTTGACTGAAGTCTGTTATAAATGGACTCTTACTTGGATTGATCGTGTTACATGGACACCTTATGTGCCAGTGTTATCTTGATTTGTATTCGCAATAATTGCGTATGGATATTTATATTCTTGTGAGCACATGATACATAATTACATGGTGCATATTCTCGTGAGCACATGATACATGATTACATGGTACATAAATAGTAGTCCACTAATAAGGGACTGAGTTCTGTTCCCGTAGTTTAAGTAAATATCTACTTGTACCTTCTTGTGTGAGTCCAGCTGGTTCTCCTTGCTTGTTCGAAAATATATAGGTTCACGCTTGTCGCGAGAGCTGGGGTTTAAGTGACAATCGGGTCCCAATGTATTTCCGCCCGACCCCTTACTACCGGCCATAGTAAGGGCATAGCTTCACTGGTTAGAGCAATAAGCCTGACCTAAGTGAATGCGACTGTACTGAACACCACGTGTATCTTGTTATTGTGGATGACACTGGTTACCAGGTCTTCTTATATACTGCACAGCAGTCTCTTGTTCCTGTTCTTGGTTGTCCTCAGCTAGAAAAGCATCGACAACAAATGGTATTCTTGGGAGAAATAAGGAAGGATTCAGGTACAATGCGTGATAGGCCTATGTGCATCTTGGTGAGCTGGTTTAGCCTCTCACTCTACTTGACTACTTGTTACCTGAACCTTTCTTGAGCTTGATTACTTGTTGAGTTGGCTTAGCCTCTCCTATACTTGTTACTTAATGATACTTGATATATGATTACTTGAGTATCTACTTGTATTGCATGATAACATGACATATAATTGCATGTTAATAGCTTACTGAGATTTATCTCACCCTTTATTTGTTTAATTGTTCCCCCCCCCAGGAAAGCAGGGGATAGTACGCAGTGAGGCTCGACTTAGCTGGGAATTTACTCAGCAGGATATTCTTGTTCGAGACTAGTGTCCTTTTATATTTTGGTAAGGACGATCTTGTATGAGTTAATAAACTCTGGGCTTGTATTGGGGTAGTATTTGTTGTCCCTAGACAGTTCTTGATGCCAGCTTATTTGCTAGGCATGTCTTCCGCTGTATGTAACCATTTTGGTTTTAATTTTCTTGGTCTAGAACTCGTGTGAGCTATCTTAGCTCCCTACTCTTGAGTATATATATCATGTCAGTTTTATTTTTAACAGGTATTATTCCTGTTTCCCGTTAGTTTCTTATTTCTTGTTAGTTACGCGCACCAGGTTCGAGGTTCTATTAGGGAATCCCGGGACTTGGGGCGTGTCAATTGAGTCTCATCAAAAATAACATGGCGATTGATGATAATTTTACGAGACGCAAATTGTAACACTTGAACCCACGATGGTTAACCGGGTAACCCAAAAACACACAAGGTGTGGAACGAGCTTGAAGCTTGTTAATTGTCACGACCCGGAAACCCATCTCTATTTTATTGATAAATAATTATTTATTTATTTATTTATTTGATTTAATTATTTATGTGCGCATTTATATCTCATAATATTAATTTGTGTCTAGCATTATTTGGTTGATATTGTGTTAAGTGGGTAGTAGGGAATTTGGTTTGGTTTATGTGTTAGTAGATGAGGGGGCCTAAGTGTAACCTTTTGAAATAATTTTAACTACTCCCTCCCTACTCTTCCTTCTCCCCCACTCTCTTCCTCACCCTACTCTCATTCCCAGCATACTCTCTCTCTCTCTCCTTGGTTTGAGTAAGTTTTCTTCTCTCCCTTCTCTCTTCAATCTAGCTATCTTCCCCTCATTATCTCTCATTTCTCATAACTTGAAACATGTTTAGATCGTCGATAGAATCGTAGGAAGCTAAGAAATTTCGAGTTCCGTCACCTTTGAGAAATCCGGGTAAGTTGCTTTCCCCCCATTTATATGCTAAAATTGTTCCTCCCCATTTTGTATGATGATATATGAAGCTTTGAAGTGGTTATTTGATGATTTGTGAAGGTTTATAATTTATTTGGAATTTATTGTTATTTTGGGTGATTTTTGTGATAAATCAAATGTGGGGATTGAAATCTTGTTTGGGGTTAATAGATGGTGTTGTTTAGTTCCCTTACAAGCTTGTATGGCATTTTGGTACATTACTACACTCATTGGAAGTGTTGATTTCGATAATGCTTGAAATGGTTTGGAAAAATGGAAGAACCCAGCTGAAATCCCTCCCAGCCCGTCGACCAGGCGCCCGCCCGTTCTGAGCCAGGCGCCCGCCTACCTGGCCTTTTCCTTCGGCCAAACCTTCAGGGCAAATGAGCGCCCGCCCGCCCCCTACTGCGCGCCCGTCCGCCGCCTGTTCTGGAAATTCACCTTTTTGCTTGTTTAAAACTAAGTAGCTTCCCTAGTTTAAGTTTATTTACTCAAATTAACTTAAATTAACATCGTTGAACACTTTATTAATTGGAATTGGTTCCTTTGTGAATAAATATGTTATGGAATTTGATTAAGTATCGTTTTGGGAATGTGGGCCATCTTTGATGTGTTGTTTGGATTGGTTTACCTTTGTGGTGATTTATTTGGAATGGTTCCCTACTTTGGAATCGTGAGTTGTTTATTTAAGCTAGTATTTATTACTTAGATTTCATTTGAAAGTCCAGCTGGTTATTTGTGTATCGAGTCAGGCAATGGATGATACTATAATGACACAAGCCAAGTCCAGTATAGCATCGCCCATTGGTCATTCTTTCCCCATCCAGATTGGCCTTGGATGGGATGAGCTAGCTCCTTTTGTGAGTATTCTAGCTAGACGTTTTGGAGCATGACTTTGTGGCATGGCTCCCGCCCTTTGTGGCACGTTACTCTGTTATTGGTTCCGGTACCGGGGGTTTTCTCTTCAGCTTTCATGCTACTATGAAGATGTTGATTGTTGATTTTTGAAGCTGCGCAGCGACCTTTATTTGGTTCTATCAGTTGGGAAACCTTGGCTAATATCCTTTGTTACTTGTTTATTTTCGCTGCTATCTGTTAATTGATAAATGCTATGTGCTAAGTGATATTTATTATTGTTTATTGCTTATTGCATCATAGCATGTCATGTAGTTGCATTAGTAACTTATTGAGATTTATCTCACCCCCTTTCTTTTATCTTTGTTTTTCCTTAACCCCCCAGGAGGAAAGGATTAGACTCGCTGATCACGAGGAGGACGTCGCGAGGGTTGAGCTTTTTGGGCAAGTTGTTAATGGTGGGTTTACATTACACAAATGTGTAACCTTTTTGGGAATAGTTGTACCAAACTTGACGTCATTAGAATTTGTATATTTTATTATTTTGGGTGTAAGCTTATGGAGCTGACACTAGTTTATATTTTGTTGTTCAAGATGGATTTCAAAACTTTGTGTTATCATCTTTTGGTATAAAAGGAATTTTTATCTTCATTATTTTAGAGTTATTGTTTAAGTCGACGACCAGCTCGCGAGTCCCGGGCCCGCGGGGTCGGGGTCGCTACAGTTGGTACAGAGCTATGGTTTAGCTCTAAGTATAAGTCTAGGTGGACTAGTATGACCTAGGAGGGTAGTTGTGTTCGGAGTGAGTAACGGTTGATGTTTTATGCAGATAATTATTCACAATGGCTAGAAGAAGGGCAGGTGAAAGTTCTAGTGGGGCTCAGAATCAGAATGATCTTCGGGAAGAGAGCCGTGCTATGTTCCAAGGCATGTTTGAGGCGGCCATGAAGGCAATTCATGACCAAGGGCCAAGAGAGGAGCATGTGGCACCTCCACGATACGGGTTAGAACAATTTCTGAAATTAAAACCAAGGGAGTTCGATGGCGAGCCCGATGTGAAGAAGGCCGAACTATGGATTGAGTCTATGGAGAAAATTTATGATGTGTTTGGGTGCACGGACGAGGATAGGGTCCGGTTTGCGGCTTATAAATTGGTTGGGGCTGCCGAACATTGGTGGAAAGGGATTAAAGCAAGTTGGGACGAGACTAATACACAGTATGCATGGGAATTGTTTGTGCGGAAATTCAAGGAGCATTTCATCCCTCTAGTTGACCAGAACCGTAAGGAGATCGAGTTTCTAAGCTTGGAGCAAGGCTTGTAAACGGTAGCACAATACTCGGCTAAGTTCACAGAATTAGCCCGGTATTGCGACTATCTTGTGAGGACCGAAGAACAGAAAGCTATGAGATTCATCCGGGGTTTGAAGACTTCTATTCGGACTCAGCTTATAGCCCAGCAGATTCAAACCTATCAGGATGCGGTGGACCGAGCCTACTTGATCGAGCAAGATATAGGGGAGCATAAGAAGAAGGTCGAGGTGACTAACACTAGCAAGCAGGGAGGGCAGAGCAATCCACAATCCCGTTCAGATAACCGAGGTAATTTTGGGGGACAATCTCAGTCCCGAGGGCAACCAATCCCAAGGAACCCGGGCACTACTGCCGGGAACCAAGGGGACCAACATAGGAGACTTTGTTCCTATTGCCAAAAGGAAGGTCATTCAGAGGACCGGTGTTGGAAGAAACAGGGGAAATGTATTAACTGTGGGCAGTTGGGGCATTTTGTGAAGGATTGCCCGAGATTCAGAGGTCAACCGACTGGAGTAGGAGCCGGGGATCCACAGGGTCAGAAAAGGGATGCTACGGGGAAGCCCAAGGTCCAAGGAAAAGTGTTTGCAATGAATCAGCATCAGGCAGATGATCCCTCATTGATTGGAGGTATTGTTTCTATATCTAGTGTGAGCGCACGTGCGTTAGTAGATCCAGGATCATCTCATTCTTACATTTCTGTGCAATTTGCTTCTTTACTAAATGCTGCATCTGAGTCTTTGCCATATGTGTTAGAGGTGTCGACCCCTATAGGAGAATGTTTTATGACCGATAGAGTATTTCGTGCTTGTGATGTGCTTATATGTGGTCGTGTCTTGTGTGCGGACTTGGTAGTACTTCCGATTCAAGACTTTGATGTTATTTTGGGTATGGATTGGTTGAGCAAGTTTCATGCTTCTGTTGATTGTCGTAAGAAAGTTGTTACTTTTACTATTCCCAATATGCCTAAATTTGTTTTTGAGGCTATGCCTTTGGGTAGGAATATTCGTATCATTTCTTATGTGAAAGCTAGGAGATTGTTGCATCGTGGTTGTGAGGGGTACTTGGCTAGTGTGCTTGATACTAGGAAAGAATCCCCTAGTTTGGAAAGTGTTTGGGTAGTTAGGGAATTTCCCGATGTTTTCTCTTCTGAATATGATATGCCTCCCGATCGTGAGATAGAGTTTTGTATAGACCTTTTGCCGGGTACGACTCCGATTTCAAAGGCACCGTATAGGTTGGCTTCCGCAGAGTTGAAGGAACTAAAGGTTCAGTTGCAAGAGTTGCTTGATCGAGGGTTTATCCGCCCTAGTGTTTCCTCGTGGGGAGCACCGGTTTTGTTTGTGCGGAAGAAAGACGGTTCTTTGAGATTGTGTATTGATTACCGAAAGTTGAATCAGGTTACAGTGAAGAACAAGTATCCTCTACCTCACATTGATGATTTATTTGATCAGCTTCAAGGGTCCGTAGTGTTTTCTAAACTTGATTTGAGATTTTTGAAGCTGCGCATCGACCTTTATTTGGTTCTATCAGTTGGGAAACCTTGGCTAATATCCTTTGTTACTTGTTTATTTCCGCTGCTATCTGTTAATTGATAAATGCTATGTGTTAAGTGATATTTATTATTGTTTATTGCTTATTGCATCATAGCATGTCATGTAGTTGCATTAGTAACTTATTGAGATTTATCTCACCCCCTTTCTTTTATCTTTGTTTTTCCTTAACCCCCCCCAGGAGGAAAGGATTAGACTCGCTGATCACGAGGAGGACGTCGCGAGGGTTGAGCTTTTTGGGCAAGTTGTTATTGGTGGGTTTACATTACATAAATGTGTAACATTTTTGGGAATAGTTGTACCAAACTTGACGTCATTAGAATTTGTATATTTTATTATTTTGGGTGTAAGCTTATGGAGCTTACACTAGTTTATATTTTGTTGTTCAAGATGGATTTCAAAACTTTTTGTTATCATCTTTTGGTATAAAAGGAAATTTTTATCTTCATTATTTTAGAGTTATTGTTTAAGTCGACGTCCAGCTAGCGAGTCCCGGGCCCGCGGGGTCGGGGTCGCGACATTAATGGTGGTGGAGGGGAATAATGGGTAACAAAGGCACCCAAAAACGCGAAGATGATCGTAGGACGGATCTCGAGCGTATAAAATATTAAGAGGAGAGATGTAAGATAAAGATTTATTTGGGAGTATATTTAGGATATATGTGGCCATTTGAACCGCATGATGCCAAAAGTGAGAAGGAAGAGAGGCATGGATTAACAAAGTGCGAACAATGTTATTAATGGTTCGTATTTTTCGTTCTGCGGTACCATTCTGAGAAAAAGTATATGGACATGAGAGACGAAAAGAGAGACCATGGTTTTTACAGAAATCCTAAAAGGAATAATTATCAAATTCACGTCCATTATCGCATTGAAATTTTTTTATTTCACGTTCAAATTGAGTTCGTATAAGGGCACGAAAAGATAATAACGTAGAGTACATGTCAGATTTATTTGCAATTGGAAAAGTCCAATAGTGTAATCATCAAGAAATAAAACATAATAACGATGACCAGCAGAACTTAAAACTGGGGATGTCCATAAATCACTGTGAATAATGTCAAAGGGCATTACAGTAGATGAACTAGAATTATTAAAAAGAAAACAGACGTGCTTTCCTAACGAACAAGCATGACAAATATGCGAAGAAGTGGAAATCCTACAATCTATAAATGTATTCTTCCTAAGAGAATCCACGATCGGAGTGCCAGGATGACCCAACCTCTCGTGCCAAATTTTAGGAGACACAGCAACGAAAGAAGACACAAAATCAGCAGACTCGGGTGTGACAGGATAATGATCTCCTCTACTCTCACATCTCATGAGATGGCTCCCCGTCCAGAAATCCTTCACAGAAAAACCAAACGGGTCAAATTCAACAGAGACAGAGTTATCAGTAGTAAATTTGCGAACATAGATTAAGTTCTTAACTATATTAGGGACATGAAGCACATTTTTTAATGCCAACGGGGGTGGGGAGAAGCAAGATAAGTGTGCCCGAAACCATGTATAGGAACTTTATGACCATTGTCGATAACTATAGTATGATGATTTCTCGTATTGAAATAAGGTGTAAGAGTACCTGACGAGGAGGTCATGTGAGATGTGGCTCCTGTGTCCATGAGCCAATTTGGCGGAGGAGGAGGAGATAGCCCTAGAGTATGCATCGTAACCTCAATATCTGTAAGAGATGATGGAGCTGTGGCTGTGTAGGCTTGAGCAGGCCGAGGGCCGAGGATCCCAGAAGGCTGTCGAGGCTGAGAATTGTTGACCCGAGACCAAGGACCTGGTTGACCAGGATATGGGCAAGGAGGCATGGCCCATGGCCAACCCCAACTGGTGCCCCATGGTTGTTGTCCAGCGACTTGCCCTGCAGTACCCCAACCGGACTGCCAGTTTGCCGCAAAATCAGGAACCCTAGCAGTCGATGTAGAACCCATACGATTACCACCATTCTTTCCATTACCTTTGTTCTTACCATTGCCCTTAGGTTGGGTGCGAGGATTACCAAGAGCATGGGTCGGAGCATAGGTAGGATCAGGATGTGGCTGAGAAGAAACCGTCTCTCGGGCAACCATAGCAGTGGCAGTGGCGGCTTTCTTTTGCAGTCCAGCTTCCTCGAGAGTGACCATTGAGCGGGCTTGGGTAAACTGAGGAAGGAGATTTATTTGACGGAGAAGAGTAGCCACTCCATTATACGCCTCCGTTAGGCCAGCGACCATTTGTAAAACAAGACGATCATTTGAAACGGGGGCATCCACATTCTTCAATTGATCTGCAAGGGTCTTCAGATGTTGACAGTAGGTGGAGGCATTCGGAAAAGACTCCATGAGGGTACGAGAAAACTCTTGTTCAAGAGTGACCGCCCTCGAGTTCTTGTTATCCTGAAAGATATCAAGGAGGTGATTCCATGCGGCCATTGCCGTACAACCAGGTTTAAGGATGGTATTAAGAAGATCATTGGAGATTGTGGAGTAAATCCACCCTAGGACGGTGGAGTCCAAGGTTTCCCACAAATAGATTTCCTAATCCGTGGTTGGTATCTTCTCCTTTCCTTTGCCGGGGGAAAAATATGATGAAGCACCTTGCAAGATCGAGCATGGACACGGAAAACTTCTGCCCATGTTGCGTATTGGCTATTCTCGAGTTCCAAGGTGATCGAGATATTGTTGCGAATTTTAGACACGGTTAGGGCAGGGTGGAAGGAGTTTTTGGAAGTCATTGTCAGACGAGAATGACGAAGAAGAAGAAGAAAACAATAAGACGGTGACGGAAGTGTTAGGCGCAGCAGAAGAAAAGAAGAAAACCTAAACTCGTGATACCATCTTAGATAATATTTTCCGTGGTAAAATGTTTATGCAAAAACTCTTTAAATAAGTACAAGAGTCCTATCTTATCACCTATACTTGGACTACAAGATAAACAATAAGGAAGTAAATTAAGATCAATTCTATCTAGGTAAAGTAAATCACTATACAACTATATACGAATATACAATATATCCCTAAGTATATGGGTATATTTTAACAAAACTAATCATAAATCTTGTTTGCTCTTTCTTATCCTCATTATAACACATAGCTAAACCATTTTTATACAGTCGACATTGTTGAGTTTGCTCTCTTCCGCCTGCCTCTCTCTTTCAATAGTCTCCCTCTTCATTTATCTTTCTTCGTTACTCTTCCTCCCGCATCTCTCGCTTTCCCTCGGGTGCCGCACATGCTTCTCTTGCAATCTCCAAAAAACTTGAAACAAACTTGATTATAAAAGGTTTGGGACGATAATCTGAATTGCGGCTTGAACTGTAGTTTAAACAGTAGTTGAGATTACAATCTAAACCTTGATCTGAACTACGGTATGAACCGCAGAGAGTTGAATCGCAGTTTAAACCAAACCTAAGTACACCCATATTGGCCTATTGGTTCCTGATCTTCAATAAGCATCAATTGTAGTTTACCAGGCTGGAACAAATCTGAGAAAATCACCTTTTTCGTCCCTGAAATAGTTGTCATTATACCTTTTCATCACTCAACCATTTTTTTTTACTTAAGTGTCCTTAAGCTAATGTTTTCAGTGATTAAGTGGTCCTTCTGTCTGTTTGTCGTTTAAAAATCCGTTAAAATTGATGAGATGCAACATTTTTGCTTATGTGGCATTGTACATTGTGAAAAAGTTGCTGACATGGAAGCACAAAAGGGTCAAATGTTAGATAATAAACTTATAGGCTCTAGCCTTAAATAATTTATTTGCTTTAATAAATACTTCAAAAAAATAAAATAACTTTCTTTTAAAAAATAAAATTAAAATTAAACGACTAAGAAGTTACTCCTACTTAATAATGATTTCATCCAAAATAAAAATAAAAAATGTTGTTCAATTTTTTGTTGTCCTTTTTACTTAATTTCCAGTACGTTCTTCCGTGTTAACCCTTATATCTCCCCCATTGCTGCCTCTATCTCTCCCCAGAAAGACCCCCCGCAGGCAAGATTCCAGCACCCGCCACCACTTCCAAGCCATCACCATCACATCACCGACACCATCATCCATGATCCACCACCGTCAACACCACCCACCACCCACCAATACAAAACACCACGATCGACAATTAAAAACATCAACAACCAAGACACCCCCGACCAATTCTCAAATCGAAGAACACAAACACCGCACACACAAAAATCAAGCGGGCTCACACAAATCAAACCTATATTTGGGTTCGTTCGAATCAAACACCGAAACATCATCATCAAGAAACATCAAAACCTTCAAAATTTAAGATCTGGGCACAAATAGAAATTAAACAAAAAAACAAAATTTTTAATCCCATTTGAAAACCCATAAATTGACGAACAAATCTGAAGGACCAACAGTCATAAAAGGAATCTGCAGATTCATACACGTCTGGGGATGGGGAAGAGGAGAACTGTAACGACCCCAAAATCCGTTTTATTTATTTTAATATTTATTTTATATTTTGAGAAATTTTATTTAAAATTTTGTGTGCATTTTATGTGTTGCATCATATTTCATAATTTGCACATCTTGATTGATTATTTGTGTTAGTTGTAACAAGTGTTTAGGGAGTTAATTATTTAAGTTGAAACCTTAGGATCCTTATTTGAAAAGTATAACTTTAGGGGTTTATGTGTTAAAGGTGGAAGTGGAGGGACTTAAATGAAAAATTGAAATTAGCACAAAAACCACCCTTATCTCCCCCTCCCTCTCCATGCGTTTCCCTCACACACACACACACTAAATTTCTTTTCCTCCATTGTTGAAGAAAGAAGAAAATGTAAGATTTTCTTTTGTTAATTTTCCCTATTTTAATTTACTACTCCATTTTCAAATCTAAATATATATAAATGTTCAGGGTGTTGAATAGATTCTTTCTACCGGGTCAAATATTATTTTCTTGACACTTTTCCGAAAAATAGGTAAGTTACTAATTCCCCTTTTAATGTTAAAATGGTCATAAGTATGCTTTACATGCTTTATATGTGATAAAACAATGTTTTGGTATGTTTTATTTATACTTGTAATTTTGGGACAGAGGGAGTAGTAAGAACTTGTTACATAGCTTGTTATTGTTGAGAATGCTATAGAAGTTGGTGTTAGTATTGTTCTTAGGCTGGGTTTTTAGCCTTTGTGTAAGTTGCAGATGTAAGTGTTACCAATACTAGTAGTTTTGGGTTGTGAAACGAAAGGAGTGAACTTTGGTTAAGTTTTGGTCTGCCAGATGATGTGGGCGGCCGCCCAAAAATGGGCGTGCGGCCGCACATCTATCTGAAGGGTTTTCTTATTGGAACAGAGTATTTTGGGCGGCCGCACAGCCCTGTTTGGGCGACCGCCCAGTCATCTGAAAAGTTTAGAGTTTTCAAACCAAGGGATTTAAAGGTCAATCTTGGTCTAGTATTTTGGGTAGTGTCCTAAAGTAGTTAGATGATTGTTGTGGATCACTAAAGTGGTAGAATTGGTTCCTTTGTGAACACAAGTGTTGTGAAATGTGAGTAATGGATTAAGTGAGCATTGTTGAACACTTTGTAATGTGTTGAATGGTTCATCTTCTTGATGTGTTTGGCATGGTTCCCTACATTGGAATCATTGTCCCTGATTGTTGTTTAAGCAAGTATTTCTATATGGTGCTTGCGTGTAAAGTCCAGCTGGTACTTTTGTGTGTGTTTGGGCAGTGATAGGGATTATAATGGTCTCACGAGCCAAGTACATTATAAGGCTCCTATCATTGGTTTCCCATTTTTAACCCCCTTCCTTAGGCCAAAGGTTGGGCACTTTGGGTTATGACTTTGTGTCATTTTCCCCGTTGTTGTTGTTGTTGTTTGGTTTCGGAACCCGTTTCAGCTCTTCGATGCTGCTCAGTTGATGCCTCTCAGATGGCTATTGTTTGGTTTGAGAACCTTGGCTCAGTATCCACGTATGAGTGTTTATTTCCGCTTTATGTGTTGCATGATGAGTTGGTCGTTATTTCCAACCGGTATGGGACGGCTGGCGATAGGGAGCCTCTCATATTATGTGCTATGTGCTATATGATCATTTGTGGCATTGTTCCTTTATGTTTATCATATTAGCATGTAATGTAGTTGCATTTTAGTAACTTACTGAGATTTATTCTCACCCTTTATTTGTTTACCGTTTTAGATAAGAAGAAGGCCAGGGGATAGTTCACACACTGGGAGGACGTCGAGGAGATCTTTGGGTAAGACATTTTGGGAAATGTTGTGTAAGTAAAGGATACATTATGTAAATGTAATACCTTTTGGTTAGTGTACCCGTGACTCAGTTGTGGTATCATCTCTTTTAGTAGATGTTCGTGTTGTAATTAAGTAAATAAAGTTAATAGTTGTAGCCAAGTGGCTTAGAACTTGTTTGTGAAAGTTTGTTTTGTGACTTGAAGTCATGTTTTAGTATCGAGTTGGTTGTGTGAACCTTTTTAATAGAAAGTATATTTCGAAAAATTTTCTTTAAATTGTTTTATGACGTCTTCCGTGCGTGTCCCGGACGTGGGGCCAAGTAGGACCACAGGTCGGGGCGCGACAGTTGGTATCAGAGCTAGGTTGTAGATGGTCTAGAATGACTAAGTGACCTAGGAGGGTAGTTGAGTATGGAGTGAGTAACGTTGAGTGTTTTATGCAGGTACTCAGTAAAAATGCCGGAACATGAGGGTGAACAGTCTGGTACTGCAGGCCAGGGTAATGTAAGGGAAGAGGCTCGAGCTATGTTTCAAGGGATGTTCGAGGCCGCAATGAAAACCATCCATGATCAGAGGCTAGGAGGAGAGCATGCACCTCCGAGGTATGGTCTAGAACAATTTTTAAAGATGAAACCAACCGGCTATGATGGTGAACCAGATGTGACCAAAGTTGAGAGATGGATTGAATCCATGGAAAAGATATTTGATGTCTTAGTATGTACTGAAGAAGATCGAGTTAGGTTTGCTACCTACAAGTTGAGTGGAGCTGCGGAGTACTGGTGGAGAACACTGAAGGCTAGTTGGGATGAAGCTCATGTACCATATACTTGGGCAAATTTTCTGAGGAAATTTAAGGAACATTTTATTCCAAGGGTGGATCAAGACCGGAAGGAAGTGTAATTCCTTAGCTTGGAGCAGAATACAATGTCGGTGGCTCAGTATGCAGCCAAGTTCACGGAGCTATCGAGGTATTGTACCCATTTGATTGCAACGGAGGAGAGGAAAGCAACAAGGTTTGTGAAAGGGTTAAAGACAGTGATCCGGACTCAATTGGTGTCCCACAAGCTGCAAGAATTTCAAGATGCAGTTGATCGAGCTTATTAAGTAGAACACGATATTGAAGAACACAAGAGGAAGGCGGAATTAACAAGTGCTGGAAGGCAAGGTAGACCACAACCACAAAGAAATGATAATCGTGGAGGACAAGGGACTTCAACCCCATTTAGAGGACAACCCCAAGGGCAACCGAGTGTTAGAAGTCAAGGTAATTTCTCCGGGGGTCAAAGCAAGAGAGTATGTAATTATTGTCAGAGGGAAGGGCACAGTGAGGAGCGGTGTTGGAAGAAACAATGGAAGTGTTTGAACTGTGGACAACTTGGCCATTTTCAAAGAAATTGCCCGAGATTGGGGGGTCAACCATCGGGGAGTGGTGTTGGACCGTCTCAGGGTCAGAAAAGGGATGCCTCGGGAAAACCAAAGGTTCAAGGTCGTGTGTTTGCAATCAATCAACAACAAGCTTCGGATGCTTCCACCGTAATTGGAGGTATAATTTCTATGTCAAGTTTGAGGGCACGTGCACTTATAGACCCCGGCTCATCGCATTCATATGTTTCTGTGTATTTTGCATCTCGATTGCATTCTTCCTTTGAGTCTTTGCCTTATGTGCTAGAAGTGTCGACTCCCATGGGAGATTGTTTGATAGCTGACAAGGTGTTGCGTGATTGTGATGTGCATATTAGTGAGCATGTTTTACTTGCTGATCTAGTTATTTTGCCATTGCAAGACTTTGATGTTATTTTGGGTATGGATTGGTTAAGTAAATATCATGCCTCTGTTGATTGTTTTAAGAAAGTGGTTACGTTTTCTATCCCTAGTGTGCCTGTGTTTACTTTTGAGGCAACTTCTTTGGGTAAGGGAATTCGTATTATTTCGTATGTTAAAGCTAGGAGGCTATTGCACCGTGGTTGTGTGGGGTATTTGGCTTGTGTTTTGGATACTACTAAAAAGTCTCCTAAAGTAGAGGATGTGAATGTTGTAAAAGAATTTTGTGATGTGTTTTCTTCTGAATATTCTATGCCTCCCGATAGAGAGATCGAGTTTGGTATTGACTTGCTTCCAGGTACTACCCCCATATCTGAAGCACCTTATAGAATGGCTCCAGCTGAACTAAAAGAATTGAAGGTGCAATTGCAAGAGTTACTTGATCGGGGATTCATTCGTCCTAGTGTGTCACCATGGGGAGCTCCTGTATTGTTTGTCAAGAAGAAAGATGGGTCTTTGAGACTATGCATCGACTACAGGAAGCTGAATCAGGTAACTGTAAAGAATAAGTATCCTCTCCCTCACATTGATGACTTGTTTGATCAACTCCAAGGGTCAGTCGTCTTTTCGAAGCTTGACTTGAGGAGTGGGTACCATCAGTTAAAGATCAGTTCTGAGGATATTTCTAAGACTGCTTTCCGTAGTAGGTATGGTCATTACGAGTTTCTTGTTATGCCTTTCGGGTTGACTAATGCTCTGGCTGTTTTCATGGATATGATGAATCGGGTTTTCAAGCCTTATCTTGACACCTTCGTGGTTGTATTTATTGACGATATTCTTGTGTATTCCAAGTCTAAGGAGGAGCACGAGCAGCACTTGCGAATGGTTTTATATGTTCTTCGTGAGAAGCAACTGTTTGCGAAATTCAGTAAGTGTGCTTTTTGTCTCGATGAGGTGTCTTTTCTTGGGCACGTGGTTTCTAATAGAGGAATATCCGTAGATCCTTCCAAGATTGAAGCTATTGTGAATTGGAAGAGGCCTGAATCAGTTACGGAGATTCGAATTTTCTTGGGTCTAGCCGGGTATTATAGAAGATTTATCGAGGGGTTTTATAAAATTGCTACTCCATTGACTCAGTTGACTCGAAAGAATGTACCGTATGTGTGGGATGGCAAGTGTCAAGCTAGATTTGAAGAGTTGAAGAAAAGGTTGACTACAGCTCCTATCCTTGCGCTTCCTAATGGAAATGATGATTTGGTAATTTATAGCGATGCTTCTAAAGAAGGCCTCGGGTGTGTGTTAATGCAAAACGGAAGGGTGATTGCGTATGCTTCAAGAAAGTTGACTTCGAGTGAGCAGAATTATCCTACCCATGACATGGAGCTTGCGGCTATTGTCTTTGCGTTGCACAAGTGGAAACATTATCTTTACGGAGCCAAATTTGAGATTTTTACCGATCATCAAAATTTGAAATACCTTTTCTCCCAAAAAAGAGTTGAATAACAGGCAAAGAAGATGGATGGAGCTATTGAAGGATTATGATTGCACTATCTCGTATCACCCGGGTAAAGCAAATGTGGTAGCTGATGCCATTAGCCGGAAATCTTTTATGGCTTCATTGATGGTGCGTGAATGGAAAATGTTAGAGGATGCTCGAGATTGGAGTCCTTATGAGTCAAAGCATGGGGCTATTTTTGCGACTATTCAAGTATTACCAGTTTTGATTCAACAAATAAAGGAAGCTCAGAAGGATGATCCGGAGTTAGTAAAAATAGCGGATAAAATCGAAGGATGGAAAATTTGAGGATTTCTCTCTTAATTCCGAAGGAGTATTAACTTTCAGAGGTCGGTTATGTGTACCTTACGTGGATGGGATTAAACGCCAAGTTCTTGATGACGGCCACAAGTCGAGGTATACTATTCATCCCAGGAGTACGAAAATGTATCAGAATTTGAAGCAACACTTTTGGTGGAATAATATGAAGAGAGAGATAGCGGATTATGTATCTAAATGTTTGACATGTCAACAAGTGAAAGCTGAACATCAAAGGCCTGCGGGGTTACTTCAACCGTTAGAGATTCCGGAATGGAAGTGAGAACATGTTACTATGGATTTCGTGACGGGATTACCTCGCACTCGAAGAAGGTTTGATGCAGTTTGAGTGGTCGTGGATAGATTGACCAAGTCTTCTCATTTTCTACCTATTGAGATTAGTTACTCGATGGAAAGGCTTGCAACTTTGTATATAAACGAGATTGTGAGATTGCATGGTGTCCCGGTGAGTATTGTGTCAGATCGTGACCCTAGATTTACATCTCGATTTTGGCAAGCATTTCAGAAGGCTTTGGGTTCAGAGTTGAAGTTTAGTACAACTTTTCATCCCCAGACAGATGGGCAGTCAGAGAGGACTATTCAGATTCTCGAGGATATGTTACGAGCTTGCTCAATTGATTTTTCAGATTCTTGGGATTCTCATTTACCTCTCGTGGAATTTGCCTATAACAACAGTTTTCAGTCAAGTATTGGGATGGCCCCGTATGAAGATTTGTATGGGAGAAAATGTCGGTCTCCAATTTGTTGGGATGAAGTGGGAGAAGCAAAGATTTGGGGTATTGATATGGTGAACAAGTCAGTTGAGGAGGTTAAGCTTATCCGATATTGTTTGAGTACCGCTCAGAGTAGACAGAAAAGTTATGCTGATCACCGGAGGCGAGATCTCGAGTTTAAAAAAGGTGACTTTGTGTTTCTGAAAGTTTCACCTAAAGTGGGGATTCGAAGGTACGGGAAGAAAGGCAAGCTGGCACCGAGGTATATTGGCCCATTCGAGATTTTGAGTAGAGTTGGAGATAGAGCGTATCGTCTTGCGTTACCCCATTTTCTTGACAAGATCCATAATGTTTTTCATGTTTCGATGCTTCGGAAGTATGTGTATGATCCTTCTCATGTCTTGTCCGAGGTTCCCGAGGAAATTGAACCAAGTATGTCTTACGAAGAGCATCCGGTCCAAGTTATTGATTCGAAAGTTCAAGAGTTGCGAACTAAGAGTATTCCCCTTGTTCGAGTTGTGTGGAGGAATCATAACGTGGAAGAGTCGACTTGGGAACTTCGGGAGGAGATCGAGAGGAAGTATCCTTGGTTGTTTGAGGGTTGAGGTAAGCAATCCTAAAATTCGGGCCGAATTTTCTTTAAGGGGGAGTGAGTGTAACGACCCCAAAATCCGTGTTATTTATTTTAATATTTATTTTATATTTTGAGAAATTTTATTTAAAATTTTGTGTGCATTTTATGTGTTGCATCATATTTCATAATTTGCACATCTTGATTGATTATTTGTGTTAGTTGTAACAAGTGTTAAGAGAGTTAATTATTTAAGTTGAAACCTTAGGATCCTTATTTGAAAAGTATAACTTTAGGGGTTTATGTGTTAAAGGTGGAAGTGGAGGGACTTAAATGAAAAAATTGAAATTAGCACAAAAACCACCCTTATCTCCCCCTCCCTCTCCCTGCGTTTCCCTCACACACACACACACTAAATTTCTTTTCCTCCATTGTTGAAGAAAGAAGAAAAGGTAAGATTTTGTTTTGTTAATTTTCCCTATTTTAATTTACTACTCCATTTTCAAATCTAAATATATATAAATGTTCAGGGTGTTGAATAGATTCTTTCTACCGGGTCAAATATTATTTTCTTGACACTTTTCCGAAAAATAGGTAAGTTACTAATTCCCCTTTTAATGTTAAAATGGTCATAAGTATGCTTTACAAGCTTTATATGTGATAAAACAATGTTTTGGTATGTTTTATTTATACTTGTAATTTTGGGACAGAAGGAGTAGTAAGAACTTGTTACATAGCTTGTTATTGTTGAGAATGCTATAGAAGTTGGTGTTAGTATTGTTCTTAGGCTGGGTTTTTAGCCTTTGTGTAAGTTGCAGATGTAAGTGTTACCAATGCTAGTAGTTTTGGGTTGTGAAACGAAAGGAGTGAACTTTGGTTAAGTTTTGGTCTGCCAGGTGATGTGGGCGGCCGCCCAAAAATGGGCGTGCGACCGCACATCTATCTGAATGGTTTTCTTCTTGGAACAGAGTATTTTGGGCGGCCGCACAGCCCTGTTTGGGCGACCGCCCAGTCATCTGAAAAGTTTAGAGTTTTCAAACCAAGGATTTAAAGGTCAATCTTGGTCTAGTATTTTGGGTAGTGTCCTAAAGTAGTTAGATGATTGTTGTGGATCACTAAAGTGGTAGAATTGGTTCCTTTGTGAACACAAGTGTTGTGAAATGTGAGTAATAGATTAAGTGAGCATTGTTGAACACTTTGTAATGTGTTGAATGGTTCACCTTCTTGATGTGTTTGGCATGGTTCCCTACATTGGAATCATTGTCCCTGATTGTTGTTTAAGCAAGTATTTCTATATGGTGCTTGCGTGTAAAGTCCAGCTGGTACTTTTGTGTGTGTTTGGGCAGTGATAGGGATTATAATGGTCTCACGAGCCAAGTACATTATAAGGCTCCTATCATTGGTTTCCCATTTTTAACCCCCTTCCTTAGGCCAAAGGTTGGGCACTTTGGGTTATGTCTTTGTGTCATTTCCCCCATTGTTGTTGTTGTTGTTTGGTTCCGGAACCCGTTTCAGCTCTTCGATGCTGCTCAGTTGATGCCTCTCAGATGGCTATTGTTTGGTTTGAGAACCTTGGCTCAGTATCCACGTATGAGTGTTTATTTCCGCTTTATGTGTTGCATGATGAGTTGGTCGTTATTTCCAACCGGTATGGGACGGTTGGCGATAGGGAGCCTCTCATATTATGTGCTATGTGCTATATGATCATTTGTGGCATTGTTCCTTTATGTTTATCATATTAGCATGTAATGTAGTTGCATTTTAGTAACTTACTGAGATTTATTCTCACCCTTTATTTGTTTACCGTTTTAGATAAGAAGAAGGCCAGGGGATAGTTCACACACTGGGAGGACGTTGAGGAGATCTTTGGGTAAGACATTTTGGGAAATGTTGTGTAAGTAAAGGATACATTATGTAAATGTAATACCTTTTGGGTAGTGTACCCGTGACTCAGTTGTGGTATCATCTCTTTTAGTAGATGTTCGTGTTGTAATTAAAAAAATAAAGTTAATAGTTGTAGCCAAGTGGCTTAGAACTTGTTTGTGAAAGTTTGTTTTGTTACTTTAAGGTCCAAATAGTTTAGTCTTTTGCAGTTTTAACCCCTTCAACTTACACATCATCAAGATTTTGACATGTTTAATGCCAAATAAGCAAAAATGCCTCATCAGCATGCCACATCAGCAGTTTTAACGACAAACAGACGAAAGGATCACATAATCAACGAAAACATCAGTTCAAGGATTTTTAAGTAAAAAAAAATTGGTTCAATGACTAAAAGGTAAAACATAGATAAGTTGAGGGCCGAAAAAAGTATTTTTCTCGAACAAATCCGGACCTGACTGAATTGCTCCAACTTTTAACGGCTAAGAGCGTTGGAGCCCTAAACATTGATTTCAAATATTTTTGAAAACACACACGTCTCTTTCTCTCTCTCCGAAGACCTAAAGAAGACGAAGACGAAGAAGGGAAGCAGTGGGCATGGAAGAGGTACAATTGATGGATCCAGAAACAGCATTTCTAGCCTCAAAGCAAGAAACCGGCAATGAATGGGAGCTCTTCAAGGAAAACGTCAGGCCTTTGAAGAGAGGCCGTAACGTTAAATTCCTCAATGAAGCCCTCAAATCCAACTCCGATCATCAACTCAAGAAATCTCTTCTTGATACCCGAAGGTCCCTTCTTTAATCTTCCTTTCCCCCCTAAATATACGAGCTTCTTCTTTTTATTTGTATCTCACCCTTCTATATTTTTTTCTTTTGATTTCAGAAACATGATTAAAGCAATTGATGATTACCAAGGCGACGACCCTCTTCAGCCATGGATTCAGTGAGTTTTTAACCCTTTCACCATCCAATTTAATGTGCTCAAGATTAAGTTTTATGAATTCAGGTCTATAAGCTTGGTAAAAAGTTGAGTTACTGTGTTATGTTAGGGTTGGCTCTCCCTTTTTGAATTGTTGAAAATGTCATGCCTGTTTGGTGTTCCAGATCTGATTTCTTGTTTTCAGTTTTTGGAATTTGTCAGTGCAGGAGTGAAATGCATATAAAAGGTAGTAATTGCTTTATCTGTGCTATATATTTATTTAGTTAGATTAAGATGCTCTAATTTGATAACTAAGTCCCGAAAAACACTTGTACTTGAAATTTGCTAGATTAATTGGTAATATTAATCATGAAAAAGAATTAAAGGCTCCTGATATAGTGTTATAGTTTTTTCTTGTACAACACTGTAATTTATAGTAGAGCAGACCCTGTCTGGGCTTGAACATTCTTGTAGTAAAGGAGTTACTATAGAGATGTATAAACTTATCTAGAAGATTCTTAAGAGGAAGCATATGGCGTAAGCATGCCTCATGCAACAATTAGTTTACAGTTCAATTTAGCTATTTCTACCTGTAAGGATAGATAAATTAAATTGATATTCGGACAGGTAGATACTATCTCATTGACGTGTCCATACGACGTTTCATGTTAGCCGACCCCAATCATTTTTTGAGTAAGGCCTTGTTGTATTTGTTGGACAGATACTAAGTAGATACAATGTAAAAGGCATGAGATGAATGATAACTGTGCTTTCGTTAAGATTAGCAATTGGTTTTTGACTTAAGGGGTTGATTTAATCACTTTTCTTTTTGTTTGATTACTAACTTATGTGATTACCTTTCTTTTTCTCTATGCACTTCTATAGATGCATCAAATGGGTTCAGGAAGCTTTCCCCCCAGGTGGAGACTGCTCAGGATTGGTGGTGATTTATGAACAATGTGTTCGAACCTTTTGGCATGACGACCGCTATAGGGATGATCTTCGCTATCTGAAAGTGTGGTTGGAATATGTAAGCAGTTAAATTCTTGGTTCTAGTCTTCTTTTAAAACATCATCTTTTGGGATTTTCTAAATGATTTTATATTGATATCTGGCATCTGCCCAGTTGTCTATCTCATGTCATTACACTTGAAAAATGTGTATAACATTATTTGGTATCGCAGGCTGAAAATTGTGTGGATGCTGAAGTTGTATATAGCTTTCTTGAGGTAAACAAAATAGGGCAGACACATGCGATCTTCTACAAATCATATGCTTTGCACTTGGAATCAAAGCATAAGATCAAAACGGCAAATGATGTATACAATTTAGGGCTATCTAGGTATGTCCTATGTTGCTTTTGGTTCCTATATTTGCATTCTATTTTTATTTCATGACATGTACGAATCACATATGAGAAACATTGAAAGATGTGATGTTATTGAGCCAAACTGAGTAGCAGGCTGTTAACATGCTAATGGGATCTTGATAGAGCTATCGAGCTAAATATCTGACAAAGTTTATATTGCACTCAGATTTTGGTCATTGTTCACATATTCTCCTAACCAAGCAAGCTCAGGCTAGTCTTCACTAGCGTGACCCACAGCCCTATTCTTCTTATTAGCTAGTTAATGTAATGACAATTTGCCCCACATCTTCCCTCATATATTGCTTCATGATTTTTCCCGGCATAGTAATTGGTCTTGTTCCCTTGTTTTTGTTGGTATCTTGCTCTCTGCATCCTCGAGCTGGTGAATTGCCAAGCACTGCTGTGATATGTTCTATGGCTTGTTACATTTCACTTACGAGATCCCAAGCTTGAGTTCTTTTCACATTTTCCATCTTCTAGGAATGCTCAGCCAATTGAGAAATTGAAGGCTGCTTATACAAAATTTATTGCACGTTCAATGGGAAGACCGAAAGCGAGTGAGGTATCCTTCTACCTTTTCGACTCTCATTTCTTGTGTACCTTATATTCAATGTACTCCCTCCTTCCCTAAATGAATGTCTAAATTTCATTTTAAGGGACATCAAGAAAATGTTCATTCTTATACAATTTAGTGGCAGAGATGCATACATATTCTTGTTATCCACTCCCTAAACATTTAGTTTTGTAAAAACTATTTAGAGACAGAGTTATTTTCAAACAAACAAAAAAAAAATAATAAAAAAAAATCATTTTGGGACAAAATTTCTTGAAAATGGACATTCATTTAGGTACAGAGGGAGACTTTTTTTTTTTGCTTTACTGAGAAAAACTTTTTAACATATTTAGGAGGAGTTAACTGAGAGCCGTGCACCACTACGAAGCTTTGGAACAGTGTTGGCTCGGGGAGAAAATCGTAAGCCCATTTGCTGTCAGTTTCTCCTCTGGAACTTGTTTGAGTAATGCTAATTTTTATTCTTGCAGGAACCCATGCTATGGAGAGTTCTGATGTCGGTAGGAAAAAGTTGAAGGATATGTGAGAACAAAATCTCTCTCCTTTTCCATACCAAGTAATGAATGCCCTAATGAGGTTACATTTTTTGATGTTGCTAATATACTTGTAGGACCAATGTGGCTTCATTGTCAATTTACAAAGATACAAAAAACACCGGTACCACCTCGGGTCATCAAACAGAGTTATCTAACTCGGATGTGAGACCCTGGCGTACACTTGGAGCTCGAGCAGAGAGAAATAAGGAGAACACTGCCGCCCCTGCCAAGTGGACATCAGCCAAGGTTAATATAAAGTTTTAAACAATACTCCCTCCGTCCTAAAATGATAGTCCCATTTCCCCATTGTGTTTGTCCTAGAAAGTTAGTTCCATTTCCAAAATTAAGGCTTCAAAATCACCGAATTTCAAAAACTTATCATGTAACCCTAAAATGTTTGAAAAAGTCAAACGGGGCTATCATTTTGGGTCAGAGTGAGTATTTATTCTAATATGTGTTGATTGTCAGCAGACACTCTGGTTTAGTTTATTTAAGTTCTTCAACTTTGAATTATAAAATTGCAGATTCCCCAGAGACCTGGCCATAGAACTGGCGCAGCAGTCACCACTCCTTGTATTGAGGTGTTTGTAGACGAGGAATGCACAGAGTGAGTACTAAATGTCCCTTGTCGATTTGGAACTTTATGAGGCCAATTTGGACTTTTGGCACTTATGTAACTACAATACATTGTCCTCACTGATTAAATTTTTTGTTTTTTGGGAATGTAGAAGTAACAAAGTGGAGAAAGAGGGTGGGAAATCTTCGACTTTGCAGCTGAGGAATGGGGATAGTCAAGACCTTAAGAAGTAAGTAGTAGAAGCTAGTAGCTTGTAGTGATAATGGTAAATGTGCCTACAATTCATTTCCTGATGGTTAATTTACAAGCATTTATTTTGGTACAGGGAAACAGAGTTATTGAGGGAGAATCCGTTGCGTCATTTTCCAGCTAGCAGTATGCCAAGATGATCAATGGTTTACAGTGCTTGTTGTGATGCGTGTATTGTTGTATGAGTTGTATACGGGTCAAGCTTTTGACTTTAAAGCTTGATCCGGGCTTATTTCCAGTTGATTGAAAACTGAGCATGTTTGATTTATTTTTTTCAAAATGTTTGTTGTATCGTTAAGTAGCACTCTTGTGCTATGCTGAATTGGTTTACATTTGTTCAATTCTCAGCTGTTTTTCATTACTTCAGAAATAGTTTCTGTGGAGTTCATAGTTTAAGGTACAGGTCAAAAGACCAACTTTGCCTTGGTTTTACTCCTTCAATCACAAAAAGATCTCCGCGTTTGATTTTTTCTTTTTTCTTTTAAAGAATATGAACACTTGCTTCACTAGCCATGTTTCGTTTATGCACTTTTAAGCCTAAATTGTAAAAATAGGAAGAACTTTTTGAGACATGAAAAATAACAAATAAGAAAATTATTTTCGGACCGATGGGTATTGTTTTGCAAGGCATTGAATCATCAGGGAAGAGGATCACCAAGCTGTTGCTTTTATGGTTGTTATGGTCAATCAAGTACTAATAAGTACTTTAAACTTGTGAGAAAATTGCATTTGGTTTATCGTTTAAAACCTTGTTGTTTTCATGATTTTTGATGGGCGTGATAGAATTTTGAGAGGAACCCAAACTCGTATTATGAAATCACTACCAAGTTCAAATTTCGTTATGAGGTGGGTATTAATGTTTTTTTTTTTTATAAATAATTTATTTGTGAACTATAACACACTATAGCAATATAGAGTATCACATTGCAGTATAATGTGTAAAGTATTATGTGCCAGTAGTATAATGTAATGTGTATAAATAGTGTGTCACTATGCACAAAATAGTATGCAACTATTTGTGATAGTGGTACAAGTGAATTTCCTGCCTATAAAATGCATCAATATTGGGAGAAAGACACCTCATTCAGTAAACCTTACTGCTTTGCTTTCTCTCTAACTAGTATTCTCACCCGTGCCACTGGCACGGTGACAGTATGGAAAGAAAGAAAGAACCTCATTTAATTTTGTCCTCTCACAAAAAATCCCTAACCTCAACTCAATTTCCTCTTTTTTGTTACCCAAACTCATCACCTTAAGGATCATATTTTTTTTTTTTTTTTTTTTTTTTTTTTAGCATTTCTATCATGTTTTTGTATCCGTCCCCTTTTTTGGATAATCCATGTACCAATCCGAATCAGTGAAAACTTTCTTTTTTGGAGTGGATAGGTTACATAACTACCGTGGGGAGTGGGATAGTAGGTTATTTTAGATTAGTTTTAGGCCGTTAGATCATTTTATGAGATTCAATCACAGCCGCTCTTTGTAAAGCGGTTATTCTTGCTTTCTATTGTAGTATAGATTCATTCAAGTTACTGGTTTTAGTTAACTTACAAATCAACCCCCGTTACTTAAGTTTACACTATTATCCTGTTTCCTTTGTATTAAAAAATAAAGAAAAAATATCAAAAAATTACATATCCAAATTAAAAATACAAAACCTCATTTTGTAAACTAAATTTTTGTAACTTTATTATTTCCAAAAAAAAAAAAAAAAAAAAAAAACAGATCAACTTCCAGATATACGACTTGGGCCACATCATTCAGTGGCCACAGAAGTCATGGTTGCCCTTGTTCTTCAATCGTCATCTTCCTTAATCAACAATGGCTCTAAACTCGCCATCTCCTCAAAGTTGCGCCACACTAAGCCTTGTTTTTCTCCCTGCAAAGCTTCCTGGCAAGAGGTCTGCTTTCCTCTTGTTTTTTACGAATCTTTTATTTTTGAAATTGAAAAAAATCTGATATTTAAACTGTTATTTTGGAAAGCTTGCAGGTGTATTGATATTCTCAGCTATTCCGTTTACTGCCGTTAAAGCTATTGCTAACAGTCCCGTCGGCGAGGCGCTCCAGCGCCGAATGGAGGAGACAAAGAAGGTTGCTGTGGCCAATTCCTCAAAATTTAAAGCTTGTGCTGAAAAGGCCAGAAAGGATAGGTATAAATCACTTTCAACTTTATTGCTACTTGTTTTATTTCTTCAGAATCATATCAATTTGACTGCTCATTGCTAGCCATCACTTTGAAACACTCATTTCTGTGGTCTTTGTGAAAAAGATTTATGAGGGCTTATAAAGCTTTCATCTTTGGTGTGTGTTATGTGCAATCCGAATAAGTGAATCAGACTACTATCAGCTTTCACACCACCCGTTTTTTATTGATTAGCTTTTTGAAACTTCATTGAGGCTTTGGTCTAGCCTCTTATTGTTTTCATTTTTTTTGTAGAATAGTTTGTGCATCAGAATTTAGTAATGTTTTTTCTGCTTTCTGGATAACGGGTGGTTCCTGCTCCTCTTTGGTGCATATAGATGGAATGAACAGACGACCTTTTATCATTAGAAGTTTCTCATCTTGTTGTTTCGGGAACACTTGGTCTCACTACCATCACTTTCTGCTAGTGCAGAGATTCTCACCGAGTTACTACTACGGAGTACAGAGATTTTTTGAGATTGGGGATTGACTTCTCTCTTTCTACTATTTGTTAGGCTTTTCCATTAGCTTCTATATTTGGTTGGTTTGTCGTTCCGCTTCTTCTTGGCATTAGACTTATTGGTCTTCATATTAGTATATCTGGTCTATTTAAGTTATTTTGCTATAAAAACGAAAGAGACCGTAAGATCAGAAGGTCTCTATCAATCTCCATTTACTGTTGACCATGAAGGGTATTCAAATAGTCCGCATCCATTGAGGAGGTTTGTATTGAAGAGGTTCTTTGTGTACTTAGAATGTAAGTTGGGTTTGTATGGTACATTTGAAGGCCATTGCTGAGAAATATATTTGTCTGAAGAGCTCTTACTTGGAAATATTGATGTACCTCTAGGAGTTAGAGGTACTCGGCCTATCAAGACAAAACTGTCGCTCAAGTCAAGAGTAAAGACTCTTGCTAAGTTTAGAGCATTGGAGTTTTAGAAATCTTGGTCCGGTTTTTCGCTCCCTTTGACATCACTAACTGAACAATATATTTATGGATGGAAATTTATTTTTGTAGCTGGGTTCACCTGCATGTGCTTTTGTCTAATTGTTTGAGAAGCGTTAGCATGTTTGATGCCTATGCATTTTTTTGGTGATTGATAAATCTCCAAAATACTAATAGCTGTAACTAGCATGCCAAACTCACTTGAATGCCACAACACATATGCATCAACATGTGGACTTAAGCTTAGCTACAAGGAAGACTAGAGAAGATAGTTATGTCAAATGGTAATCCAAAAACTACACGAGCTTCCCACTGCCACACCCTTTATTCTTACAGTTAGAGAAAAGATTTGACACTGCCTATTATCGTGCTTTTCTAATTCAGGAGGACATTGCGAAACTCAAGAAGCTCAACCCGCCAACCTTTCGAAGAGTTTAGACCTTCTGGATTTAGCGATCTATGCTACTTAATAATGGTGGGCAGAGTCAATATTTAGTGTCACATGGTGTCCATTTACGGAACACGGTTTCATCATTCTTATTACTATTAAAAGTTGTTTTACTTAGGACTTGGTTGTTATCTGACTGACTATGAATACGGACTACCTAGCTGGCCTTAACATGGACTCCTTTCATAGTTACTATTTTTGCTTCTTTTATATAGACATCTTGCATCACATATTCACAGCACTGTAGTTAACTTGGTACTTTAGGCTGCTAGTACAAGGAAGATGCACATGTATGTAAAGGAGGCAATCCAGCAAAATTTACAGTCACTCTAGTCTTGTCAGTTTTACATATTACCTTTTTGGTGGTGTTCATCACATGATAGTCTAAATTTTGCAGCTTGTGGTATGGAGAAGAGCGTCCTCGCTGGCTGGGTCCCATACCATACGAGTATCCTTCCTATCTTTCTGGAGAACTACCTGGAGATTATGGCTTTGATGTAGCTGGTCTTAGCAAAGATCCTTCAGCTCTCCAGAAATTATTTAAGTATGTACAATCTATCATTTTTTTGCGTTTTTTATCTGTATTTTGAGTAATGGCCGATTATAATAACAACTGTGTTCCCTTTAGATATTAGATATACAGCTTAATTGCAATTTGTTATGGAAGTACAATAAATGGATGCATTATTCCCTGTTTTATAGTTGTCTATATAAATGGTTACGGATTGTATAAGGTACTCTAGCTCTATGAACTGTAAAATTGTGGACTTACTTATAATCTGCGATGGATTGATATCAGACTAATGTCGCTAAACACAGTGAAAATATGGGGATGAAATGATGAGAAAGTGTTTATTAAACCTTAGGTAACAAAGACATTGGTTTAAATTTTGTGGCCAATTTTTTAGTTGATCTTCATATTTTGCAGCTTTGAAATACTGCATGCCCGTTGGGCTATGCTTGCAGCACTTGGTGCTCTAATTCCAGAATTATTAGACCTTGTCGGAGCCTTTCATTTTGTTGAACCTGTCTGGTGGCGAGTGGGTTATTCAAAGCTTAAGGTATTATCTTCATCCTCATAAAAGTGTGACTTTACAACGTTACATAATTGTTAGAGTCACTCCTCACTTCCTTCCTAGAAAAGAGTCGCACTTACCATTTTGATCCAACCCCCCACACCACCACCACCACCAATAAAAAAAGTCGCATTTCCAAAAGAAGGAATAATCTTGTTGCAATTCCACAAAGGTACAAGCAAGTAAAGAACATCCTTAAAAAGTGAGCCATTGACAATGTGATTCTTTCATTGGGACGACGGGAGTATAATCTTATAGCTCAGTGCATTTTGTCTCACATTAATGTAAAAGCAATAATGGCAAGTGACAACAATAAACCACCTGCTTACTTTCTCTGTTTAGTACAACTTTCTTGAGAATTACCAACATTAACGAGTGGCAACCATACTACAAGATGGAACTAACTTGAAGAAGTGGTCCAAGTATCTCTTTGTTGATTGAAGTTCTTTCGGCAGTTTTCTTGTGCAATTAATAGGTGAAAAATATGACTTATAAAAAGGATTGGGAAAGGGAGGGGGTTGCGATATTGTTTGGTTACTTTCCCGAGCTTTATATGTTATTGTTCCTTGAATAAATTTCTTATGCATTGACTATGGGATACTTTTGGTAACAAGTAATAATAATAACAATAAATCTCCTAATTACTTTCTCAGATTAGTACAACTTCTTAGATAATTACCAACATCAACGACTGGCAACCATACTATAAAGTGCTACTAACTTTAGAGAGGTGTTTGTTGATTGAATATCTTTCGGCTGGTTTTCTTTTGCAACTAATTGGTGAAAAATATGACATTAAAAAGATTGGTAATGGTTGGTGTGTGTGTGTGTGGGGGGGGGGGGGGGAAGTAATATTGTTTGGTCACTTTTTCTGTTCCTTTGACCTTTAAATGGGAGTATTCCTCGAATAAGGTCTGGTATGGATTGACTATGAGGCATCATATAGGGGTTTGTGGTGAGAGAAAAATGTCCGGCCTCTTAAACTAGGATTTGCCCAACAACCCACTTCTCGACAGAGTGTGCTTGTACATATGTGGGACTATTTATGGTTGTGTTTAAGCTTTGTAGCAGTTTGTCATCCTTCTGAACGCAAGATTTTTTTTCTCTTTTAATTTCTTTCCTTTTTTCCTCTTTGAGGATGCTTTGTCCTATTTCATCTCTTTTCACTTTCTGCTATAATATTGGTGACATCAAATGCATAGAGTCGATCAAACCTGTATCCTCAAATGACTAGAAATGTCTAGATTCTTCTACTTTTGGTTTTTTTTTTTTTTTGTAAACAAAAGCGCAAATTTCTTCCTTGTCTTTGTTTAGAAGTGCCTCTTCATTTTTGAGATGTCCATTCTTATATTTTCTGATTATTCTAAACCATTCTGTGTTTTGGGTGTATTAAAATGCAAAACTAAGCAAAGCAACTGTACAGTCCTTCAACCTAGTTTGGGAGATAGAACATTTTCCTAGGCCCTTACTACACCGAGTTATAGCTTAACCAGCAAGGTAGTAGATAAGCTAGTAACTGGGTGCTCTAGCTTAACCATAAGTATCGAGTTCAAGCTATGTTAGTGTTAGAAATTGGTAGGAAGAGCTTTCCCACTCATGTGGTCCTACTCTTCTCGTAGCCAGACCGGCCGGATATCCGTGGTAGACCAGAAAAAAATCTTGTTCTTAAATTGATTATATTTGAAGGAGTGAAATAAATTGGAAAACAAACCTAAGAAAGTAAGCAACTGAAGCAAAATGCTTGAAGCTAGTGTAGTATTTAACTCTTCCCATAAGTTTGAGATTGATACGGTTCATCTCTTTGTTTTATGAAAAAACATAAAAAAAAATGATTTTGACTTTTTTTCCTGCTCACCCATTTCGAGGGAAAATTTGTCTGTTTAATGTCTGGATTTTAACATACTCATTTGTGTGTAAAGACCACTGGTCTTGCTCAGAATGTTAAGTTATTAGATCTAAGTCTCTTGATGGCGGCCCATGCCAAATTATGGCCCAATAATTTGAACAAGAAACTCCAACTTAGACTTGTGCTTACTTATCTTCGATAACATTAATCCTGATACATAATCCTTCAGTTGAATATAATTTTAATACATAGGACATCTATCAACGCCTGGCCACACAAGGTGATTGCTTGTTTCTGTTGGGGAATTGGGGGGATCTCCGCATCCACTAGCCCATACTAGCAGTCATCAACATGGAGAAATAAATCAACACATGAAATAATAATATGAAAGAACAAGAACACCATGATTTGTTAACCCAGTTCACCACCCCCATGTGGCTACATCCGGAGGCCCCAAGCCAGGATATCACTATAATAATATATGAAGGATTACAACTTTACATATGCATTCACACAGATCTAGCATAGTAACTCTCCATGAGCAATCTCTCATATATATTATCTCACCTCCCCAAGAACACACAAACAACACGGTCATGGCCGGGTTGTAGGATCGCCCCCCATGGCTCTCCTAGGCCCCCGGCCCCCTCCTAGACACTATTTTGTGGCTCACCTTGATATCCTAACTTTCTCCTATTTGGGAACAAAATATTATGGTGGTAGTCACAATATATTTATAGGGATACAAAACCTAATCCTGATCAAAACCTAATTTACCCGAAGTCCTTGAGACGGAAGGAGTATATTTATTATTGGTAAAAGGAAACCCAAAATACCAAGGAAACTAATTCCTTTATTTTTCCACCATGGACACGTGCACACCAGGAAGCACATTAATGTTTAGTTTCCTCGGTCAACTCCTATTGCACGCCAACCAAGCCCGTCCCCGACATTCTGCTGAGGTGGGCGGTCGCCCACCCCCTCTATGGGCGGTCGCCCACTTGGTCAGTCCCGGTTTCGACTCCTCGCTTCTCCGCGGTTTTGACCTTCTCCTTGGTTTTGACTCCATCCCAACAGTTTCATTGATATTCTGTGATGCTCCATCTGATTGCATATACTGTTTGAGGTGCTAAGTAATCTGTTTTGAGAGCCTACTATAGACATTGTCATTTTGCGACAGTTTATTGTTGGTTACCTTTTTAGGGATTCAATTGCACTTGGATTATCATCAGTTCTTTTAAATGAAATTTAGTTGGTCTTATTTGCAGTGAACTGTTTCTTTCAGCTTCTCATGGATAGATATTAATGTGATCTTGAATGAGATAGAGTGCAATCACTGATCTGTTTTATATCTTCTCCATTTTTCGATTTCTTTATAGGGTGATACACTGGACTACCTTGGCATCCCAGGCCTCCACGTGGCTGGTAGTCAAGGAGTGATTGTCATAGCTATCTGCCAAGCCTTGTTAATGGTAACTCCTATCGTCATGTTATTTTATGTGAACCTTTTAAATTTTTTCTATATTCAATAAAAAATGAATTTCAAGGTAATTGCCTAGTACATCCCATCTTTTAGCCCTTCCCTTCAATGATTTTTTTTTTTATTTCAAATTCGGAAAAGTTGGGAATTCTATTAATGATTGTCGTGCAACAACATTTCTATTACAACAACAACAGCAGGAAACGCTGTTCTGGGGCTCCAAAGATAATGCTTGTGTAGTGATTGAATTTCATTTTGGCTGATAATGAGGTTAGAGCATGGTAGGTTGGCTTCGTCTCTCTGTATATGATAGGTTATATCTGGTGATGAGTCTTATTAAACGGGTAATAACATGTACACTGGGTAATCGCATAGTTAAGATCACAGGGGAGATCAGGATACCAAGACCCTATTACTTTAAGCACCTACCACGAGATGTAATCTCATTTTCACGCTTGGATAGGAAAGGTTTTAATTCTGCTTTTGTTATGCCTAGTGGAAAGTGTTTGTTAGAACATGTTTAACTTTTTTTTTGTTACCAAAAAAATAAATAAAAAATAAATAAAAATAAATAAAAAATAAATAAAAAATAAAATCAAAAAACGCAATGAGCTAATAGGGTAAATATAAAGTCACAAAAAATCTCACAAAACTTGGCTCACAAAATGATGTGCCAAAGTTTTATTGGTGCTTTTAATTAGAGTGTGGCGGGTCCACAATCGATGCAACCAATAAAATATCGCAACCTCATTTTGCATCCATCATTTTGTAAACTTCTTTTGTGCCCCTAGCATTGCCCGAGCTAATAATATAACACTCTTTGGATGTTATATTGATGCTTGGTCTTGTTGAAGATCCTTTTTTGAGATTCAAGGTTAGGACCTACAAGTTAAGTTATAACTAAATGGATGACCAATATGAGATGACTTTCTGTTATGTCTATATATAAATTTTCCTGTTTGTTAATATTTTATTTTGGATACAATGACAAGACTGCCTTTTCCCATAAGACAATGAGCTAATAAAGCCGTATCTGTTTAATGTATACTGTCCAGCAAACTACAACGCATAAAGGTGAAGAATATTTAATGCATTTCACAGAGGATTACGCCAGATGTTGCTATATACTCCCTCCGTCCCATAACATTATGCGCAAAATGAAGTATGCACGGGAATTAAGGAATGAATAGTAGTGGATGGTTGTCGTGAGTATGAAAAGTGAGGTAGAAGAGAGAAAGTGGGGTAGGGAATAGTTGTGAATTGTTGTTGTGACTTGTGAGTATGACAAGTGGGTCTCATTGAATAAAGAAATATACGTATAAAATTTCCATTGTAGGAAAGTATGACTTATCAGTGAGACACTCAAAAGGGAAGTTTGTGCACATTGTTATGGGACGGCGGGAGTAGATTTAATGCGAGAGAAGTCTCTAGTATTGGAAAGTTAGGACAATGAAAATGAGTTAGAAAGGATATTAAATTATAAGATAAAATATTTAAGATGAATAATGGTTGAGAAACATATCCAACTTTGTTGATAGTATAAATTAGGAATCAGTATCATTATGAGTTACCCTCCATGAGAAAACGCCATTGCTAGAACCTTACAAAACATGGTTTATCTATTCGTTCTCTGTTATGTTACCAACTAATATGAAAGGGTAAGCTTTCAACTAGGGACTCTCAACTGTGTAATCTGAGAAAATAAGATTTGGGAAGAAGAGTTTTAACTGGATTCGTTTATTTGAACTACACCAACAAAACCAATATTCATACTTGATGATGGATTAAGGATGTGTAGGTGTCTAATTTAATTGTTTTTGGACATTCATTTTGGGACGGAAGGAAGAAGGACACTTGCAAAACCATATGAAAACGAGATCAGTGAGTCGGAAGGAAGTTGAATAAACTAAAAAATATTAACCATATAGGCCAGAACAATATATAGTGACTAGTGGTAGTTACCATGATAGTTACATTTTCAAGGAAAAACAAATGGAATTTCCATTGATGCATACCCAATTAGCACAACAGTATTCAAACCTAAGCTCAATATAGTTCGTGTAAATCCAAACTTAAGCTCATATAACTCAATTTACATGAAGGACATGTTGGTGTACTTTTCATGAAGCTGCAGTATGTGAATGATCTAAAGCTTGTTATTACTTTTGTGCATGCGCAGGTTGGACCGGAATATGCACGATATTGCGGGATAGAGGCACTTGAGCCTTTAGGAATATACCTGCCGGGTGATATTAATTATCCTGGGGGGCCACTTTTTGATCCGTTGAATCTGTCTAAAGATCCAGTAGCTTTTGAGGAGTTGAAGGTGAAAGAGATAAAGAACGGACGGTTGGCAATGATTGCTTGGTTGGGTTTTTACGTGCAAGCTGCTGTAACGAGTAAAGGTCCTATACAGAATCTAGTTGACCATATTTCAGATCCCCTGCAAAATAACATACTCTCTGTTCTCCGTGTTGGATAATGTTGTCATAACGGATTTGTGATTTCCTGTGGTGTATAGTTTTGGTAAGGATTGGGGTTGGGTGTATAGTAATGGTAAAGAAATGGACATTTTTAGCTTGCTCACCTGGTTGACTTGATCTGTATAATATTTCTCCCCAAATAATCTTCTTGGTTACTCTTATGCTTGGCCCCTACATCTATCCTTTTACTTCAAACTCTCGTCTCCATATTTGGCAGCGATCAAAGTTCAAATACATATACTTTGGGGAAAAAAAGTTTTTTTTTTTTTTTTTTTTTTTTTTTTTTTTTAAATAAAAAATTAATATTGTGATTTTTTTTATTTTTTTTTTGTTTGGCAGAATCCGAACACAAATCAAGTGATATCTCAAACACAATCACAAGCCCAAGTTGACAAGATGGGAGTGAACATTAGCAACTTCCAAAAGAATACTGTATTGCTCTAGCAGTACTGATGAATTTTGATCATAAAAAAAAAAACAAAACATAAGAGAGTTCGACCAGTTCCCAAAAAAAAAAAAAAAAAAAAAACGAAAAAAACTGCTTCCAAGAGAACGCATACTCTAGTACCGGTACTTGGTGGAGTAGTCTTTGGGAGCAATGACCAAACCCCGACCCTTACGGGCCCCACGATAGACCGTTTCAACAATGTCGATGAACTCCTGCTTGTCCTTCATTGCCCAGTTAATCTTGTTGTTGTTACCAGTTCCGAGATCAATCATGATGTGTTTTTTTCTAAAGAAGAACATCACAGTAGACGGGTCATACAACTCATACATTGTATTGAAGTCGGGCACCTCCGTTATATCAACAACGTATATAACAGCAAAGTTCTTTATTGTCTCGGCAATTGAAGACAACACTTCATCCATCCGCATACAAGTTTCGTCCCAGTCGTGACCGAATCGGATGATGACCAGGCGTTCTTCCTCGGTCACGATGGCCTGATCCACAAACCATCCTGACTGCAGGTGAGTTAACAAGTACGACATCCTCCCTATATACCTATATACTTGTTCCAAATTCTCCTTTACCAAACACACTTGATCGATATGAGTAAAAATTGGCAATGCGTTGAAGAAAATAATTCTTCCGTGCGTTTCTATTGATCATAACTTGTATATATAGACAAACAAACTCGAGTTCCTAGTTAAAGAAGGAATAAGTATTTAGAAATCCTTTTAATATTGTCTGATGAAAAATACGGGTATGATTTTATTTATCATCCGGCCCAAAATTCAGGCCTTTTAAACAAAATGAGTACCAGCCATATAAAAATATCCATTCGGCCAGGCCTTTTTACACATAAAAAACGGCCCACTTGAAACTGGGAAGGGAACACGAACACCCTTCAATCTTGAGTCTTCTGTTACAACTTGGAATTCGCCCTCTGCTGCTGACGCTGTCTGTTCCTCACTTTTGACGACTCTAAGGTAAGTTGTTCTTGGTCTGGGCCTAAGATAAACTTGTTGAACTAATAATTTGATTTTGTTCTGGGTTTAGATTTCTAGCAGCAAACGTATATACTAGCGAATTTCAGCTATCCAATTTTGTGTTTTGACAATAATTCTTGAAATCACTGCTTTGGTTTAGGAATCCTTAACATCTTTTAAGTTTATTACTAGAGCCTTCACCCTCATGATCCAAAATTAACACTTGCGTTGGTTAATTTGACTCTCACAATATTGTTGGGTTAATACAAATCAAACCTAGTAGAAGAAATTATTACGGTGAGCTTTAAAGTTTGTAAACTTTAAGAGGGAGTTGAATCACTTACATGATCAATTCTTGTGCGGAAGCGTGGATCTATACCGTGGATTTGATCACCGAAGAAGAACTTGGTACAATACTTCGCAACGTAGGTCGGGAGCGAAATCATAATCAGAAGTCACCCACTAGTTCACAACACTTGTTTGCCTTTGTTGATCAGCCATGGATAGGGATGGTAACGGGGCGGATAAGGGGCCGGTATGACCAAAACCGTACCCGCCCCTCAAGAAACTCCCCCCCGCCCGCCCCGCCAACTAGTAAACCCGTATCCACCCCGCCAACTAGTAAACCCGTATCCGCCCCGCCAACTAGTAAACCATAATCACAATTTTTTTTTGGGCTTTAGCCCAGCCTTTAAAGAGTCCAACAGCCCAACAATATACAATTACAACATTGTATCAAATTTAAGCCCAATCTAATAATTTGAACCATCCCATTCACACCCAAAGTATACAATTACAACACATTTATAGTAATTTACTGCATATATTAGAATACGGGGCGGGGCCCCGCGGGTTGGGGTGTGCAACCAAACCCGCCCCGCAACCCGCCGGGTTTTGAAAAAAGACTACCAAACCCGCCCCGCTGCGGTGTAGACTGTCCCGGATACGGAGCGGGTTCGGATAGATTGCCATCTCTAGCCATGGATAAGGAAGATGAAGAAAAACGGAGGAGGAGCCAGTTTTGAGTTTTGCGTCGTGTTTTTGTTTCTGCGTTCACTTCAAAGAACTGTCGTAGCCTCTCTTTAACGCGTAAAAAAAATAATTCAGTAACTTCTCCTTAACTGCTCGTTAACTTCCCGTAGTTAACTGCCTCCATTTATTTATCTATGTATTTATTTTCTTAATAAATACAATGTATTGGGCTTGTCTAGGTTGGGCCATCTTGGGCGGACCTAGTTTAATTCCAACAAAGTTAATAAGCCAATGAATAAATTATGATTATCCGTCCCAAAATGAAGAGCAAATTCGTCATTCATTTTGGGACAGAGGTAGTACTATTTGACTAGCTCAGATTATACGAACTTATCCGAGTGTAGGGGATTCAGGGGATATCCACATCCACTAGCCCATACTAGCAGTCATCAATATGGAGAATATAATTCTAACACATGAATAAATATGAAAGATGTTAACCCAGTTCACCAACACATGACTACATCCGGGGGCACCAAGCCAGGATATCACTATAATAATAAATGAAGATCGTTACAACTTTGCACATGCAATCACTAAGATCTAAACAGGATACTCTCCAAGAACAATCTCTCTCACCTATATATTATTATCTCACCTCCCCCAAGAACACACAACACAGTCATGGCCGGGTTGTAGGATGGCCCCCCCACGGCTCTCCTAGGCCCCCGGCCCTCTCCTTGACACTATTTGGTGTCTCTCTTGTGTATCCTAGCTTTCTCCTGGTCAAGCACACGCGTTTATGGCCGTCACTTATGTTTATATAGGGTTTACATGAAAGCCCTAAACTTATTCTGAGTCAAAATCCCGTCTGAAATAGGAAACTGAATATTGTTGGCGTCGGACCCATGCGGTAGCTTGCCCGCCACATAGCTCTCAGATGAGCATGCGGCCAGCCATGCTCCAGCATTCCCGCCACATGGTCCCAGATTCAGCCTTCGTGATTTTTTCTCTTTGTCCTCCTCCTCGAGTACTTTTATTCCAACTCAACCTCCTCCTTGGTTTAGACTTTCACCCCAAACACCCCTCTTATTGGTTTAGACTCCATAGCCCAACACTGAGTACCTCTGAATTGACACACAAGTGCAAATGATCCTATATTCTCTCGTTCTTTTTGATGTTCTACCTGTGCCATTTCTCTAACTTTCTCGTTGATAGATACTATAACCCCACCCCCCTAAGTGGATATGTTTAACTTTACGAGTTTACGAACATTTAAGTAGAGCATGTATGCTTCTTTCATCGTTTTTCTTAATGTAAGTTTAATACCAATTTTGTTTTGTTCGATAGATTGTTCTTATCTTTGCTGCAACCATGACCACTACAAATATTCAAGATAAAAAGAAACGAACATTAGAAGCTTTAGATAGAAGATTTGCTCTTGCCGATGCTGAGCTTCATCAGAAGCACAAGAAGAGGTCTCATGAAGAGCGGGGAAAAGTTAATAATAAATCACTTTCTTCTTCCACACACCAGGCAGAAGTGTTGACTTCTCCAAGTACTCCGCCCAAGAAAGGTGTGTCTTTGTCACTCATCAATTTTTGCAATTTTACTTCAAGTTATACTTCCTACTGCTACTGCTTATGTTGTTGTGCTCGTGTCTATATTGTAACCTGAACAATCTCACATTTTGTAGATATACAGATAGTGTTTGATATGATACTATATTGTGGTTGTTCATAGATTATACTTTCTATTATTTGATTTGAAGATGTTAAAAGAACATGTCTTTTATTTTAAAGAGAAATCGTCGATGTGAAGGGTATTTAGGGATGAATTAGTTTGAAAAATGTTGGACATGTAGTTGCTTCAGTAGGGATATTGGCAAAGTGTATATTTGGTGCGTCACTTAATATATTAGTCCAGTTAGTCCCTCTTTTCTCGTTGTTAGTTTGAATGAACTAGGAGAAATAATTTAGGTTACTTTTAATTATCCCAATGAAAATCTAAAACTTGTTATTGATACACTAGAAATATTATCATTAGGATAATTAAAACTAACTTAAATTACTCCTCAAAGTTCATTCAACTAACAATGAAAAAAGAGGGATTAACTTTCCTGGACGGAGGGAGTACTATGAATGCTCTGCTGAACATTTTGTTTTTACCTCTCAATTCTATAGTTGCAACGTTCTATGACAAACCGTTGGTGTCAGTAACCATGCAAGGCAAGGATGGTTTAGGATTTTCTGCACTTTTGGTTCTTTGTTATATCGTCGCAAAGATAAAATGAAATAACGAAAAATAGCATCTCTTTAACTTGACTGTCGGTACAATGCTTCGTATAATAGTGGAGTAGATATAATAAACTAGACTTCTTTCTTCCATGAAGTCTCTTAATGACAAAAATCCTCTCATGGTTTGGTCAGTGTACAATTAAGAGGTGCTGTTAGTGCTACCTTTGATATTGCTGCTCAAGGTATAAAATTTATTTGATTCATTCCTTGTAGTTTGTGGTCTTTTGTGTGCCCAGTAAAAGGAGAAATGAGGTGTAAGGGGGAAAGGGAGACGGAAAGTTTTTTTCACTCTTGTTCTGCCTCACTTATTCCCTTTTCTCTTTCTTTAATAAAAAGTGTTTTGTTCGTTGAATTTCATTGAGAAGATTTCTGTATTAACTACTTTCTACCAACTCCTAAATTTCACATTAGCATGCACCGGAAATAAAAAAATGTAAGAAAAATTGGATATAATATTTTGTTTATTTGAATTACTTATACTAATCATCTCTATCATGTCAAACTTCTGCACACGGTATACATTTGGTTTTGGTGCTTCTATTTTCATGCTTGTATAGCCACACAATTCATTTTACTTTAATCAAGACAAATTTTGAAGTACATGTATGATGCTCTTGACTTATACCTAAGCTTTATAGATGTAGACACAAATGATCCTGTTTATTCTCACCTCCGGGATCACGTAGATGAAAATCTAGCCACAACTGTTGAGGTAATCTTTGTTTTTTATAACTTATATTTGACCATTCCAGTAGGGAAATGAGTTAATTTGTTTAATGCTCCCTCCGTCCCAACATGATCTTCTCATTTGCCATTTCTCATTGTCCCAAAAAGTTCTTTTCATTTCTACAATTTGGGCTTAAAAGTGCATAAACAAAACATGACTAGTGAAGCAAGGGTTCATATTCTTTAAAAAGTTTTGAATAGTCAAATTAGAAGATCATTTTGAGATAGAGGGATTATAATGTATCCTTGATGTGTTTTGCAGGTTTCGAGTAGAAGAGGTAGCATAGCAGATTGGATTTTCAATGAACTACGAGAAACGGGCGATTCAGCCCAAAAGGTTTACTGTAACATGAAGCGGGATGAATGGATTCTTCTTGATAATTTAGTTCAAGGGCAAGGTATGTCTGGTGCTACTCAGGCAAAGGCTCTACGTAGCCTTTCAAAGCGATCTAAAAAGCACATGTCCATGAAGCTACTTAAAAAGTATGGATCGCTGGATTTACCTCAAGGGCTCCATAAGTGAGTGATAAGCTTCTCTTATTAGCAAATGGTCTTTTATTATATTTTACTCCCTGTGTCCCAAAATGATCTTCCCACTTTTTTTTGCTGTTACTGTGAGTGAACTTTGAGCAATAATTATAAGTTGATTTACTATTGAAAATCTGAAACTTTTAATTGATACACCATCAACAATACTATCAATAACAAGTTCTGGATTTTCATTAGGATAAGTAAATCAACCTAAAATTATTGCTCATTCGTAGTAATGTCAAAAAAAAGTGGGAAGATCATTTTGGGCCGGAGGGAGTATGTTTTTTTTCCAAGACATACTTGCAGATGTTTCACATTTTTATCATAGCTGCTTGGGTTTTGCTATTGCATTTGTTGTCGTCAAATTATTCTTTAAATCATACTCTGTACAATCTCTTCATGAAAGTATTTCGCACTGATATACTTTTTGACTGGATGGATATTGTTAAATTACTTACTCTTCTGCCAAGCTGACGTAATTTATGTTCTCGTTAATTATGTCCACATGCTTGTCAACTTTTATAAAGTAAGTGAACTGTAGCTAAGTTTCCTTCTACTGTGGTTTTATAACTGTATTATCTCCAAATTACTGGTTAATCCTCCCCAACACGCGAGCTTGGGTTTTGGCAAGCAGATGATATTTTTTATTTTACCCAGTTATCTTTTCTTGATAAAGCTCTAGATATATCGTGACCGCTGTAACTTGATGAAAATAGATTCAGAAGGTTTCTGTATTAATTCTAGTTTGGTTTTCGGTTACAGCTTTGAGATGTTTAAGCCAATGCATGAAATGTGGAAAGGCTGCATAAAACAACTTCTGATGAACGTTGGGTAAGACTATTTTCATTTAGTTGCTCTTGAATGTTAGTCTTTTGTAGTTTCGTAAGTCTTAGAATTTTACTCCTTCCGTCCCATAAAGATAGTCCCACTTTATTTGAGATAACTTTGATTGAACTTTGCCAGTCAGATAGTTTTACATTAATTTATTGGAAAAATTGCATTTTTGATCACCCAACTATTGGCGATAAGCGGATTTGATCACTCTACTCATTTTTTTGCATTGAGTAGCCTAAACTAGTTCGTTTTTGCATTATGAAGCTAAGGTTACTTTAAAAACCCTACCCAATCTCCTCCGTCTCTTTCCCGATCAACTCCCTCTCCGTCTCATCGGCGGTCGATTTTCTGACCCTTCTGTTCAGTCCAACGTGAAATTCTGGCTTTCAAGGTTATTTCTGGTCCAGAGAAAGTTTATCAAACATAGCAATGAAACTCACCAGTTTAATCAGTTATCGTTCTTATTCTGTTTGGATTAAATCATAGAAAGGATCTGAACGTGATGAGGATCATTAATGAGCCGACTGGGGCCACGATTGCTTATGGTCTGGAAGGGATTTTCAATTTGGGAGGTGGTACTATTGATGCGTCTTTGTTGACGATTGAGGAATGGATTTTCGAATCAAATGACACAAGTTTTACTTCCAAGGACATTCCATTAGTCGGAAAACGAGAAATCAAGTGTGGGTTTGAGTTTAATTTGTATGGGTTTGGCTTCTTTGGTGAGGGACAGCAGCAGAAGAAGGGTGGGGGATGGAGACGACCATTGAAGGCGAAGTTGAAGACTGAAGAAGGGTGGGTTTTCCTCTTTTACATTTCTCACCCCTATACTTCCATGAGTATCAAATTTAGTTAAAATAAAATTAGTTCCTATTTTTTCCTTCAAAATCTATTCATGTGCATGGCACATGACAATTTAACGCCAAAATATGGATGTCGTTAGGCGTAGTGATCCGGGCACACCAAAAAACATAGTTTAGGCTATTAATTGCAAACAAGAATTAGTTTAGGCTACTCGGTGCAAAAAAAAAAATGAGTTGAGTGATCAAATCCACTCATCGCCAATAGTTGGGTGATAAAAAATGCAATTTTTCCTAATTTATTTATCCTAATGAAAATTAAAAAATTGTTATTGATAGTACTTTTAATGTTGTATCCATAACAAGTTTTAGAATGTTATTTGGATAAATAAATTGACATAAATTCAATATTATCTAAGATAAATGGGCCTATCTTTATGGGACGGAGTTAGTATTTTCTTTCATGCTGTTCTGTAAGTATAATTGTCCTCAAATTTCAGGAAAAATGAGCAAGCCAAATGTCTTCTCAGCGCAGACCTTCACGGTGCAGTTATCGTAGGTTACTCCCAGTGTCTCCCCCTCCCCCCCCCCCTCTCTCTCTCTCTCTCTCCCTCTCTCTCTCTCTCTCCCTCTCCCTCTCATGCTGGAAAAAGGAGGAAAGGGGAATAAGATGTAAACAAGTAAGCACTTTATGGGTTTAACTGTTGGTTGCAGAATGATTCCGACAATCTCTCTCTCTCTCTCTCTTCTTCGCCTCCCTTCTCTTATGCTGAAAAAGGACCGGGGAAAGAGGGTGCACTTAAGGGAGAATCATGGTTAATTGTTGGTTGGTCGCAAAATAAATTCACCCAAGCAGTAAAAGCTAATATCCTACCCATGAGGAGTAGGATGAGGTAGGGGGACAACAGTAAATATAGCCTTGAGTTATGCATGGTTTATCCACTGCCATAGCTAGTACTCCCTCTGTCCCAGAAAGATAGTCCCATTTTGACTTTTTATGGTCAACAAAAATGAACTTTGACCAAACATTAGTGTCAATATAATCATTCTAGTGAAATTCTAAAAGTTGTAATTGATTAATCATTAAGTGATTTATCAATAACACATTTAGAATTTTGTTGTGATGATTAGATTGACACCAATGTTTAGTCAAAGTTCAATTTTGTTGAACATAAAAAGTCAAAATGAGACTATCTTTCTGGGACAGAGGGAGTATAAGTTTTGAACATGAAAATAATAAAGACCTGGCAAACTTCTTTAACTGCCAATTTGTTACGGAGTACTAGGGCTGTTTTACGAACCGAACTGGCTCGAGCTCGGGCTCGGCTCGTGAAAGCTCGAGGTGTAGCTAGAGTGGAGCTCGAACTGATTGTCAAACTCGTTTTTGTTATCGAATCGACCGTGTTCGGCTCGTTAAAAGCTCGAGTTCAGCTCGATAAGCTCATTAAAATTGAATTTATGTTTTCAAACGGCTCGAACTCGGCTCGATAAGCTCGAATTCGGCTCGATAAGCTCGTTAAGACTATATTTTTCTTTAAAAAATGTCTAAGCTCGAGCTCGGCTCGTTGTTTTTTTTTTTTTTTGAAACCAAAAGAAACATATTATTAATGACAACAACAAACGTTTAAGAGTCGACTATCCACAGAAATCGGAAGTTCGACCCAAACGGTGGGGCTCGCGATTACAAATGCTGCCCTAGATAGTACATTTGCCAATATATTGGCATTTTGACTTGTCAATTGCAAAGAAAAATGAATACTCCTACTAAGCTCAACCTTGCAACAATTAACAAAATCTGACTTCAAAAGATTCCACAATTCGAAACGCTGGACTTCATGAACATCTTGATGAAGTACTGCGTTCATGTCCCTTTTTTGCTTCGCTAAGTCAGATTCAGACTTTCTCCCAATCATAAAAACAACAAAACCAGTACACAAGGCCCTCACAAATGGAAGGGAATCACAAGCCTTCACCAACGGAAGGAAATCACAAGCCTTCACCAACGGAAGGAAATCACAGGCTCTCACATATGAATATGGAGAGAAATACAACAATACAAAAACAACAACAATAAACATTATTAAAAATCTAGATTTAAAACGAAAATTAAATACCTGATTTCACATTTATTAATTGCAAAACAATAATTAATAAATGTGAAATCGGGTTAGATAAATCAATATAGAATGAACAAGATGAACAGATTGAAGATGAAGGAGATCGCAGTATAACAGAATGAATAGGGACGGGAGTGGAGATCAATCGAGCTCGAACAAGCAAGTGGGCTCGAGCTCGATAAGTTTTAAGCGAGCTCGACACCCCAAAGCTCGACTCGGCTCGGCTCGTTTACAGCCGGGAGTACTATCTTTTGATTTGTCATTTTTGGAGAAGTGCCTATTCTGTGAGATGCACTGACATGTCTACTTGTTTAGTTCATGGGGTTCTTTAGAGAACTATTTCCGAATTTGTTTTCAAAGCTGTGCTGGATAATCTGACTTGATGTCTCATGGCTCACTATCTTTGTTCCTTACTTTTCATCTTTCACTGGGTCGATTAAAACAAGACCCCTAACATCTGTTATATGTTGGTGAATTTGTTGTTTAACTTTGTACAGTTGCTGAATGCAAAATAGCTGCCTTCACTGGTGTAAATGGTATCATGATTCGAGAAACTGCAGAAACATTTGGAATAATCACCCAAGATAATAAATTTAAAGGTAATTGTCTGTTAAAAATAATGAATGTTAACCACACTGTTGTTCCCTTTATAGTTTTTCAAATGTTCTTCTTGTATTGGGAATCTCTCTCTCTCTCTGATCTTGTTTTGTTCATATATGATGCTTACTCAGTTGTGCTGAAAAAGCTTTCTGTCTTTATGCTCCAAGCTGGTTCGTGGAAGATAACGCTGCATGGAGACAAACTCACTTCGAGAAATATAGGACATTGAATTGGTATGTTTTTTTTAAAAAAATTATATCCAGTTGAATGGACTTGTTTCATTTTTTTTTGTTATTTATTAGTTTATTTACTTTTTATAGCATTAGCATCTTTCTAAAACATGTGTAAAAATGTTAGAAAACCCCTCTGGATGTTTTATGTCTCGAGAGTAAAATATATCCAACATATTTCTGGGAAAGTTAAGTTTGTAGTTATTTTTCCTTGATTTAATTTTGAACCACTCCCTCTCTCCCAGAAAGAGTCCCATTTTGACTTTTTATAGTCAACAAAAATAAAATTTGACCAAACATTAGTGTCAATTTAATAATCACAATGAAATTATAGAAATTGTTATTAATAAATCACTTAATGATTTATCAATTACAAATTTTAGAATTTCACTAGAATGATTAGATTGTCACCAATGGTTGGTCAAAGTTCATTTTTGTTGACTATAAAAAGTCAAAATGAGACTATCTTTCTGGGACAGAGGGAGTATTATTTTGAAATACGATGGTAGTGAACTAACCGGGAGTTCTTACCAGATAAGAAGATAAAAGTGTTCATATGTTTATGCCAGATGACTGTGGCATATGTCCTATTCAGTCACCAAGTTAATATCTTCCCTTTTAAGAAAGATGATTAATTTTCAGTTTAGATTTTATATTCCAAATTTGGGATAAGTAGTATTTCATTAACCCCAGGTATATATATGTTGCCACATACTTATGATCTTCTTTCTGGGGAGATATGTGCCTGCAGAATATAGGATGATATCTTTTATGCAGGAGATCGTAGATATATGATTGTTGGTGGTATAATGTTATTTCACTTGAGCATTATTGTGAAACTTGGTCTGAAAAAAGTGTATGAGTTGATAAATACTTGTCTTGCAGTGGTGATATATTCAGTAATAATGAGTTGATACGTACACATTGCTGATTGCTCATGAACGATATTCAGACCTTGTTGTAGTGGAGTTAGAGGACATTATACATAACCAGAAAGCAAGGTACTAGGATTGCCCTGGATTCAGTACCATGAGCAAGGTTCTAAAAAGCGCTAGGCGGTCGCAAAATAAATTCACCACTCGATTAATTTCCTGTTGAAACTATTACTGATTCAAACTCTCCGTCTTTTCTGTTTTTCGTCTTCCTTGTATCATAATAATTACCAACAGGTCCTCCAATCACTCTGCATATCACCATTGCCTTTGTTTCCAATCTTCTGTCGACTCCACTCCCCCGACAAAGCTTCTTATGAGCTACCCAACTGGTCACATAAAACAAAACTTGCTTCACTTTAGCCATATCACCAGAACTAATCATTCTGCAGATCCTGCAACTTTTCTTGTTGCAAATATTTAACACCCCATTAAACCCTAATTTACAAGTAACAACAGTACCATGAAATTGTTAGGAGCTCATTCCCATCGATCACTACTCTTTCCGTCCCGTTACTGTAGTTACTTTTTCGTGCTTTTGACTTCACTTACTTCCTGTGTGCTTCAAACGTATTAATAACTTCTTCTTTGTGATTCACGTTGAAGTTTTCTCAATTGTGGGGTTCTTTTTACAGGTCCATCCTGATTGAAAATTGGCTTCAATGAGGTGATATAACTGTTGTCCCCTACAACCTCCCTTAATATTCTTGAAAGTGCCATCTTGAGCCATCTTCTCTTTGTGATTCACAGAAAGTCATCATTTTTTGGGGGGTTTTGGCAAAATCATTTTTTTTTTTTTCATCAAGTTAATTTGAGTAATTTGCCTCCCTTTATTCTAAAGGAAAAATGATTAAATACCTACGTAAATGATTTTATATTTTCATTGAGACTCCTTTTATGTTGAAAGTATTCTCAAAAGACCTTATTTTTCAAAAAAAAAAAAAAAAAAAAGGTTTGAGGAATACTCCCTCCGTTTCATGTGACTTGAGACTTATTTCCCTCTTCGTCCGTTTCACATTACTTGAGATTGCCCAAAATGGTAAAGAATCTTTACTATTCCTCCACTCATTCTCTCTCCTACTTTACTTTTACACTCACAACACCAATCAACTTACTATTCCTCCCACTCATTCTCTCTCTTATTTAATTTTTCATACTCACAAACACATCCTCCCACTATTTCTCTCTCTTACTTTTCCTTAATTTGTGTGTCAAAATTTTTGGTCTCAAGTGACATGAAACGGAGGGAGTATTCAGTTACTATAGGGCATGAAAAGTTTTGTGAGTTAGGTGATGGGTCAGTCAGTCTGTCCTTTGTGTAAGTAGCAAAAAAAATAATAGTCCCTCTGTCTCTAAATGAGTCTCTAAATGAGTGTCCAATTTCAGGAAATTTTTGTCCCAAAATGAGTCTCCATTTTGATCATAACTTTGTCCTTAAATATTTTTTTTTTTCGAATTTTTTTTACCAGTTTCTTTATACTTGCAAAAACTAAATGTTTGTAAAGAGAAATACATTATTATATATGAATTTTTCCAACAAATTGTACAAAAAGTTATGTCCCTTAAAATGAAATTTGGACACTCATTTAAAGACAGAGGTAGTAATAATAATAATAATAAAATAGCCAAGTAGGAATAGGACCTAGTTCTAATTGTAGGTATGAACAATACATTTTAGACTTTTTAGTTAGATAGAGGGTTCCAACTTTTCTAGCACATTTTTGGCCCTTTTTCTTCCCTTATTCCTTTCTTTTACTTTTCCACTCCCACCCTTTTGGGGCATCCCCTTTTACTTTTTCCCATTTGTTAGTTAGGTTTCAAATTCATTCTTTAGTTTATACACACTACCTCCCAACTTGTCATAACAACTTTACTATTTTACTCCAACACTAAAATTAAAATTGTGAGTGGGAGAAAGTTAAGAGTAGGATAATTTGAAGTGATCCCCATAATTTGTGTTTGTGAGTAGAAAAGCTAAACTTATAAAGACACCCAAAAAAGAAATCAATAAAAGTTATTATGAGATGGTGAGAATAATAAATAGATGCTTTTTTTTTTTCTTTTTTATTTGAACTTATGAATATTTATAATCAATATCAATAGTAATATAAAAACAAGAAAGTATACTTAAAAGGAAATCTCACTATGAATATTGTTATGAGTTATATAAACCAAAGTAGTTTATGGGATTTTGTCGCTCTTTTGTTAATTTGGATCAATATTTTGTGAAATTTTGATTTGGAGTCCGAAATAGAAAGCGCGTAAGATTGTTGAGCTGGGCATGCTGAGGTCCACTCTGCTTTACTGATCATGAGCTGGCCCCTCTCCTTCCACTCGAATTAATCATTGCCATTTCTTGTCTTGCTACACTTTTGATACTTGCTTATACATTGGACAGTTTTGGTAATAAATGGTCTCAGAATGTCAATTGTCAGACTAATTCTAGGGAGATATGCGCTTGTATAGGATGATATAATTTATGCAGGAGAATATGGATATATGATTGTTGGCGGTATAATGTTAATTTTCACTTGAGCATTATTGTGAAACTTGGTCTGAAAAAAGTGTATGAGTTGATAAATACTTGTCTTGCAGTGGGTGATATATTCAGTAATAATGAGTTGATACGTACACATTGCTGATTGCTCATGAACGATATTCAGACCTTGTAGTAGTGGAGTTAGAGGACATTATACATAACCAGAAAGCACGGTACTAGGATAGCCCTGGTTCAGTACCATGAGCAAGGTTCTAAAAAGCGCTAGGCGGTCGCAAAATAAATTCACCACTCGATGAATTTCCTGTTGAAACTATTACTGATTCAAACTCTCCGTCTTTTCTGTTTTTCGTCTTCCTTGTATCATAATAATTACCAACAGGTCCTCCAATCACTCTGCATATCACCCTTGCCTTTGTTTTCGATCTTCCATCGACACCATCTCCCCACAAAGCTTCTTATGAGCTGCCCAACTGGTCCCATAAAACAAAACTTGCTTCACTTTAGCCATATCACCAGAACTAATCATTCTGCAGATCTTGCAACTTTTCTTATTGCAAATATTTAACACCCAAGTAACAACGGTACCATGAAATTGTTAGGAGCTCATTCCCATCGATCACTACTCTTTCCGTCCCGTTACTGTATTTACTTTTTCGCGCTTTTGACTTCACTTACTTCCTGTGTGCTTCAAACGTATTAAGAACTTGTTCTTTGTGATTCACGTTGAAGTTTTTCTCAATTGTGGGGTTGTTTTTTGCAGGTCCATCCTGATTGAAAAATGGCTTCATATAACTGTTGTCCCTCTACAACCTCTCTTAATATTCATGAAAGTGCCATCTTGAGCTCTCTTTGTGATTCACAGAAAGTCATCATTATTTTTTTTGGGTTTTTGGCAAAATCAATATTTTTATTTTTCATTAAGTTCATTTGAGTAATTTGCCTCCCTTTATTCTAAAGGAAAAATGATTAAATACATACGTAAATGATTTTATATTTTCATTGAGACTCCTTTTATGTTGAAAGTATTCTCAAAAGACCTTATTTTTTAATAAAATAAAATAAAAATAAAAATTGTTTGAGAATATTCAGTAACTATAGGGCATGAAAAGTCTTGTGAGTTAGATAGATAGAGAGTTCCAACTTTTCTACAACATTTTTGGCCCTTTTTCTTCCCTTATTCCTTTCTTTTACTTTTCCATTCCCTCGAGGAGGAGGTCTTGTGAAAAACGTGTTTTACTTTAAGGAAAGGAAAAACGTGTTTTTCAAAGACGTTGGCCCTCATTCTTAAAAACAGGCGGTAGCATTTTCGTAAATACTGGCAAACATCATAAATGTCCGGTGTTAATATTACAAAAAGGCAGTGATTTCAAACTGGCGTTTATAAACATGAAACTGACACTTTTCTTAAGTGTCTGTGGTAGTGTTTAAAAGTGCCAGCCACTGTCACTTGTGCCAGTAGTAGTGTCAATAAGTGTCAGTGTACATGTGCTAGCACTTTTTTACACTACCACTGACACTTACGATTAACGCTAAACAACTATCCGTTAATTACAAAAATGCCACTGCGCTATTTTAAAAACACCTACGCGAACCTAACGAAAAAACACGTTTTTTCCCAGTTTCTCACTTTCAGATTTATTTCATTCCAAAATTGCCTGTCACGCTCTTTTATATGCTTGCATCTTCTTGAAATATTCTGACATATTAAAAAAGAAATTTTACTTTATTTCATTTGAAAATTATACATTTATGCTCGTGTTTTTTTTAAAAACCAAATATTTCTTAAAAAAATTAAATAAAGAATATTTTTTGGAATGCAATTTTAAAATATAAAGCGGGTGGTTAGTATGTCTTCGAAAAGTATTTTGCTTGAGTTTAACAGAAATTGCTAATGAATTTTTGAATCAAAGTACAATGTCCTGATCAAATAGTTTGGAATCAATCTTGTGAAAAACCTATTTTACATAAGAGATTATGTTTTACATTTAGGGATGAAAATATGGTTTATAGTAAAACGAGTGTAAAACAAGTCTTTCTCGAGATATTCTCAATAATTTGTGTGGGTTTCATAGAAGATAAAATAATTCATTATTATAAGTTAAAACTATTAATCTCGTCTTGTAAAAGATGTATTGTACAAGTACATGTTGTTGTAATGAATAAATCGTTCACGGGTACAAAATTCATAACTTAAAATATTGTTATAAGTTATAATCCAAAATAGTTTATGGGATTTTGCTGTAATAGAAAGAAGGCTAGCTATATGCTTAACACATGTAAGTCGAACGTTGTTTTCGTGGAGCTGGTCCGAAGGAAAAGAAGCTCCTATTTACGCTTTTGTTAATGAGGTGGTCTCCCATGAGAACAAGGGGATCCGTCTCATACATGAGACGGGTCGCCCCAGGACCCATGGGGCATGACCTGCCACATGGCAGCCTCCCATAGGCCCCCTCACACAATTTTTTTTTGTTGGTTTTTTTTTGGCTTTTTTTTTGAGTTTTTATATTATTTTTTCGGCTTTTCCGACGTTTACCAAAAGTAATAGTTATCATAACTTAATGTAATGACTGTATACATATAAAGTAACATTGTTCATAAGTAAACGTAACACCTGTTTTACAAAAACAAAAGCTCGTTTTATCCATTTTTTCAAATGTAATACTAACTATAATTACATGTAACTCAAACAATATCTAAATGTAATTATCATTTATACTGAAATGTAATAATGCTTTTGCAAAAATGTAAAATATTGTGTATTTTGATTTAATTTTTTGAAAGAAAGTAACATTTCAAAAGTAACAACTCATATATATGAATATAATTGTTTGTACAAGTAAATGTAACACTTTAATAAAAGAAGTTATAACATATTTCTATAGATAATGTAATACTTTTACATGTAACACTAATCAAGTGTTTTTAGCTCTAAAAATGTAAATAGTTGAATTATTACTTTTTCTATACATATGTGTTACAATTATGTATAAACATTATTACATATTAGTACACGTTCGTTACATTTTAGTTGTAATAAGTATTACTTTTGGCAAGCGAAGAAAACATAGAAAAAAACACTGTTACTTTTCTGTATATATGTATTACTTTTAAGTATACAAACTGTTATTTTATATGTATACAGTCATTACATTAAGTTATAGTAACTATTACTTTTGACAAACCGAAAAAAAAAATATAATTTAAAAAAAAAAAAAAAAAAAAAATTGGCCTATAAGAGGCTGCCACGTGGCAGGGTCGCCCCCTGGGTCATAAAATTGGTTCAATGAGCCGGGTTATGAGTCAAAAATGACCCGTCTCATCCATCCATGAGACGGATCATAGTATTCTCACATATGTTAATTTGGATCAAGATTAGGTGAAATTTTGATTTGGTGTAAAGTAGTCCGAAATAGAAAGCGCGTAAGTTTGTTGAGCTGGGCATGCTGAGGATCCACTCTACTTTGCTCATCATGAGCTGGCTCTCTGCTTAATTTTCCACATGAATTAATCATTCTCATTTCTTGTCCTCCTATGTACACTTTTGTTTATTTTTCATGAACGACGCTAGGGGTATAAAATAAGCTCACAATTTTTTTCTCACAACATGAGATGACGATATTTTATTGGTTGCATCGATAATGGACCCGCCACACTTTAATTAAAAACACCAATTAAATCATTACACTTAGGATTTTGTGAGTAAAATTTTGTGACTTTTTTGTGCCCATAGTATTATTCATTTTTCATTTCTAACTTAATCTTTATCTTTTACTTTTTTTTTTTTTAATGTAAAATAAGTCGTGCTAGTTTACAACACCAAAACCTTTGATTACACTGGATAAAAATATGACTAATGTCATTCTAAATAACGGTATCCATGCTTATTCCCTTACTTGACTGAAACAAGCATGGAAATATTCTGCTATAATTGTCAAATTTGAATTATGCTAGTATATTTATAAATTTGAGTATAATACACTATCTTAATTGCTCTTTTTCCTTGACAAGTCAATTTTCTTTTATTGAAGATAGCTTATGATTCAATCCTCTTAAAGCAAAACAACACTTTAATTATACTATCTCAAAATAAATATCTAAAATTGTTTTTGTCTAAGACAATTTCAAACATTTATTTTGAGATAAAAGTAATACTTTTGTTTTACGGAATGAAATGTTTAATATAAGATAACTCAATTTTTAAATGAAATGAGACTATTTTTTCAACAAGAATAAAACACACATCTATATTCCATATAGTATTATATATTAAAGCAGAAGAAAATGCTTGCTCCTCATTCAGCCACGTGGAATTATGATGTGGAAGTCCACGTGACGTCTTCTAACTAGTTGTTCTAGAAAGAAAAAAAAAACCCTTCAAGCTTCAAATTACGTCTAACCGCGACTACAACTACAAATCAAGAAATATGAATTTGACGAATTTTCAAAAAGTCTAGTGAATTTGAAATTTTTGAACAGACGGAGGTGGAATAAAAGTCCAAATGAGGAGAAGGGGGCCGACAGTGGGATGGAATTGTTGTGATAATTTTTTTTTTTACTGCGCTACAATAAGGTGATGTCAAAACTCTTGCTAAAAAAATTAAGAGTGTGTTTTGGGGGAAACTAGTTCCTCCATAAGTTATAAAAAATCTTGTTTTTTACTCTTAAACCCTAAAACTTGAAACCCTAAAACCTAAACCTCAAACCCCAAACCTTAAACTTTAAACCCTATAAAAATAAGATTTTTTATACCTTATGGAGGAACTAGTTTCCCCCAAAATTTTCTCAAAAATTAATACTCCCTTTGTCCCAAAATGATATTCGCGTTTTACTATTCAAACTTTTTAAGGATATAAACTCTTGCTTCATTAGCCATTCTTTTGTTTTTAAGCCCAAATTGTAGGAATTAGAATTTTTTTTTGGTATAATGAAAAATAGCAAATAGAAGATTATTTTGAGACGGATAGAGTATCAAAACTAATTAGTTTCCATATAAATTTTCTATACAGAAATTTGGTTGTTGCATTTGCAAGGCTCCAACGGAATGATCCGAACAGTGTTTCAATTTCCAAAACAAGAATAAATTTTTGTGAAGGATTGGTCAAAAAGAAAAAAAAAAAATATCAAGTTGAAAAATATAGAGATGTAGATATACTTTGATTTGAAGCGTACTCCTAAAATAGGAACAGATGCAGAACTCGTGACGGAGACGCGGAAAAAAAGGGTGGGACCGTGGGACGGTGCTTTTTCCGTTTGAATGACGTCTAGCCCGTTTCAAGCCTACAAATCTACAACGTTCCAATTTAAATTAGATTAATTCAATTATAAGTGTTTTGCTTAAAAATATTACTCACTCTGTCATGCTTTTAAAGGTTCTTACTTTCTTTTTTAGTGTGTCTTAATATAAAGTTTTTACTTTGCTTTATTACCCAAAATAAACAATGGGACTTACTTGTCATTCTCACAACAAAAACTCTCTACCCACTTTTGCTTTCTTACTTTACTTTTCATACTCACAACATTTACTTTTTTCTTAATCTCCGTGCAAAGTCAAACTAAAAACATTAATTTGAAACAGAGGGAGTATTATTTTATTTTCTGAAAAAGATGAAAAATTGAAATTAATATTCCAATATTTAATTGTATAATTTATATTTCATACTAATAATGATAAAGTCTGAGGTTCCATCCCAAAACCAATTGGCAATGGGAGAAGTGACCCTGGATCTTTATATAGTCAGGCTTTGGTTAGTTAATCCCCGATGTGGGATAAATGCTCCAACACCCCCCTCACGCGTAGCCGAACTTTGGGCTTACGCGTGGACATATAATTGGGTGACGTGGGGCTAGATCATCGTGGGCCGAACTTTGGGCTCACACGTGTAAAGGGCCAGCTCTGATACCATGATAAAGTCTGAGGTTCCATCCCAAAACCAATTGGCAATGGGAGGAGTGACCCTGGATCTTTATATAGTCAGGCTTTGGTTAGTTAATTCCCGATGTGGGATAAATGCTCCAACAAATAACAATTACCTTTATTATACATTTCTCTTTAGTTCATGTGTCAAATTTAAAATGTTTAATTTGAAATAGAACTGATGTTTTTTTTTTAAAGCAAACAATACATAATTGCATTAATAATATTGAAGAAGACGGCGTTCCACAAATAACGGAAGCTCGTCCAAAATGTAAACATTGTAATTAAGATCTACACATGAATAGCCTAACATATCTTGAATAATGATGGCCAATCCCGAACCAATTCTCCAGTGAATGTCCTTCGGAACTATAACATGTGATGCACAAATGTTTCTCCAAGTAAAACTTGGATACGGCTCAACAACGGTCTTTACTAAACCCCTGAACGGTAAGAATGTGGCTTTGAAAACGCGAAAAAGTAGCACATTTGAGTCGGCAGTAAATGCACGACCAAACATCGCAAGCATAGCACCAAGAAGAAGAAAATATCAAAATCATTCTAAGACTCTCACAAAGGATAGAAGACAAAGGCTCACAACGAAGGAGACAAAGGCTCCCAACGTAGGGGAGAAGGCAAAAGCTCCCAACAAAGGGGAGATTACATATGATAGAACGAGACGCAAGGCATCATGATTTATTAAACAAACTAACAACCGTAGGGAGGCCTTGTACTACTTCAGCGCCGTAGGGCCCAAAAAGCAATAAACACTAAATCTAACAATTAAAAGGCAATAAATCTCACAATTTAAACATTTATCACTGATATCATCAGTGATTAATGTTTAAATTACAAGATCTGGAAAAAACAAAATGAAAAACCTTTTCCTTTGACAATTTTAATGACAAACGCAGGAAAAATCGAAAAGAGAAAAATCCTAAATTCACTACCTCCTTTGGATTTGAAGAAGAATTGAAGAAGGAGAAGAAGAAGGGGAATCCGAAAGAGAAAAACGGTTGAGTAACCAGTGAATTTATTTTTGAAAAAACTGATGTTTGTTTCATTTTAATTTATTATAATTATATGTGATGCATGTGCAAATATTTTTTTTCACAAAATATTAACAAAAAAGTAACTACTATAAGCTGTAAGAAACAATTTTATTACTTAATTCTCAGCTTTACTAATAAAATTGTTTTTTAATGCATTAAAAAAAATTGTTTTTATAAATAAAAATATAGATTGATATTTGAGGTATAACCTGATAATTCTAATAGCAAAACAAATAATTTTAACTCATCCCTTATGAGGTAAAATTGCTCGTATATTAAAATAGTCAGTCTATTAATTAAAATATTTAGATAGCAATCTAAATTTTAAAATAGTATGAGTGACAATTTAAATAGTAAAACTTTATAGTGAAATTTAGTTTAAATCCCTTAAAATTATTCCCCCCCTAGTATTTTGAAAATTTATTTTATGATAAGGCTTACTCTTACTTTCATTATAAAATTCTATTAAAATTAATATTGTATGATAAAAAAGGTTGCTCTTACTTCCTAGAATAATCTTTAATTAAAATATATATTTCAAAAATTAAGTCAATTTGTTAGGAATAAAATAAATTTTGTTATGGTTTTCTATTTTATATTTAATATTCAGTATAGATTCTTTTTAGGAGTCCTTTAAATGTCACAAACGGATGGTTTTAATCTTATCAATTGTACAACTTCTTTCGTTACATATTTTTTGTAAGAGTTTCAAATTGGAACTCATTACACACGCATTGACACTTAATAAAACATATAGTAACATTTAGGGCAAATATAAATTCATAAAAAAGTTTCACAAAATTTGGTCTACAAAGTGATGTGTCAAAATTTTATTGATGTTTTTAATTAGAGTGTGTCGGGTCCACTATCGATATAACCAATAAAATTTCGACACCTCATTTTGTATCCATCTTTAGCATTGCCCTAACATTTAATGTACACCAATATTGACATTCAGTAATACATGCAGCAACAATTAATAACACATGCACTAAAACTCATTAACGCATTCACAGGCACTAAAAAAAAAAATCAATTAGCAGTTAATAACACATACATTACCACTCAATAACACATAAAGACTATTACAAAATTTTAGTTGAACTGCGCGCAATAAATTGCCTGTTTTTTCTTATATATAAAATATATTATTGATGTACTAATGTATACATACAAGCTAATGTATATATATAAGCGATAACCTAACCTAACCTAACTTGGACTCCAAGTCAATTACAATAGGTAAAGATTACAACATTGAATATAAAAATATATAAATAATACGTAGGAAACTAGATCTTTTGTATATCTCTACCATGCCCCCGCAAGATGGACGATCGGTTAAGGAGACCAATCTTGGACATAACCTCTTGGAATGGACCACGGTTGAGTGGCTTAGTGAGAAGATGGCAAGTTAGTCTTTGCTTGAAATGAAGGAAACCCGAAGCTTCTTGTATTGAACATGTTCTCGAACAAAATGATAGTCAAGACCAAGATGTTTCATGCATGAGTAAAACCGTGGATTGACAGCAACATAGTGGCATCCACATTATCACAATAAATAGGCGGAGGAGAAGAGGGAAGATAACCGAGTTCTAGGAGCAAATTTTTAACCCATAGTACTTCAGCAGTAGTGGCAGCAATAGCACGATACTTTGCCTCTGTGGAGGAGCGAGCAAGAGTTCATTACTTTTTGGAACTCCAAGAAGTAGGATTCTTGCACATGTTAGGTAACCAACTAATCTTTAGAGAGAACACCCACAATGTATATCATGCTCATATTAACACTCTCCCTCATGTGCAAACTTGGATTTAGTATAGAGGTGCAATCGGGTAAATACATACCCTAATTTTTTTTAAAAGGATAAATGCAAGCGGAAAGATTCTAACCCTGGGCCTTGCCAAACCTAGAGCTCTGATACCATATGAGGGAAAGAGATATTGAGAAAACTTAAGAATACTATTGATTACTAATGCATATATATAAGAGATAACCTAACTTAGCTTGGACTCCAAGTGAATTACAATAGGTAAAGATTACAACATTGAATAGGTAATATATATAAACAATAATTAGAAAACTAGATATTTTGTATATCTCTATCAAATTCGTTATTGCCACTAGTAGATTAGTTAGATTTTCACGCCTTAAATTCACTATTGGCAATAGCGACTTTACGTTTCATTCACTATTGGCGATAGTGTATTTAAATAAAAATGGGTAACTATGATCAACATTTTTTTCAAGTATGTTGTTTCGGAAAATAATTTTGAAAAAAAAAATACTTTAAGGGAAAAAAAATATGTTTTGAGTATCATTACTTTTCTTTTGTAAACAAAGTATCAATTAACTATTGCATGAAATACCTTACGACCAAACAACTTGAGTAAATATTTTCAAGATAGCATGAAACAATTGTTATCATTGGTTACACTTACAAAACCTAAAAGTGTTTGCATGAGTAATATCTAATAAATCAAGAGCGGAGTTGATTCAATCAAGGATGATTTCTTTTGCATATTATTTAAGAGCTGTGATCGCATTTATTTATGTGTGGGGTAGAGGGGGTAATTTACCGAAGTACATGATGAGTGTTCTTTTTTGCATTGTAGATAATTAAGGCCCTACGGGGCTGAAGGAGTACAAGGCGCTACGGGGCTGAAGGAGTACAACTCTCGAAAAGGAATCTATTGATTCTCTCCCAATTGGTTGGACCGTAGGTGCAATGATTAACTGGTGAAATTTATTCAAGTGTCGGGTGCATTTGACCAAAATGCATGATGTGTGTTTTTTTGTATGGCAGATAATTAAATATGGAATTTGCAGTTTCATAAAATTTTGGAGGTCTTATATTATTGTTGGATTTTGTGTTGGTCGTTTTCAGTGGTTTCAAATATCTGGTAAGGTGAAATGCATGAAATACAATCATGTTACGTTTATTAATGTGAGATAGCTTGCCAAATTATCGGTACCTAAAGTTACTTTGTGCTCATGTTCATAGATGACCAAATGTGTGTAGTCTTATTGAATATGTTAGTCAGTGAATATACGTCAGTCAGTATTGCTTGATTCTAACTATTTCAAACTTATATTTCGTGAGAACTGTATGCGTTGTGCAACCACCCAAAAAGTGTTAATGGTGTGATAATTACTCTTTCTTTTCAAAAGACAATCAATGAAATTTGTATTTTAAAAAGTCTTATTAACCACATACATTATCAATGTAAGTTTCACTATTTCTTATTTCTAATTTATACATGGCAAATGCAGAAAATACAATCACGTTTAGTAATATGAGACAGCTGGCAAAAGCATTGATACATGACAATTACGTCTCATGTATTCAGATTTGGTAGACGATCAAGTTTATATCTTTCTAAAGTCTAACTGAGTGTACGCTTGTATTACTTAATTTTAATGTTTTCTAATTTATGTTATGTAAGAACTGTATATATTGTGCAATCACATTTACAAAGCAAGATGGTTTGCCAAAGGCGTTGATAGCGTGATAAGTTTGATTTCAGATGATAGTTGATAAAATTTTTATTTTCAAGAAGTCTTTTTAAAAGTATATTTACAAGCTAGCTTTGATATTTCAAATTTATACCTAACAAATGTATATTGTCATATTCATAAATGATGAATAACATGTCTCAAATACAAATTACTTATAAAAGTTTGTTAAAATACACATTATTGGCAAATGTATAATAAGTTTCACAAATTACAACATAATTTTACTCAATAATCTGAAACAAAAAAGCAAACGTGTGAGATGTCAGTCAGTGAAAATCGTATATTAAAACGTTTTGTAAAGATTATATTTTCTACAATCTTTTAATTGTGTGTTAGTATTGGTTGTTTAAAATTGTTTTGAGTTTATGCTTGGTAAGAAATTAAAATGTATTTATAGTATAATAACATTCAGAAAGCGAGCTGACTCGTCATAAGTGCTACTACTACTAGCATGATCAATGCTTTTTGATCGTAGTGAGAAATAATGAAATTTGTATTTTCAAAAAACCATACCAGCATCATAGGTTATACTAGTGTTGGCTTCGTTATTACTTGCTTCAAACTTATGAGTAAAAGAATTTAATTACATTCACATATGCCACATAAAATGCCAGAAACTCTTTTGTCCTTTGACGCCAGCCATATGATTATGTGTATGTATGAGCAAAAGAATTTAATTACATTCACATATGCGGGATAAAATGCCAGAAAATCTTCTGTCCTTTGATGCTAGCCATATAATGATGTGTATATATTAGGAAAGTCTTCCTAACAATATATCAATGTCCACTTCTTTATTAATCAGATAGATTCGATTGTTGCATATATATATATATATATATATATACCTAAGACGAAATGATGGATAATTTTTCAAAATAATTGATCGCGTGATGATCACTCTTTTATTTTAGACAACAAATGATGAAATTCGACAACAAAAAATCTACAAATGATATTTAGTTTTATATTTTTTGTTATTTAGTTTTGTTTCTTCAAATCTATACTTTTTCTTTCTCAAGGTGGGAGGGATTACTTGTTTACGTCCCTTAAGAGATCTCATCTAAATCCAGGAGTTAGTATATTGGATGCCGCCCTTTGGGCCCACTTTGTTAGCGATCTTGTTTTTCCGTCACCTGAGATCAAAGTCGGCACCTTCAATTGCTGAGTCCAAGTTGACTTATTTGGATGATATCTATCCTTGTGAGGCCAAGTACACTTTCACATATGAACATTGAGCAATGCAGACGTACAAAACTTGATATGTGCATTTTATTCTTTCTCTTTTCTTGTGTGAAACAGTTTCACACATGCGACAGATCTCGACGAGAGTGGAAATGGGCTCGCCCCTCCCCGTCCATATGGAGACAAACCATTTACTCTCTCAACAAGATCCATCTCATGTGTAACACCGTCTCACACTTGTGTTCATGTAATTATTAATACTTACAAAATGAATGTTATAACAAAATAATACTAATGTATTAAAGGTTGAAACCCAACAATGCATAAGAAAGTTTTTATACGGAAATGTTGAAACATAAAGGCAATTACATGAAATTAGTTGAATGCAACTCAAATTTAAATCATTTGGCTACAAATTACAAAGTGACTAGTATTATAAATACAATATAATCTTAAGATTACATTTATATATGCTAAATAAATAAAGATAAAAATAACTAATTGCGTGATCATTACATTTGCTAGTTGAATATTGGTGGAATGAATTACAAAAATCATAGTGCTAATATGAACAAAATCTTGAAAAGAAAGAGTTAATAGTCATAATCTAATAAGAAATATATAAAATTCAATAAAAGTGGTAAAAAGTAGAAAAATAATTTTATTAGATGAAAATAGTTGAAGTATAAAAAGGGAATGAAGGGGGGGTTAAGAGAGGGTAGGAGTCTGGGAGAGAGAGTTCAAATTGAAATTGAAGGCAGAGAGCGATAAACAGAGAGAGAGAGAGCCAAATCCCTGCCAGCTGTTGCCTAAACGCTACAGAGAGCTTCCCTTCCCCCATCTCCCTCTCCTTCAATTCCTCAAAAACCCTAACTCATTGTTTCCAGTTTTGATCGAAATCAAATCAAATCTCATTCTTGCATTTATCAGTAGAGTTGGCGATCCTTTTTTGCTCATCTGTTTTACTCGATCAGGAGATTTGATTCCTGCATCTGGATCATACCGAATCATCCACTGTAAGGTAATTCTGATCTGTTCAATTTGATTCTAGGACCTCTGATGTAGCTATCTGACTGAGTCTGAGACTAGCCAATTTTTTTCTTTTTCATTTTTTTTTTTTTTTATTGATTTTATGATCATTCTAGGTGCTAGTTTGATCTCCAAAATCCGCTTCAAATGACGGCGGGCACTGACGTTTGTGAGATCAGAAAGGGTGAAATTGACAACAGGTCTGATGTAGTCGGTGCTGATTGCAATGGAGGTACCAAACTTACTGAAGCTAGTGTCAATGGGGATTCTGACTGTTCATATGAGTTTGTTGATGAGGTAATTGGTGATCCTGTTGAGGGTTCTGTTAATGTTATTGCTAACAATTCTACAAATGATGTTGATATCCAAGTTGAGGAGAATGGGGGAGATGTGGATTGTTGTCCGGTGGAGCGTGATTGCATTGTGGTCGGCAGGTCAAATGGGGGAGAGGTAGTGGATGATGTTGATAGGAGCCATGATGTGGAAAAGGAGGAGGTAAATGAAAGTACAGTTATGGAAGTTGTTGAACCAGTTCTCGTTGATTGTCAGGTGAATAATGATGAGGTGGTTGAATTTGATTCTAGTCCTAAAGCAGTAGAGAGTGAAGAGTTTCAGGTAGCACTTATTGAGGTGAATGAGCCTGTAGTCGAGTCTTCTGAAACTGAGTTAGGTTTTGAGGTGGAAGAGGTTAGGGAGCCTGCAGTTGAGGCTTTTGAGGCAACCTCAGTTGTGGAGGAGCCTGCAATTGAGACTTTTGAGATTACCTCAGTTGTGGAGACTGTAAGTGAGACTTCAGATGTTGGTGGTGCAATGGCGATGCCTGAGGAGGAAAGTAATTTGGAGTTGGTAGAGAGTCAGGTCGATGATAAAAATGTGATTTTGGAAGATGATGTTAGTGAAGTAACGGTGGTTGATGAGGTGAAGTCAGAGGAGCAACCTGAGTTAATTTCCGATGCGCAAGTTGAAGTAAGTCAAGAATTCCATTTGGCGGGTAGAAGCGTTGCTGAATATGAGAAGAAGCTTGAGGAAGATAACATGAAAGAAATTGATAACCAGGAATGTCCAGTATCGTTCACGCCCGAAGTTCAAAGTGAATTAAAACAGGAGAATGCGGCTTCAGGGACGGAGCACATTGACAGATCCATTGATGAAAGCCAAATGGAGACACAACTGAGTAAGGATTTTGAAGATGATCAAGTTATGTCTTCCGAGGATCATGTTAGGCCAGAATCTGAAAAGCCATTGGAAGAAGAAACTGTTGTTGATCCTGCCTTCGATGAGGATCAGGTTTCAAAACCTGAGGATGTTAGCAAACTTGTTCTTGAAAATCAAAAGTACACACAGATGAATGTGGATCATGAAGATTCCCAGGTCTTGACTTCTGCTGATTTGGTGATATCAGAAACTGAGAATGAAGGAGAGGTGCCATTGAAAGTAGAAACAGTCGGTGACCCTGTGACAAATGAGGTTAAGGATTCAGAAGGTGAGGTCATAAGTGAATGTGTCACTGAAAGTCCGAATGACATCCAACTCAGTAAGTGTCAAGATGCACAAATCTTACCTTCCACAAAGTGTGTGGGATCAGAAACTGAAATTGAATCTGAGGTCCCACTGGAAACAGACTGTGCCAGTGACCCTACCCCAAGTGACAATCAGACTTCACAAGGTAGCAAATGCATGAAATCAAAAACAATGAATGTAAATGAGAAAGCGCAAATCCTTTCTTCTTCTTCTCATTGTGTGAGATCACAAAGTGAGAATGATGTGGCTGTTGAAAACAGTGCAAGTTTCTGTACGGGTCCTAATGATAGCAAATTATTGGATGAAGTGGTGGAGGATGGGGATTCACTGATGACTGAGAATGGTCAGACCGATTACAGCCATCATGGAGCTGAAATTGAAACCCTCGATGACAAGAACAGCAAGGATGGTCCTCTTTGTGCTCCTAATGATTCAAAATCAGAGATTGAAGTTGAGAATGGCGCTGTTGGAGGTGACACCATATCATCTCATCCCGAAAAACTTGTATGCTCGGAGATCGGTCTAGAGTTTGGATCTGTTGGTCCTCGTCAGAATGCTCCTGTATTATGGTGTGATGATGTGGAACTGGAATTACAGAATGGGGATACTGAACCCACCAATGGCATCGCCCCTGGAAACCATGTTATTGATTCACACCAAAATGATGGTCTTCCTGATTTGAAATCAGAATTTAAAGCTAAACACTCATCTTCCATAACCAGTTCAGATCTGCCTAGCAATGGTGCTGTGAACCCTACATCTGAGATTCTGTCTGACTCTGTAGGGGGCATGGTGAATGTGCATGAAAAGGTGGACGATGATTTAAGTGGAGATGGAATTACTTTTGACAAAGCAGCATGTATTGAAAATGTCGTCATAGATGGGGTTCAAAGTGATGGGCTGCCTACAACTCTGGCGGAGAGTTCCATAAGTGATGCTACTGACGGACATGATGTAGATACAGAATTTATCACAAGGCCATTCCATTTCTTGATAAAGATTCCAAGATTTGAGGATGATAAGATTATGGAAAAAATTAGACATGCTCAGTTGCAAGTTGACGAGAAGACACAACAAAGAGATGCTATTCGAGCTGAAATTCGAAACAAAAGGGTAAGAAATCCACATTGAATGCTTTTCTTGTTTTAATATACTGTTAGGAACTTGGATTGCATCGTCACTGTGATGCTTTCATGAACAGATCAATTGTCAAGCCCATGGGGAGAGATTCGAAGCTGCCAAAGCTGAAGAAAGAGCTGCAAGGCGATTGGTTAGAATAAAGCGCCAGGAGATAGATTCTCTTCAATCCGTCATTAACAGAGTAAAGAATGCAATTTCTGTCGACGAAATAGATAAACGGGTAAGAATTCTCTTGATAAGCTCGAGATACGTTCTTACTATATAGTCAGTTATTATGGTTACATAATTAAAATAATATTCACATACCAGATATATGGTATGGAACACATGATGCAACATGAAACACTCCCTTTAAAAGAAGAGAAGGAGTTCATTCGTGAAATCAAACGGCTTAAGCATCTTCGAGAACAATTAGCTTCTAATATGGGGAGCCAAGAGGAAGTTCAGCAGGCGTGGGACCAAAGAGACCAAAATGAAGAGCATTTGAAGGTATGCATAGTGGGGAGCTTTCTTTCTTCTTTTATTCACTGTTTCCAGTTTCCGATTTCCAACTGTTCAGTAGCTTCTTTTGTAGAGTTTTATTTCAATCTGAAGAACCTAAAACCTTATAGTAGATTCTTCATATGATTGATACCATTCAACATTTGCAGAAATTAAAGAAGGAACTGGAAACCCTAAAAGATACAGTTTTGAAAGCTGAAGCCGTTAAATTTTCAGCCGGCAAGAAGTATGATGAAGAGAGTAAGAGGCTTAAGGAACTGCAAGTGCAATTTAAAGCTGCAAATGATATTCGCCAAGAAGCATATGAACATTTATCGAAGTTGCGTGGGCAGTTAAACGAAAAGGTTTGATATCTATGGTTTAATGCTTCATTTTTTTTTTTTTAACTGAAGATATTCCAGTAATAATATACAGTAAGAAATCCACATTAAATGCTTTTTTATACTCTTGCTGTCTATTGCTAGGAAAATCCTTTAAATTTTTGCTCTCAATAAGATACAACAACAACAAAGCCCTAGTCCCAAAATGTTTTGCTCTCAATTTGATATTTGAGAAATTTACATTTACTTGTTTTGTTAGAATCATTCTTGAAAAATAAAATTCCATAATCTATTTCGTAATACAAAATCCGCCTAAATCTTCTCAAGTTGTACTGTACTACTAAAGGCTCTATATTGAACTTAAGATACGTAGTCGTATCAGTTTGGTCTGTTAGAACACCAAGCTCGAAACCCACTTTCAGTGCTGCGTTCGTGTTCACTATTGTGAATGCGTACATACATTTTTTTCCTCGTGCTTGCTGTTTTGGAGGTGAGGTTTGTTTCATGGCTGCTTTTCCTAGAGGCCTTAATGAATGTCCATTTTCTTTTATTGCAAGGAAATTTCAGAAAGTTGACATCTAAGTTAATTTAGTAGCGTATGTACATACATAACCTTAGCGAGTTCACCAAAGTACATCATGATTTTATTTGTATACTATAATATGGTGATTGACAAGGCGGATCTAGTGATTCACCAAGAAATTTTCATTCATTTGGTGACATTTGTTTTGGTAAAAATGGGCATTTATTTAGGGACAGAGAGAGTATCGCTTATCTGGTTTCCCTCCACAGTTAATTGCTGGAGCTTTCAAAGGAGGCGTCTTTAGATTTACCCTTTGATGGATTGAGATATATGATGGTGTATAAATCTAGCTCGCGAGTGTTAATTCAAACGATAAATTCAAGAGAACAATGTGCTTCGTTATTTATTTATTTATTTTTTTGTAGTGAACACATCTCTGCAGAAACCCTAAAAAGGTAGGACTACGTTTCTGAGCAAAACTAGTTATACATATTACCAGTAAGTCATGATGAAAAGGAATAGGCAGCTACCATATTTAGCTTGGTGTAGTTGATTAGTCGGGCAAAGGGCAATCAGCGCAGTTCATGTACACCATTGTTGTTTTTCTTGTTTCTGGTTACACATTGGATATCTTATGAAATTATGAGGTGTAAGTTTTTTGAGCTGTATTCGTATTGGAAACTTCTTACAAACTAGATCAGGAGAACGCTATGCTTAGTTTTTTGGAGCTGTAGTCGATTAGTTGAATGAAATTAAATGATCTTACTTGTTAGCTCAGTGTATGTGTATCCGCTTCTTACGAACTGAATTAACTAAATTATATTGGAAACTTCTACTTTACTTGCGTGCATTGACTCTCTAAATTACTTGCTTATTATGAAGCCAGTTTTTCTTCCGCCTCAAAGTTGCTCGAAATTAAACGCGAATACAGCTATAGTGATGTAGATTCTATGTTTGGGTCCAAATGAGCATTCATTTCATAAATGTGAAGCGTTATATGATAAATGCTCTTGAATAGCAACGGGTAAGCGAAACAGGATTAGCCTGCTTATATTGTGGTACAGTGTTTTAATCTCTATGGAAGTTTGCTTTTCAAACTCCTTGAACTGACATCATAAGCTACTGTTTCTCGAAACTGCAGCATAAAAATTTTCGAGTATACAAGGATGATGCAGCAGCAGCGATTGATTATGCATCGCGTGGAAATAAAGAGGCACTTCATCGTCTTTGTGTTGATCAGGTTGGTTGTCTATCTTTCACTCCTTGCCTTTATGTTGTATGTTTGCTGCATGCAAGTTGGTTCCTGCCGTTAATTAATCCGTCACATGTTTAGGTGGAGCAACTTATGGAATTGTGGAATACGGATGATGATTTTAGGAAAGAATATGTTAGATGCAACATGAGAAGCACAGTGAGGAGATTGAGGACATTAGATGGCCGTTCACTTGGCCCTGACGAGGACCCACATGTCCTTCCTGCTTATGTGAATGAAAGAGTTGGGCGAAGGGTTATTTCAGTCCCAATCCAGGTTAAATCCATTACAGTGGTTGCTAATGTGGAGCAAAACAAGCAAGTTTCATCAGCTCAAGAGAAGGAAGAAGGTCAAAAACTTGATGAAGAAGTAGCACAAGAAAAGATTGAGGCTGTGAAAACTCATGAAACTGCTAAACGTATTGTGATTTCTGGGAGGGTTGACAAGGTAGAAGAAGAAGAAGAAAAGATAGTACAGAATAAGGAGGAAATGGAATTGGCGAGGAGGGCTGAGGAATTGAAGAAGTTAGAGGATGAAGCCAAGTTGAAAGAGCAACGTCGGTTGGAGGAGAAGGCAAAGGCTAAGGAGGCACTTGAGAGGAAAAAGAAAATTGCAGAGAAGGCAGAAATGAGGGCTATGTTGCGAGCACAAAAGGAAGCTGAAGAGAGAGAGAAGGTAAAAGTTCAATTTTTTTTTTTTTTTTTTTTTTTCTTGGATGGAAAACCATAATACTCCCTGCGTACTTGTTAAATAAGTTGCTAAAGTAATTGAGTTTGTTTAGGAGAGAGAGAAGCGTATGAGGAAGAAGGAAAAAAAGAAGTGGGGTCCAGGGGAAGTTGTGAGCAATGGAGAAGATGCAGGAATAACAAGTATTAATGGTAAAGAGTACTCGTCAGAGGTGAAGGAAAGCAACAGCAACAGCAACAGTAAAAAAGCTCAAAAGGGTTTATCAGGAGGAGGTTGGTTTGGAAAGGGAAGCAGCAAGGCAAAGCCAATACCTCCTCCAGTGCGCAACAGGAATAGGAAGAGGATGCAGCAATGGCTGTGGATGTTGAGTGTGGTAGTCGTGATTCTTGCCTTGTTCTTGTTGGGTAACACCGGCTTCTTTCTCAATCTTAAGCAGCGCAAGGCCGGCACCTTCTGAAAATTTGATCAGGTTTGGCAATTAACTGAGAGAGGTGTTTGATAGCGGGTGAAGTTACTACAGAATGTTTTTTTTTTTTTTTTTTTTTGTTTTCTAATAATGATTTTCTTACTTACCTTATACTCGTCTCATACATACTAGTAGTTGATATGGTTGGTGTTGATGTAATATGGAACAAAAATGATTTCTGGTATTGCTAGCTATCATATTAATTACAGTATTAATAATCTTACAGATTCATGGCATCTCATTATTTGTTGTTATGGTAATGCTGAATTGATCTTGATTTCCTATTTGAGAATTTCCGATACCAATTTGCAGCGAGTTGAGATCTCCTGTACCACTTTTGTGCGCCACTTCATGTACCACTTGTAATCCAACCGTTCACATGTTTGCATAATATTACAATAATGCCAATCTCAATAACTGTGAGCCATTAGATTACTTGTGGCACATGAAATGGTACACAAAGTGGCACAGAGGATTTGGATTCATTTGCAGCAGCCCAATAGAAGAGATAGATATACCCGTGAACAAGAATAGATAAGTTTGGGTTTTTGACTAATTTGACCTTCCTTAAACTCGTATGAAAATTGTATTTGTAGCCCACACAATCCTTACTAGACTAAAATTTGGCTTCCTATATCCTATAAACTTGTATTTGATCAACAAGTCTTTACATAGATGCCCTATCCCATACAATCCTTATAAAATGGTATTTTTCCTCTAGAGCCCTCCTAACCCAAATGTTATTCCATTTGAAGGAGAGGTCTTTTTTAAAGTACAAATAAGGAGCTCACTACAGATCTTAATTCCAAATACACCCCTCATATCCATTGACCAGTCAAATATAGCTCCTAAATACCCAAACTGCCCTCACTCTCAAACAAAACCCTCCCCCTCCCCTCCCCTCCCATTTTCAACTCATGCTTTCTCTCTCTAAAATGCACATCACAAAATTTTCTCTCATTTCTCTCTAAACCCTAGCTCCTCCTTCCTCATCCGTCGCCGGCGCCCAGATCTACCATCGCCGGCGTCGTTCAAGCGATCTCCGGCGATCGGCGTCTATACTTCGTCTCTCTCTTTACGGATCCGTTCCCTCTCTCTCAATCAGACATGTTGCCAGCTTCCTCTCTCTCTCTCGGATCTGTCGCCGGCTCTCTCTCTCTCCCTTCCTTTCCGGTCATCAACATAAGACGCCGGCGAGCTCGCCTTCATCCACCAATTCGCCAGGATTGAAGACTAAGGTCCTGATTTCTTCTCATTTTTCTCAAATTGCAGACTTTCAATTTGGGGGCTAGATCTTGTGACTCGAGCGAATGTCCCAAATCCCCTCTCAATTTCTTTCAAATCGGAGTTCTCTCTTGCGGTTCATCTTCAATTTCCGTCTGGAAAAAGGCTGAGTTTGATAGAATTGGTTGTCGCAAAATTTGAAATCTGGTTTGGAGTCTAATAGAGAGATTTGTCGATTTGTCAGGTTGTATTAGTCTAATAAGGATGACTTTGATGAAGATGAAGAAGAGGGAGAGCATCTGGGAGAAGTTTCGATTCAGAGGAAGTTATGGAAATTCATTTCCACGTGATGATATATAGATATATGAAGTTATGGAAATTCATTTGAAATCTGGTTTTGTCTTATAAGAGGTTGACCGGGATTTTACCGAATAATATTATATTTTTTTCTTAAAAATTGAAAAAAGTGATTTTTTTTTTTTTTACTCTTATATGTTAATTATTGGTCTTATATGTCATTTATAAGAGTTTGACCGGGATTTGACCAAATAATATTATTTATTTTTTCTTAAAGTTGAAAAAAGTGATTTTTTTTACTCTTATATGTTAATTATTGGTCTTATATGTCAGTTATAAGTGTTTGACCGGGATTTGACCGAATAATATTATATTTTTTCTTAAATGTTGAAAAAAATGAAAAAATCGACTCTTATATGTTAATTGTTGGTCTTATATGTCAGTTATAAGAGTTTGACCGAGATTTGACCGAATAATATTATGTTTTTTTCTTAAAAGTTGAAAAAATCGACTCTTATATGTTAATTATTGGTCTTATATGTCATTTATAAGAGTTTGACCGAATAATATTATGTTTTTTTCTTAAAAGTTGAAAAAATCGACTCTTATATGTTAATTATTGGTCTTATATGTCATTTATAAGAGTTTGACCGAGATTTGACCGAATAATATTATGTTTTTTTCTTAAAAGTTGAAAAAATCGACTCTTATATGTTAATTGTTGGTCTTATATGTCAGTTATAAGAGTTTGACCGAATAATATTATGTTTTTTTCTTAAAAGTTGAAAAAAATGAAAAAATCGACTCTTATATGTTAATTGTTGGTCTTATATGTCAGTTATAAGAGTTTGACCGAGATTTGACCGAATAATATTATGTTTTTTTCTTAAAAGTTGAAAAAATCGACTCTTATATGTTAATTATTGGTCTTATATGTCATTTATAAGAGTTTGACCGGGATTTGACGGAATAAAATTATATATTTTTCTTAAAAATTGAAAAAATCGACTCTTATATGTTAATTATTGGTTTTATATGTCAGTTATAAGAGTTTGACCGAATAATATTATGTTTTTTTTCTTAAATGTTGAAAAAATCGACTCTTATATGTTAATTATTGGTCTTATATGTCATTTATAAGAGTTTGACCGGGATTTGACCGAATAAAATTATATATTTTTCTCAAAAATTGAAAAAATCGACTCTTATATGTTAATTATTGGTCTTATATGTCATTTATAAGAGTTTGACTGTTGTTTGACGGAATAAAATTATATATTTTTCTCAAAAATTGAAAAAATCGATTCTTATATGTTAATTATTGGTCTTATATGTCAGTTATAAGAGTTTGACCGAATAATATTATTTTTTTCTTAAAAGTTGAAAAAATCGACTCTTATATGTTAATTATTGGTCTTATATGTCATTTATAAGAGTTTGACTGTTGTTTGACCGTATTTGACCAAATAATATTATTATTTTTTCTAAAAAAAAGAAAAAAATGATTTTTTTTTTTTTACTCTTATATGTTAATTATGTGTCAGTTATAAGAGTTTGACTATGATTTGACCAAAAAAGTAAGGGTGAGAGGAGATATGAGGGCATTTTAGTCATCTTGCATCTTTTTGCAAGTGAGGGGTGTCTCTGGTATTAGTGATATGTTGAGTCCTTATTTAGAATATAAGTTGGTAGTGAGGGGCCCTAGAGTCTCAAGCCCTTATAAAATACAGTAAAAGACTAAAATTTGGCTTCCTATATATCGTATTCAAGTATAATAAGTGAAATTGAGGAGGGAAAACTCGCCACAGCCATGGCTTTGGTGTGGTTTGCTCTGAATTGTTTTGCGGTCATTTTTGGCTGTGTATTTATAATTAATGGAATCGATCAGCCAAAACATTGGCATCTCGTACCATTGTATCTTACTTTTCCTCTACTCGCTGCCTGCGAGATCGTTTACCTCCATCCCTATTTTAAGTATGCACCTTACAAATCAATGGGACGGTGTCCAAGATTTGGTGTTGACTTGATCACAATCATTGCTGCGATGTGATTCCTGGCCATAACCGATTTCAGTGGTTCTTATTCGGCTTGTTGATTACAATAACTCTTAATTTGCATGCCTTGGCCCAACTCATGCAGTTATTAGTTTACTCCGCTTCTAGAGTCGACCCTCTTTCTATGTTGTGCTCTAATTTCTTACCGGTGTTGGGTCTACACAGTACTTCCCACCGACGTTGCAAATATCCACATGGACAACAAAAAGATGATACTCCCAACCATATATCCATAATCTATACTTAATTTGTCATTAATTATTTATTTTTCTTAAATTAGACGCTCCTGTTGCAAATAACTTATTTTGTTGATTGCTTAGCTTCATCATTTTAGATGTCTGTTTACCATTATAATACTCCCTCTCTCCCTAAATGAGTGTTCATTTTCAAGAAATCTTTGTCCCAAAATGAGTGTTTTTTTTTTAACATAACTTTGTCCCTAAATGTTTTTTTTTCGAATTTTTTTTCACCGGTTTCTTTATACGTGCAAAACTAAGTGTTTGGAAATGAGATTACAAGATTATATATGAATATTTGCTACCAAATTGTACAACAAAGTTGAGATTTCCAGTGTCCCTTAAAATGAAATTTGGACACTCATTTAGGGACAGAGGTAGTATATTTTTATTTTCAAATATGGTAATTCCAAAAAAATGTTTGAATTTGGTTGCCCAGTCGTGGATTGTTCTATATGGTCAATGGTAAAGATCGAGAGATATTGTCCATTTCACATTCACACTGTCTTGTAATTGAATAATAAGTCTATCATTTGGCTTGCATATTATTTATGGAGAAAATTTTGGGGGAAACTAGTTTCTCCTAAGTTATAAAAAATCCTGTTTTTATAGGGGTTAAAGTACCATGCTGGCATCAATGCAAATATAACCTTATATATTCTGAAACAATGTTGTTGTAATTTTTTAGAGTGAGTCCATAGCAGGATAATATATTGTACGATCGAGTTCAAGAAAATGTTTCTGCTTTGAAATCCCAAATGTAACTTTCAACTATATATGTTTCTTGATCCAGACACATTCACATTTCATTTCATTCCAGTTTTGGTTGTATGATCTTTTCTTATCATATCACAATTTAATTATCCCCAATAAATCAATTGAGGAATCAAATCATCAATTGAAATACCATTAATTATTATTTAGTTTCAGTAAAGGTCCTTGAAAATTTTAACTTACAATGCATTAAGATGGATTTCCAGTACGTTGTTAATACATTTCAAGAATCTTATGCATGTCTTCCTATTCGGTAGTGAATGTAAGACGCACCGCCAATGTTGACACATATCGACATTCGAGAAATGCTCGTATGTGGATGACCTTTTCATCTCGTTACTTTGATATAAGAGTTCTTTTACAAAAAAGAACTTACTAGCAAAAAAATACCTCTCATGTCAGCAACACAAGATCCAACTTTTACTTACTCAGACATTTTCATTAAATAGCTAACAAATGTTAACTATTCGAGTTATGTTTGCAATTTGTTGATAGCAAGCAAATGTCATTCATAATGTTGAAAACACACGTTTTAAATTGATGGTGGCTAAGTAATACTAGGTTGAGGTTGCATACTCTAACAAGGATAAGGACCTGGAACCGCTCCACCCAAATTAGCTTCACTCTTCTTCAGATCGAAGCCACATGAGCGAGCTCGTCATTTGTGTGGATGAAAATCACCTCAATTTTTGTGGGTCCCACCGAGCTATGACAAATCTCATCCGTCGAACAAAAAAAATATGAAATGGCTCCAATCGGAATCATTAGGTGGACCGGGGTGAAGCTAACTCCTAGGTGGAGCTGTTGGAAATCCAATTTGACGTCATTCTTAGTCCTTAGTTTTCTACCCCCATTATCCTTGGGGTGGTGGGGTTGTACTTGTAAACAATTTGTGATGGTGCATGCATCTAATACCACTAGTACTAGACTACAACCCTACGCATATAGACTTATACACACAACCCCCCTCGACATTATGCAATTAACAACTTTCATACTCTCGGAAAGTTAGTCTATTTTTTTTCGTGTTATTACAAATGAACCTTTAACAATAATTTAAGATGTTTTTAATTATTCTAATAAAAAATTTACAACTTATTATTGATATACCTTTATAAATACTATTAATAACAATTTTCAAATTCTCATTAACATAATAAAAAGTAACTTATATTATTGTTCAAAATTTATTCGTAGAAAAAAAAGAGATTAACTTTCTGTTGTTATGGATGGAGTATATTACTCCCTTCGTCCACCAACGAAGTTCAAAATTATTAACGAGAGAAAATAGTCATTTATTGTTGGATAATTTAACAACTTTCATGTATTACTCCCTTCGTCCACCAAGGAAGTTCTTTTTTTTTTTCACGCCAGAACAGTGAGGAGATCGATCGAACCCTAGCGCTCACCGAAGGTGAGGCTTAGCTTTACCAATGGGCCACTCCTTCAGGGACAGTTCAAATTTATTTTTACTGAGAGAAAAATTGCCATTTATTATCGTATAAGTAGTACAACAAGGACAATGAAAATAGTACCCTTTAATTTTGTTTCACACGATAGTGAACACAATATGTATCAATAATCACACGAGTTATATTTTTGTATTAGGCCAGCCCTAAGTATCTACGATACTCCTTCCGTCCCATTTTATCAAAAAAAATTGGGGCACAAGAAATAAAGACAAGAAATAAAGAAAGTGATGTTTTTATTTAAATCATAAGTTTGAATACTCACTCTCTCTCAGTTTAAGGTTCTTAGTTTTTTTTTTCTGTTTGTATGAAGGAACTTTTAGCAGTAAATAAAGATTGATTTAGTTATCCTAATGAAAATCTAAAACTTGTTATTGGTACACCATTATAAATATTATCGACAACAAGTTTTAACTTTTCTTTAAGATAATTATATTAACCTATAATTATTGCTCAAAGTTTCTTCAGACAAATAGCAAAAAAATTAAGAATCTTAAACTGGAACGGAGGGAGGGAGTATGATTTATGGTTTCATGGTTTAGGTTTTACAGTTATAAATTTGAGAGTTTCAAGTTTTAGTATGTAGGTTTTCGGTTTGCTACTTTTGTTTGATGTCAAACTTGAATGTTGCTTATTAAAACATCATTTTTTTTCCTCGCAAGAAACATTCAAACATCAACATTTATATGTCATCATTTTGAAAGAGAGATAGATTGCTACGCATTGAAAGTGAAAATTTTGTGATGCACATATTATCAAAATGCAAGCGTTTTCACACACGTAATCACTATTGTCAACTCTTGTCGTATTACATCATTATTTGGTAAGGATAAAAATATTGATAGGACTATACTCCTTCCGTCCCACCCGAATTAGGATTTTTAGTTGAGTACGTGGATTAAGGAAAAAGTGTTAGTGGAGTAGGTGTTGAGTTGGAGATTACGATGGAGGACCTAGACCGAACGGAATTGACAAGCTTGACCAAGTCAATCGGGATCAAGTCAAATGAAGAAAGAATCAAGAGAAGATCAAGTCAAATAAGAGAGGAGATCCTCTGTACCACTTTTTGTGTACCACAAGTGATTTGATGACTATAAGTTATTAAGACTTAAATAATTATAATTTCAAAAGTGATGCATAGCCGTCAGATTGCTCGTGGTACACAAGTGGTACACAAAAGTGGTACAGAGGATCTCCCATTAAATAAAGCACTTCTATTTTTGGGTTGTCCTAATTCGAATTAGACACCGAAAATGGAAATTTGTCCTAATTCGAGTGAACGGAGGGAGCATATATTGGAGCTTATCTATATTTAGTGGAGGATTTGGAGCAATTTGTAAGTGAATGCACAAATATATATATATATATATATATATATATATATATATATATATATATATATATATATATATATATATATATATATATATATATAGGTCGCTCTCCTGTGAGAACCATTTTATATGAGAACCGTGAGAACCAATCATAACCATTAGATTAAAAAAAATATCAAGGGTCCAGATGTTAGATACATTGGATACACTTGGATACATTAGTTAATTTTCGAAAAACAATTGGGTACATTAGTTTTTAACATAGTGTATCCAAGTGAAACACTTAGATACAATACTTATTAACCTATTGTATCCAAGTGTAATCGAATATTTTGTAATGTATCTAAGTGTATCAATTGTATCTAACATATGGACCCTTGATTTTTTTTCTAATCTAATGGTTATGATTGGTTCTCACGGTTCTCACGATATTTAGGTTCTCATTTGAGCACCTACATATATATATATATATATATATTAAAGTTGGTGAGGAGAGTTGTGGGTTTGACATGTGTACATGTTTTAGTAAAAGCTTGAATTTGGAGAAGCCACATCAACATCATCCTAAAATGTAATGACTTTTGATATTCTCATTCTTAGCTAATACTATTAGTTAATCATATTAGTAATTACATGAGTTAACTATTACTATTAATAGTATTAGTTAACTATAATAGTTACTATATTAGTTAACTATTACTATTAATAGTATTAGTTAACTATAATAGTTACTATATATAAGTTAATTATTACTATTAATAGTATTAGTTAACCATAATAGTTACTTTATAAGTTATTTTTTTACTATTAATAGTATTGGTTAACTATAATAGGATACACACATTAACTATTACTATTATTAGTATTAGTTAATTATAATAGTTATTATATAAATTAGATTATTAATTTTTAATATTAATTAATCATAATAGTTACTATATCAGTTAAATATTACTATTAGTAAAATTATTTTATTATAATAACTATATTAATAATTATTATTATATAGATTAATCATTGCTATTAATATATATTAACTACTACTATCAATAGTATTAATTAATTATAATAGTTATTATATTAATAGTAATCATATAGATTAATTTTTATTATTAATAGTATTAGTTAAAATGATGATTACTATATTAGTTAACTATTGTTAAAATATTTGTTAAGACATAGTATTGATTTCCCGTGCATATTTGTTAAGACATAGTATTGATTTCCCGTGCAAAGCACGGGTTACCCGCTAGTACACTATAAAGCTTAGTGTTAAAAAAAGTAATGTCTCTTATGGAGACTAAACTTGTAATCATGATGTTAAAATCTTAACATCTTAGTTAACCACTAAATCATACTCCCTCCCTCTGTCCCGTCTGAAATAGGATTTTGGTAGCTTTTTTGATACTTTGACCATGTAATTTAAATAAGAAATAATTATCCTAATATAAATTTTAAAATTGTTATTGAGAGTATTATTAATTGTGTTACAATAATTTTTTTTTAAATTTTTATTTGGATTATTATATTTTCTTTAAAAGACTTGGTCAAAGTAAAAATAAGTTTACCAAAATCCTATTTCGGGCGGGAAGGAGGGAGTACATATTATTGATTAAATGAGTTTACTGTTTCTGCCACCCTTTATGTGCTTGTGTTGGCCCACAAAATCTTGGCGTTTTTCCTAATGCATAGGAAAAACATGTTTTAAAAAAATGCAGTAGTATTTTTGTAAATATTTGGAACTTCTTTAAAAAACGCGCGGTGATATTTTTGTAAATAATCGAAACTTCTCAACGGTTTTGGATATCAATATAAAACCTTCTTGATATGAGATTGATAGCAAGAACCTTTGAAAGTGATAGCCAGAAGGGTTCTGTATATCAATACAAAGCTTTCTGGATATGAGATTGATAGCTAGAACCTTTGAAAGTGATAGCCAGAAGGGTCCTAGATATCTGTATAAAGCCTTTTGAATATCAATATAAAGTCTTCTGGATATGAGATTGATAGCCAGAACATTTGAAAGTGATAGCCAGAAGGTTTTGAAAAATACATTTTTCTTAACCACTAGAAAAAACGCGTTTTACAGGAGACCAACTCGTGTTGGCCATGGTCTTCATTCACTCCTTTTGGATGCCTTCTTTTCTCAAAGTCTTTTTGCATACACGTCTTTGGGAAATAATAAAGTTACAGAAGATGGCTAAAAATGTGACTTACAAAAAGGTGTCATGATTATATTGATGTTTTTAATTAGAGTGTGCCGGGTACACTATCGATGTAGCCATTGAAATATCGTCACCCCATCTTGTATCTTTCATTTTGTAATCTTCTTTTGTAAGCCTAGCCTTGCTCCACGTCTTATATAGACACACACATTGGAATTCTCACGTCGATCATAAATTTACTATGAAATAATGAAAAGGTCGTTATAAGTGTACATTTATTAATCTATTCAAAAGAAAAAAGTGTCCATTTCTTAATCCTTATGTCTCTTTTCATTATATTTCATGGTTGATGCATTGGTTATCTCTCGACGATTTATCAAAATATTTACTCTCAATTTTTTCTCCTTTTTCTTAAGCAAGTTGTGCATGACCTTTTGTTCTCTAGATAAATCAATTACTGAGTACTCCCTCCGTCTCAAAATAGATGTCGTTTTAGATACTTTCACACATATTAAGAAATGCAATTAATGTATGTGAAAATGTTTTATATACCCCTAAAGTAATACAACTACCTAGACTATTAAATACTTGTGCAAGAGATAATTCATTATCATTAATAAGGATAGAATTGGTATACAACAATAAATAAGCCTTGAAATTTGTAAAACGACAAGTATTTTGAGACAAAAATTAACTCTCAAAACGACATCTAATTTGAGACCGAGGGAGTATATTTCAAGATTTGAAGTGATGAGTGGACTTTTTGTTCCTTCACCAATTGTCATTCATTCCTAAATAATGCTTACTCCATCCCTCCATCCCCAACCCAACTAAGTTTCTTAGTTTGACTTTACACGGAGATTAAGAAAAAGTAAATGTTGTGAGTATGAAAAGTAAAGTAGGAGAAAGTAGGGGAGAGAAAGTGAGTAGAAAGTTTTTGTTGTGAGGATGACAAGTGGGTCACATTGTTCATTTTAGGTAATAAAGCAACTAAAAACTTTAGTCTAGGACAAAAAAAAAAGAGTAAGAACTTTAGTATGGAATGGAGGGAGTATGTTTTATCACTAAGTAATGAGTAATGGATAATTACAGATATATTTTTAGTTATTCCAAAGGATGATTAACAATCTCGAACAACTCAAAAAAGGTAATAACTGAAGCATAATCATCATCTATATGTGAACTAATGATGCAAAATGCAATTTACTCTTAAATGTTTTTATTTTTGACGCAATTTTACTCTTCGATGTTAACAAATCAATATACTCCCTCCGTCTCACCTCACTTGAGACCCAAGAGGTGGGCACAATAACTAAAGAAAAGGAATATAATAAGGAAAATGTGTGGTAGAAAATGAAGAAAAAGAATGAGTGAGGTTAATAGTAGTTTGGTTGAATGAGTTGTGTGGTGGAAAATGAAGAGAGACAATGAGTGGGTGGGGTAGATTAAATATAAAATTATAAAAAGATTACCATTTTGGGGAGTCTCAAGTGAAGTGGGACGGACCAAAATGGAAATAAGTCTTAAGTGAGGTGGGACGGTGGGAGTATATGTCTGTCTAATTGGAAATTGCAAAATTTGGCATTTTAAGTGTTTTATTCAAAATTTCAGCAATCTAAAGTGGAAACTTAATTTTAAATTAATGAAACTCGTTTATCATATTCATATGAATTAAACTACTTACTCCCTCCGTCTCTGAGTAAGGGTCCTACTTTCTATTTTGGTCCGTCTCAGAATAAGAGTCTCATTTCTAAAATGACAAGGAATCTTTACTATTCATCCCACTAATTCTCTCTCATACTTTACTTTTATACTCACAACACCAATCAACTTCTATTCCCTCTCACTCATTCTCTCTCTTACTTTACTTTTACACTCACAACACTTAAATCACTTCCATCATTTTTTAATCTCCATACATTTGAGAGGTAAACTCTTACTATGGGACGGAGGTAGTACTATTTATTACTCCACTAATGAGTTTTTAGCCATTTTAACCTGCGTACTATTTGGGCGTAGTCAATGTGGCATGCGTACTTCATAAACGGCAAATGTGTCTTGCGTACTTTAGTTTCGTTTTCAATTTGACCTATTTTTCTAACGCCAGTTAAAATTTAACGAAACAGTCAATGAAAGTTAACGTATTAGTTAGTTTGAAATTGATTTTCCTTTTAAGGGCTACATTGAAAATTCTATAAGTAAAAGGGTTGTGAACAAAAAATTTGAAACATCAATATTTAAAGTTTAAACTAAATATATATTTTTATAATTTTAATTATTTTGAACGTGTCTTAAAAAAAATAGGATTTAAAAATATTTAATAAATAACCAATTATCTAAAATAATCAAAACTGTTAATAAAAGAACAGTTTAATCTTGTATACCATCTATTTTTTTTCCAAAAATTCAAAAACTCAGATGTGTTGGCTTGGTATGTTATGGGTGCTACTGTCGCCGCCATAGCTTTTCTAATTCTTTTTTTTTTTTTTTTAAATTGAGTTTTTGAATTTTTGGAAAAATAAATGATTTACAAGGTTGAGTTGTTCATTTATTAACAGTTTTGATTATTTAAGATACATTGGTCATTTATTAAATATTTTTTAATCCTAATATTTTTTTTAAGACGCGTTCAAAAATAATTAAAATTATAAAAATATATATTTATTTTAAACTTTAAATATTAATGTTTCAAAATTTTTGTTCACATCCCTTTTACTTATAGAATTATCAATGAAACTCTTAAAAGGAAAATCAACTTCAAACTAACTAGTACGTTAACTTTCATTGACTGTTTCATTAAATTTTAATTGGCGTTAGAGAAATAGGTCATATTGAAAACGAAACTAAAGTACGCATGACACATTTGCTGTTTATAAAGTACGCATGTCACATTGACTACGCCCAAATAGTACGCAGGTCAAAATGACTAAAAACTCCTCCACTAATAATTACTATCACTATCTATACTAACAATATATTAATATTATAAACTTTTTCCTTATTTTCGAACAAGAGACAAATTATTAAAAATGTTGGCACCACTAAGAAAAAATGAGATGAAGTTGGGAAAGGAAGGAGAGGTCCTTTTACGTCATTTTCACACTGGTACGAACCCATGGCTGGCCTGGCCACTATCCATTGAACTCCACAAACACAATAATAAAAGTAACCAAATGTTGATGTTGGTTCGTACACACACACTACTGTTAAACTCCATTATTATTACTACTTGTACTGTTATTTTTTTCAAATAAATACAATACACCTGCAAAAATGCCAACTACGAAGCGTCCTGGTTTGTTCGTGGGCCCAGAAACGGCCACCCGAATTTTTATTTACTTACATTACCTGCCATCTTAAACCTGAAAACAAGAAAAAGAAAGAAAACAAGGAAAAGTAAAAGGGAGTACTCACTATTGTTACTTTGTTGAGGACAAAAAGAAAATGAAAATGAAAAAGGGAGAGGGGAGAGATAAGTAAATTACATTGTTGGCAAGAAACTTGTTCCTTTCATCATCTTCATCGCTACATCTTTCATTTTCCTGCAATTCAAGTCGGTTCTAGATCTGGGTACTAAGCCTTGTTGTTCTTAGCTCAGGATCGTTGACTCTATATTTGAGATCTGATTACAATAGCTGGACATCTGTTTATGTTGGGATTTGTTTGTCGATTTGATCGCTTTTCTTCTTGCAGTTGACAAAGATTGAGTCTTGGTTTGCTGATGGTGATCAACTCTAGAGTATCATAAAGGTTCCTTTTTTCATCCCATATCTATGATTTTTTGCTTATTTATTGCCTTGTTTGACGAATTCCCATTTCTTAGAAACTTTGGAAACTAATTACTGTAAATATTGATTATACCCTTAAAAAAGAAATGGGTTATGTAAAATGACTCTTACAACTATATCAAAAAAAGGAACAAATTTAACCTCCACCAGTAGTTTATGATTTTTTTAGGACTCAATTTTGTTACTGTATGAAAAAAGAAAGGTAGTCTGATAGAAAATAATTGATTTTTGTTTTAATCAACAAGTTTTGGTGTCCAATTATATAGGAAATTTGTTCGAGGTTTAGTCAAGTGTAGAAATGGAAGAGGTTGGTACTCAGGTAGCTTCCCCCCTATTTATTCACAAAACACTTGCTGGCCGTTTCTGCGACTCTCATTCCATGGTGAAGAAACGCAGCCAAGGAACAGTTTTTCAGCATCAACATAAGCCTCCACTAGGATTTCAATATGGTAGAGAGAACTGGAATCCAAAGCAGTGGGAATGGGACAGCTCGAGATTTGTAGCTAAACCATTGGAATCAGATGTACTCCATCTAGGTAACCCGAGTGACTCTGTGAATACTAGTCATGTTTCGGGGAGGAATTCTGTCAGTAATGTTGAAATGGTAGATGAAAGCCTCTTGCTGAAGCTCGGTGGAGCTGCTGTTAGTTCTGTTGAGGAGCCGGTCACAAGGCCTAGTAAGAAAGTCCGATCTGGATCTCCGGCGGGAGGTGGTGGTGCTGGCGGCGGCGGTGGAGGAAACTATCCTATGTGTCAGGTTGATAACTGCAAGGAAGATCTATCAACTGCCAAGGACTATCACCGACGACACAAAGTTTGTGAGGTTCACAGTAAAGCCACTAAGGCTTTGGTTGGTAAGCAGATGCAAAGGTTTTGTCAACAGTGCAGCAGGTTAGCTACTTCAGCTGTTTTAATTAACAATTTACTCCCTCCGTCCCATAATAAATGTCACACCTTTGACTTGTCAATGCTTCTAAGAAATATGTGCTTTATTTCTTTGTACATTGTTTATACAATGGTGAAATTGCACTAGAACATTTTCCTTATTTGGAAATACGACATTCATTTTGGGACGGACTAAAATGGAAAGTGAGACTTTTATTATTGTGGGGAGGAGGGAGTATATTTCATTTTCAACTCTACTGCTTGTTTAACACGTGTTGATGTGTTTCTAGGTTTCACCCTCTCTCGGAGTTTGATGAAGGGAAGAGAAGTTGCAGGCGTCGACTTGCTGGTCACAACAAGCGGAGGAGGAAAACGCAGCCGGAGGATGTTGCATCCCAGTTGTTACTCACTGGATATCGTGAGAAAGCTAGCAACGGAGGAGAGATGGATGTTGTCAATTTGCTTACTGTGTTGGCTCGTAATCAAGGTAACAAAGTTAGGATATTTCTACTTTTTATTGCTTTCTATTTCGAGTGAATATAACATGTTATATGTTTTGGTAAATACCAGTGAACAGTGAAGATAGGAGCACCACTTCTTCGTCTCTACCTAATAAGGAACAGCTGATTCATATCCTTAACAAAATAAATTCCTTACCTTTGCCCGTTGACCTTGCTGCAAAGTTACCTAATTCCGGAAATTTGAATAGAATTCTTTCCGACAAAGTAGTGTCTGAAAATCAAAATAGGTTGAATGGAACTGGAAACACCGGCTCAGAAACGATGGACTTGCTTGGTGTTCTTTCTGCAAAACCTCCCGAACCCCTTACAACTGTATCCCAAAGAAGCAGCCAGGGAAGTGACATTGATAGACCTAACTCAGTTTGTCGAGATGAAGCTAATTTTCTCAATCTGCGCAACGGACCGGTTGTCGAGTTTCCTTCAGTTGGAGGAGGGGAAAAAAGTAGTAGCACCTTCCAGTCCCCAGTCGAAGATTCAGATTGCCATGTCCTAGATGCTCCTGAAAATTTACCCCTGCAACTTTTTAGTTCCTCGCCTGAAAATGATAGCCCGCCAAAACTGGCATCTAGTAGGAAATATTTCTCATCTGATAGCAGTAATCGGACGGAAGAGAGGTCACCATCATCGTCTCCACCTGTAGTGCAAAGGCTGTTTCCAACTAGTGGAGAGGTTACTGCAAATGGTAAAGGTAGTCAGAGTCGTGGTTTCATCCCATCTCTTGAGCTTTTTGGAGGGTCTCGTCCTGTAGTTGATAATGCCTCAAATCAAAGTTCTCCTTATCGAGCTGGATACACATCTTCTTCTTCTGATCAGTCGCCGTCTAGTTTGAACTCTGATCCTCAGGTACTTCACCTTCTAGAGATGTTTCATACTTTATATTTAGTGAATTAGGTTTTTCCTAGTCATTGTTGTATTATCCAACTCTGTTTTACATTTATATTTTGAATTAATGTACGGTCTCTTAACAGGATCGAACTGGTCGAATCATCTTTAAGCTCTTTGACAAGGATCCCAGTCATTTGCCTGGGACACTGCGAACACAGGTGAGGAGGATGTTAATTTCCTGTATTTGTTTGTCTTTTCTGAATGTTATAAAGGCTGATTGATGTGGTTGCTTTTGTTTTTTTTGTTCAGATCTACAATTGGCTTGCTCATAGTCCGTTGGAAATGGAGGGGTACATAAGGCCTGGTTGTGTGGTTCTATCGATATATATGTCTATGCCATCTTCTGCTTGGGAGCAAGTAAGTGTATTGACAAACATTAAGTTATCTTTCACATGTAGCTTTTATTATGGCTGATCAGTTTTAGGGTTTGTGTGTCTTCTGCAGCTTGAAGCAAAATTTCGATGTCATGTCTATTCTCTGGTTCAAGATCCCATTACTGATTTTTGGAGAAATGGAAGGTTTTTAGTACATACTGATAGGCACTTAGCTTCGCATAAAGATGGTGAGACTCGGTTGACCTAATTGTATTTTCTAAAGAACTTTAGTTATATCTATCATTCTTGATGTGGAAGTTTGGTTATTGTGGTATCTTATGGTCTTCGTCACGTGTTATGCATTGTCAGGAAGGGTTCATTTATGCAAATCTTTGAGAGCATGGAATTCCCCAGAATTGATATCTGTCTTCCCCTTGGCTGTTGTGGGTGGGAAAGAAGCTTCTTTTCTTCTGAAGGGAAGGAATTTGAGGACTTCCGGCACCAGGTATGTCGTTATATGCCTCTTTTATCTCTTTCTTTCCTCCATATTTTTTCGTTTGTCGGTTTTGGTATTATTTCTCATGGATGCCGTCCACGTCTAATTTGCGTGCTTTTTGCAACTTATTTGAGGCATGATGTGCAGTTAGTCACTTTTTATTTACTTGTGAAGCTGGAAAACATAAAATATATCATTAATTCTAAAAGTCAAAGAAGTCATTTTTAGATATTTTATATGCTTACCTTTTTCCCTATGTATTATAATCTTTTTCTGTTCTAATAAATTTATTGCCTTACTAACAAATGTCAGTTCTTAATTGATTAATGATTTTTTACACTTTCCCTGTATGTAGATCTCCATGTGGGTCTGGCCCTTCCCCTGGACCCCACACATAGTGGGAGCTCTTGTAGCATTAGGTTGCCATATGTTTTTCACTTTTTAATTAAAAAAGTGGTAGTAGGGAAAACTTGAAAAGGAAGTAGTTGAAGGTTTTTGAGTAGAGATGTTTACATACACTGAATCTTTTTGGTCAAGATTCTAATAATGATAATTTTGCAGGATCCACTGCACACATTCTGGTGGAAATACATTAAAAGAAGTTATGGCATCAGCCTCTAGAGAAGAAGAATATGATGAAATAAGATTGGACAGATTCACAGTTCATCAACCTAGTGTACTTGGTCGATGTTTCATTGAGGTATCACTCTAGTACAACTGACCACTTTTGGCAGCTTTTTTTATTGTTTCAAATTCATGACATCTACTTATCCCATGAGTAGGTTGAAAATGGTCTCAGAGGCACCAGCTTTCCTGTTATTATAGCCAATACTACTCTCTGCAAAGAATTGAGGCTTCTTGAGGCTGAATTTGATGAATGCACGAGGATGCCAACAGACAATCACGCTAATGAAAATACACGCCCTACTTCAAGGGAGGAGATGTTGCACTTCTTAAACGAGCTAGGATGGCTATTCCAGAGGAAGGGGGTTGAACCTATGCTTGGGGCTCCTAATTATGGGCTTAGCCGGTTCAAATTCTTACTTATATTTGCAGCTGAACATGATTTTTGTGATTTGGTCAAAACCCTCCTAGACATTTTTTCGGAAAGGAACTTTGGTACCGATGAACTATCTAGGGAGTCCTTGGCAATGCTATCTGAGATTAGCCTGTTGAACAGGGCAGTCAAAAGGAGGTGCAAGACCATGGTTGACCTGCTCGTACATTATTCCGTAGTTGGCATCAGTAATTCCTCAAAGAAATATGTTTTCCCCCCAAATGTTGATGGACCTGGTGGCATCACACCTCTACACTTGGCTGCTTGCACATCAAGTTCAGATGATCTGGTTGATGCTTTGACAAATGACCCGCAAGAGGTATTCATTTTACTTCTACTTCAGAACTGTATTTTTTTATGTGATAGAATTTTGAGTTTTATTTTATTTACTTCCTCCGTCACAGAGAAAGAGTCCTACCTTTGTTATACACACTTATTTAGGAAACAATAAGAAACGGATAAATCATTATTGTGATATTGTCCAAAACACTATTTAAAATGCAAGTGGGTAAAAGAAGGTTTTTAATGTAGCAGTTTTCTTGTAATTATATAAAAATTAGAAGGGCAAAGTTGTCCAAAACACTATTCATATTTTTCCTTTTTGGGAATGAGACTCTTACTGTTGGACGTACCAAAACGGGAAGTAGGACTCTTACTATGGTATGGAGGGAGTATATTTTTTGCAAAGTAAAAGATGTTAGAGTTTTATTCTGATTATGATACTCTTGAATTATAGATCGGGTTGCAATGCTGGAATTCCCTTCGTGATGCTAATGGGAATTCTCCTTATGCGTACGCGGAGATGAGGAATAATCACTCTTACAACTTGCTTGTGGCACGGAAGCTTGCTGACAGAATAGCTGGTCAAATTTCTGTGTCAATTTCAAATGAGATAGAGCTGCAAACATCGACAGTGGGTCCGTCTCAGCGCTATCAAAAAAGCCAAAAATCTTGCTCAAGGTGTGCTGTTGTAGCTGCAAGCTACCACAGGAGGGTTCCTGGGTCACAAGGACTGCTTCATCGTCCTTACATTCATTCGATGCTTGCTATTGCTGCTGTTTGTGTTTGCGTATGCCTGTTCTTGAGAGGAGCTCCTGATATTGGCTCCGTGGCTCCCTTCAAGTGGGAGAATCTGCACTATGGCTCATTTTAGTTGAAGTGAAATAAAATCTATACTTATTTGTTTGGACCGATTGCAAAAAGTAAGTTGACTTGAAAACAACACGTCACATTAAGTGGCACTAATGAAGATCGATATTCCTCATAGGAATTGACTTAGAATGGATGCAAGCCATAACCCTTGTGACAAGTAAGTTTGATTCTATTTATTCGCGTTTACGTAACCTGAGGGTCGATATTTAGCAGTTGAGAGTTGAGTTAATCAAGATATTTGGGAGCTGTTTTCATTGAGACTGGAATCTGGATATGCTGACAAGAAGCTGAAAGAGCGGTTTGGAAATCCAAAAAGCGTCCTCAGGCCCTGATTGGAGAAGAAGACAAGTAAGCGTAAGAATATACTGTTTTATGGAGTTACTTTAATGAAATAGTAGTTAGTTGTTGGTTGCCCTTTGACTTAATATATGTGAAAGTTGGGAGTCAAAATCATGGCTTGTTCAAGTGTAAGGCTGGTTGTGGTTTACTATAGTGTAAAGAATGTTTAGGATTGTGGGCAGTAGTTTTAGAGCTGAATAGCAAATATTTTGTTTCTTATATACCTATAAAATTCTTTATTTCCGGTAGGGTGTTTTTGCAATAACAAAGGGCGGGCTATCCTTGAATTGTAGAAGGTTGGGTTGTTTTTGTTAGAGATTGAAAATGAAGAAATGGAGACCTAATTTTACATGGCCACTGTTGGGATGGGATCTTTATTTTATTTATGATATAAATTTGTAGTTAAGAAGACCATTTCTTTTGAGGTTGTTAAGTTGTGTGATTAATATGAAAGCTACTGAGAATTAGAGGGAGGAACTGGTCCTTTTTTGAGACTTGAAAGATTTGGTGTACCAAATGTTAGGAGGTTGAATCATTCATTCATTCAGCATTATGTGTGGCTGTGGAGGAATTTCTTCACTATTTTCAAGTTTGATTATTGGTAAATCAAGTCTCCATCCGACAATACGAAAACATGATTTACTTAAATATTCGCATTTGTTCCCAACTGACTCTCCCAAAATGATCTTCTCATTTGCCTTTCCTCATTGTCCCAAAAAGTTCTTGCCATTTCTATAATTTAGGCTTAAAAGTGCATAAACACAATATGACTAGTGAAGCAAGTGTTAAAAGTTCGAATAGTCAAACGTGAAGATCATTTTGGGACGGAGGGAGTACTATGCAAGTGCTAAAGGTTATCTATTTATCTGCATCAGCATCACTAGAAATACTTAAAAAGTAGTAATTTATTTGATAATTTCTCACTAGAGATGGATGGATCATTTAATATTTAAGCTTGCTGCCTATGTAACAAAGTCCAAAGTATGCACCATTTGGGTTCCAAAATACTTATAAAACATTCACATAAATGCGCACAAGAAGTACATTCACATCCTGCTTTCACCCGATACATTTTTTATTTTATTTTTTCCCAGTAGTATATTAGATTATTTTGGTCAAATTCTTCGTTCATGATATTCTGGACATGTATATAGAAATGCTTTAGTAGTCAACTTAAATACACACAAATCCACTCACATACCTGCTTAGCTTAATCCATTCTTGTTCTGGTATAAGTATTAGTATTAGTATTAGTATTTCTATCAACAGAGACACCCCTCTCCCCTCTTGCAACGTTTTCAATGAGAGCTTGTCCAACACCATCTCCTATCCCCTCAATCAGACCACCAATAAACTCAATAACAGCGTGAGAAGCAAGACGCACAGCAGGCCCCAGCATGCTACTGCTATTATGTGGCTTATTCTCCGTTTTCTTTATCCCGTTTGCTTCAAGCCCATTAACCAACTTCTTTGCACAAACCGCATGCAGATGATACTCACAAACTGTGCAGCTATAAACACACCCTCCCCTCTTCCCCCTACACTCACTGCACTTTAAATACTCTTCACTCGAGGAAGAAGAACAAGTCGTGAATGATGGGGATAACAGCTTCAGAACATGGGAATGGATCGGAAAACTCATCTGGTTAGAAAGCATAGCACAACAAGGGTGTATCTGGAAATTACAAGCGTTGCATCTAAATATGAACCCTTTCGTAGACTTGCTACATATATTGCATTTTGGCCAATAAATCCCACCTTTAAAAATCAAAACAGAGACCATATTAGTATTAGAAGCGTGAACGCAAATTAGAAAAAAGAAATTACCTGTTTTTGGTTTGGCATGAAAAATAAGTTGGTGTTGAGGATGGAGAGGGTGGTTCTTGAGAATGGGGGGAGATAAAGCACAAAAGTCGTGAAGCTGAAAGTCACATTCTTGACAGGAGAACCTCTTGCCAGCACCGTATTCCTTGCAGCCTGAGCAGGTGAAGGGGGAGGGCTCGATGAGTTGGGATAACGGGTGAGAGTGAGTGAAATGAAGGATCCCTCCAATGGCGGGTTGATCGGGAGAGGTAGGGAAATTAATGGAAAGAGACCTTTTGGGTGGATAATATCGATGATTATTATCAAGAGGAGAAGTTGGGGTATGCTGCATTGACATGGATCTATTTGGTCTTCTTGTATACATGTTTTGAGATATAATTTTGGGGTTGGGGAGAAGAATATTTATGGTAGCAAGAAAAGAAGAGTTGTTTCACTGTTTTCTTTGAGAAAAATCATGGCATGGAGAAGAAAATGATGCATGCCAGTAAGGCACTTTAATCAGTAGGTTTGCATGTGCCCAAAATCTGACATGTCTATGATTTTTATCATCTTAATCAAAGCTTGAATTCAACAAGCACCATAAGATGGTGGCTAATGTTGACTAAGTATAGTAGTATTAGTGAGGCTAATACAGTAATACTACTCCCCTGTCCCTAAATGAATGTCCGAAAAACTTTTTTGGATATTCATTTAAAGACATAGGTAGTAGTTGTTTAGCTTTATTGATGCTATATTAGTAATAAGTTTCAAAGATTGTGTGGAGTTATTGCTCTTTTACTAGTTTCTCATTGACAAGAAAGCTTAATTATGAAGGAATCCAGGGGGAAAAAAAAAAGTTGTTTTTGGAGAGGTATCTCATTCGATATGAAAAGTGGGAAGCAAAGAAATTGTTGGAGCTTGGTTTGGTTGCCTGCCTTTTTCAGTTTTTATTTTTATTTTTGGGAGAAGGAGATGGGACATGAAGATATTCCACAATATATTGATCATCATCTTTATGACTGTGGGATACACATGTTTTGCATTTGTATACTTTATAAGTAACAACTGTGTTACTTATAAAGTAACATTGTTTATAAGTAAACGTAACACCAGTTTTACAAAAAAAAAAAAAAAAAAAAACTCATTTTACTCATCTTTTAACTGTAATACTAACTATAAATACGTGTAACACTAACTAAATGTAATTATCGTTATGCTGAAATGTAATAGTGTTTTTCCAGAATATTTTTTATTTTTGAGTATTTTGATTTTATTTTTTAAAAGAAAGTAACATTTGAAAAAGAACAACTTATATACATGAATGTAATTATTTGTACAAGTAAATGTAACACTTTAGTAGATGAAATTGTAACAGATTTTTATAGATAATGTAATACTTTTACATGTATCATGATAAATTGAACCCATTGTAACTTATTATTTGAAACATATAGATATACTATTATACAAGCAAACATAACTGTTTTACAATGTTATTATTCGAGAAAAGTACCTTTTTCGTCCCCGAACTAGTTGTTATTTTACCTTTTCGTCACTCAACCAATTTTTTTACCTAAGAGTCACTGAACTCACTTTTTCGTTGATCATGTGATCCTTCCGTCCATGTTCCGTCAAAATCTCCGTTAGATTTGCCTACATGGCAATGTGACTTAATGAAAAAGTCGAGTTGGCTTTACAGATGGCAATAAATTGCTGATATGGAAATAAAAGGGATGTAACTGTAAATTGTTAAACCATGTAGACCATAAAAATTATTTCTCGCTATGTAAAGGCTTACAATATAAAATGTTAATTTGCAAATAAGCCCCCCCCCCCCTTTATAATTAAACTCTCTAACCTAATCCAATTCAGCAAAATAGAACCAGAAAAGGAAAAGAAAACCCCTTCCCCCTTTCTTGGCCTTCTTCTACGCCCATCCACCGCCACCGTTCCTCACCCACATCCACCGGCCACCCTGTTCCCACCAATCCATTCCTCAACCTCCTGCCGCCGCCTCACCACACCACCGACTTCTTTTCCGGCAATAACCCGCCGTTCACTCCTCAGTCACCACCACCGCTGCCATTATCCCACCTCTCTTCTCACATCAGTTCACTCTCCAATCCCACATCAATTTTGAGCCCAATCCAATCTGACGCCACCCCTTCAAAGCCATCCCCCACCCTCCCATGGCCGCCGCGTCCTCCACACACCGTCGTCATCTTCAACAAACCCACCCCTCTTTCTCTGCCTGTCTGTCTCTCTCTCTCTCTCTCTCTCTCTCCCTCCCTCTCTCTCTTCCAGATCCACTCTCCCAGATCCACACCATCTTTGTTTTATGAATGTTGTACTCCAATCCCACATCAATTTAGTGTTGTTTGTTGTGATGAATGGGTTGGTACTGGGAATGGCAAGTGTGCAGCCATTGATGATGTTGATGGAGGCTGCCACTGACGATGTTGATGGAGGCTTAATTATATTGATGGTGGGATGTGGAAAGAGAGTATTTTGGTAGTGGGATATGTAACCGTGGAAGCTGATGGTGTCATAGTGGCGGTGCTGCGGGGGTATAGTGGTGTTGACGGTGATGGGAAGTGGTGGTTTGGTGTGATGGTGGTGAAGTTCTTTTTGAGAAAGAAATAAAAAAAAAAGTCAAATAGAAAACAAATGATGAATATAATTAATGATATTTAGTAAAATTAGTACTTCTAAAGTTTTTTTTTTTGAGCAAAATTTAAATAAAAATTATAGTTTCTCAAAACTAAATAAAGATATTCTTTCTAAAAAAAATTGAAATAAAGATACACAAATGATTTTTAATAACCAATGTTTGGTATTATATACATTTAACCCCTTTATGCTTCCACTTAAGCAAATTTCACATTATGTGGTGCCAAATAAGCACAAAACGTCACACCAGCATGCCATATCAGCGGGTTTAACGGTCAATTTGATGGAACATGGACGAATGGATCACATAATCAACGGAAAAGTGAGTTCAGTGACTCTTAGGAAAAAATTTGGTTGAGTGACGAAAAGGTAAAATAACAACTAGTTCAGGGACGAAAAAGGTACTTTTCTCGTTATTATACAACTAAAATGTAACATTTGTTTAAAAAATTGTTATTTTCTTATTTTTACAATGTTACTAACACAAATGTTTTTAGTTTTTTTTTTTTTTTTTTGAAAGAAATGTTTTTAGTTCTAAAGTGTAAATAGTTGAATTATTACATTTCTATACATATGTGTTACAATTATGTATAAACACTGTTACATATAAGTAACACGTTCGTTACATTTTAGTTGTAATAAGTACTCCCTACGTCCCAAAACACCTTGCACCATTTTGGAGATGCACGGGAATTAAGGAATGAGAATAAAAATTCAAAAGTAATGTGAGTGAGAAAGAGGTTGTGAGTAGGATAAGTTGAGTGAGATTTACAAGTGGGGTACAAAATTAGGTGTGTGAGTATTAGGGGTGTCAGCGGTTTGGTTCAAACCGCGGTTTGAGACCGAGCCGAGCTAAACCATGGGGTTTAGCTTAGCTTTCGAGCATAAATGGTTTAGCTCGGTCTCAAAAATTAGCAAACCGCTTAGCTCGGTTTGGCTTGCAGTTTAACCCCTCAAACCAAACCGAACCGAGCCGAGATAATCCAGACCGAACCGCGGTTTCAAACCGATAAGTCGAACCGTTGAGCTAAACCTGCAAACCGAGCCACTAAGCTGAACCGTTTAGTCGAGCTAGGAAGCCAAGCTAAGCTATTGAACCATGAATATAGACCATCGATCTTATAATTCAAAATTGATATCTACCCTTTATTGAAACCCTTAGATCTTTACTTCACCTTTTCCTAGATCTTACTTGGCTTCTGGTATGATAGTATACTAGCACTTCAGTAATTAACTTTAACCAATTTCAGAATACATGTACTCCCTCCACCCAAAATGATTTCATACTTTTTTTCTCTATTATTGTGAAAGAAAAAAGAATGAAGATCATTTGGGACGGAGGGAGTAAATGATTGTGGCCTTTTCTAAGGCATGTTTATGTACTCCCTCCGTCCCAAAATGATTTTCGTACTTCTTTTTGCTATCATTGCGAACAAAAAAAGTACGAAGATCATTTTGGGACTGAGGGAATAAATGATTACCTGCATTTTATTTTCTTTACAAATGATTAACTTGATTGGGAAAAATTGATTGTGGTTCAGACCGCGGTTTAAACTGCAGTTTTAATCGCAAAATCAGACCGCGGTTCAAACCGAGCCGAACCAAACCATGGTGGTTTAGCTCAGCTCGGTTTGAATTTTTTTATGGTTCAGCTCGGTTTGGGATTTCTTTAAACCGATGACTAGCGGTTCGGCTTCTAAATACCCCCAAACCGAGCTAAACCGAGCTATTTACACCCCTAGTGAGTATGACAAGTGGGGTAGGGAGAATAGAAAAATAATAAAATTTGAACATTTTAGGAAATGAGACTTACCAATGAGACACCCAAAAAGGAAATAAGTGCAATGTGTTTTGGGACGGAGTGAGTATTACTTTTGGCAAACGAAGAAAACATAAATAAATAAAAAAATCTGTTATTTTTCTGAATATATGTATTACTTTTATGTATACAAACTGTTACATATAAGTAACACGTTTGTTACATTTAGTTATAGTAGCTATTACTTTTGACGAACCGAAAAAAAACAATATAAAAATTTTAAAAAGATTTATTTTTATTTGGGCCTATGGGTCATGGATCCGGGTCATGTAAAAAATGACCCGTCTCTACTATGAGACGGATCATGATGTTGTCATACAAGTTTTTGTCTAACAAGCATTTGAAGTAAATTGCTTCAAGCAAGCTAATCATCCTCCATTACTAGTAGGGCAATTCCCCCCAGAAAGGTATGGAGAATTGAAAGTTTTTATTTGATTATATAAAAAGTGGAAGTGGTATCGAGGGATCAAACTAATGAGCCATACTATGAAACTTTGGGAAAGAGTGATTGCACAACGGCTAAGAAAAATTGTGAATATTTCGGATAACCAATTTGGATTTATGCCCGGCAGATCGACTATGGACGCAATCTATCTTATGAGACAAATCATGGAGAAATATCGAGATAAAAAGAAAGATTTGCACATGGTTTTCATTGATTTGGAGAAGGCGTATGATAAAGTGCCAAGAGAGGTACTTTGGTGGGCTTTAGTAAAGAAATGCGTTTCAAAGAAATATATTGATATTATCAAGGACATGTATAATGGAGTTAGTACTAGTGTACGGACAAGTGTTGGGAAGACAGAAGAGTTCCCTATCACGATTGGAGTGCATCAAGGCTCGGCACTTAGTCCCTTTCTCTTTGCCCTGATAATGGATGAAGTGACGAGGTCAATCCAAGATGCTATTCCATGGTGTATGTTGTTTGCAGATGATATTGTGCTGATTGATGAGACAAAAGAAGGTGTTGAAAATAAATTGGAGTTGTGGAGACGCACTTTGGAATCTCGAGGTTTTAGGTTAAGCAGAAGCAAAACTGAATATATGGAGTGTAAATTTAGCAAAGTTGGAAGCAGAGAGGCAGGAGTGATCACATTCGATGGAAAGATTGTCCAAGCTTCCGAGTTCTTTCGCTATCTTGGATCTATTATCCAAAAAGATGGAGAATTGGATGGAGATGTGGCTCATAGGATTAAAGCAGGTTGGTTGAAGTGGAAGAGTGCCACAGGGTTTCTTTGTGATCGTGGCATGCCAAATAGATTAAAGGGAAAATTCTATCGTACGGCAATTAGGCCTGCACTGCTTTATGGCACTGAATGTTGGGCCGTGAAACAGTGTCATATTCATAAGATGAATGTAGCGGAGATGCGTATGCTACGATGGATGTGTGGGCGTACAAGAAAGGATCGATTGAGAAATGAGGTGATCAGGGGTAAAGTAGGAGTTGCGCCCATTGAGGTTAAAATGAGGGAGCATCGTCTAAGGTGGTTTGGTCATGTGAGACGGAGACCGAGTGATGCACCGGTTAGGAGGCCTGAAGAGTGGAGAAGTGATAAAATGGCGAGGGGTAGGGGAAGACCCAAGCAAACTTGGATTAAGGTGATTGAAAATGATATGAGTTTACTCGGAGTGGATGAAGATGTGGCGTTGAAGAGGCCGGAGTGGAGGGCGAAAATTCATGTGAATGATGGGGGTTGATCGTACTTTTTATTATTATTATTTATTTATTTATTTATTTTATTTTAGTTTCTCCATCTTTTTCCTCTCTTTCTCTCTCTCTCTCTCTCTCTCTCTCTCTCTCTCTCTTTCTCTCTCTCTCTCTCTTCCTTTTATCACGATGACATATGAGGATTCATGTTAGCCGACCCCAAATTATTTTGGGACTAAGGCTTTGTTGTTGTTGTTGTTGTTGTTGTTGGTGGAGTCACTTGAAGAAATTTTTGGTTGTATTAATTCACTCTTTTTGTTCATATAACCCTTTTATAACTCTGAACCAAATTTAATAGAGCCTTAAAGCACAAGCAAAATAAAATTTCAGACTGTGTTTATAGTAAATAAGGCCCAAAAGCCAGAAAAATAACCCAACAATAACAATTGAGCATGAGTCCAAACCAAAATAAAGGATTAGCAAAAATATCTCCACAGCACACAATTGCTGACATACTTTTTCCTCCACCTCATGTTGGTGCCGACTTAATCCTTACCACGTGGTGCTCTTAGGTGGGCCCATTCTAAATACTCACCACATCATCCCCAATTTCATTTTTTTTTTTTTTTATTATTATTTTAAACAAAAAAGAAACTTACCCTCTAATTTGCAATCAATCAAAAAGAGTGCGTGTAAGGTAATTAAAGTTGGAATCTTGGGAGGGAGCTGTATCTATAGATTGATTCATCTAATCCTTGTTATCACTTGTCACGTTTCATAATTTTCCTTATTTACTATTCACACTCTTAATTAATTATAAAAATAACCCTAAATAAATACTCCCTCCGTCTAATGTTAGTGTGAACTTATTTCTTTTTTCGTCTGTCCTAAGTTAGTGTGAACTTCCCAAAATTAGCAAAGAATCTTTAATATTCATCTCACTCATTCTCTCTCTTACTTTATTTTTATTCTCACAACACTAATCAACTTACTATTCCTCTCATTCATTCTCATATTTAATTTTTTATACTCACAAACACTTCGTTCCATTATTTATCTTTTTTACTTTTTTTTCTTGCCAAAAATTTTGGTTCGCACTGACTATACGGAGGGAGTATAAATTTAATATATTCTCACTTGACCGTCATATAAATCCATAGCATAGCTAGCAGTCGTTTTCTAACCTTTTTCTCCAAGCCTTTCCCTCTCTCCCTCTCCTTGCCTGTTTTCTTTCTTCACCGCCTGCCTCTCATTCATTTTACGTTTCACATATCAACACATATACATATACATATACACACACCCTCTCACTCTCCAGAAGTCTCTCTAGAGTTCATCTCCTCCCCTCCCTCAAAAGGTATTATCTTTATTTCCCCTTTCTTTTCTTCTCTTCTCTATCTTTGTGTTCTAACATTAGTAAATGTGATTTTTCTCTAAAATCAGCAGCTCTTATTCATACAAAGCTGGGTTTGGTTTTGATTTCAACAACCCCATTTTCTACCTCTAAACTCACTCATGGTATTTCCCTTAACTCTTGTATTTCATTACCCTCCCAGTCCCAGACAACTCTGTATTTATCGTTTTTTATCCCAAAGTTTTATTCTTTATTCATTTTCTTTATTTCTTCAATCTCTATAGTATAGCTTATTTTATTTTGTTAATTTCAGTTTTTTAGTCATACCCTAATTGCGTCTGCGTATGTGGTAATTCATTCTAAAATATGGTTTGTGTTGTGTAGGTAAGTCCAATAATTAGAATGGAAAAAGAAGAAGAATTGGGTCCTCCATGGTTGAAGCCAATGCTAAAAGCTGATTACTTTGTCATCTGTCCAATCCATGGGGATGCCAATAAGAGTGAATGCAACATGTACTGCTTAGATTGCTCTGCCCATTCTCTCTGTTCTTACTGTTTGACCCATCACAAAGATCATCGCGTAGTTCAGGTCCGTTCCCCCATTCTTTAATGCCTAAAGCAGTTTCATTCTTTTTTGTTTAGTATCTTCAATCTGGTTTCAATTGTGACTGAATTTGGGTGTAGATAAGGAGATCATCATACCATAATGTGGTGAGGGTGAACGAAATCCAGAAGTATATCGACATTTCTTGCGTGCAAACTTATGTCATCAATAGTGCAAAGATTGTGTTTTTAAATGAGCGGCCCCAGCCAAGGCCTGGAAAGGGAGTCACCAATACTTGTGAGATTTGCGAGAGGAGCCTTCTCGATTCCTTCCGCTTTTGTTCCCTTGGTTGCAAGGTCAATATTTTCTCATTCATTTCCCTCTAGTTAGTACTTGTCTTTCATTTTGCATTTGTGTAATTTATATGTGGTGTTTCCTCGTGTTTATTTGGCATTACACCTTACTTTATTTGTATGACTTGGGGTGTGTTTGATGTCATTAAGCACTTGATACTTGATGTTTGGTACAATGCAAGGTGATTTGGAGGTAGTGTGTATGATTTGATTCTTTCATTCAGCCTGAATATGTCCAACACGCCCTGAATTAGGGGTGTCAAATTCGGTGTTTTGGGTTTACCCATTAAAGTTAAAATATCCGGGTATCCAATGGATTTTTAACTTTAATGGGTAAACCCAAAATACCCAATTTGCCACCCCTACCCTGAATGATTGAGAATCAAAGTCCTTCCTTAACCAATACGAGCCTCACTTGGCATTCAACAATGCACCCTACTTCCAAATCACCCTACACTGTATTAAGCATCAAGTGCTTATTGCAACCTAACACACCCTTAATCAAGAAGATATTGAGTAGCAACATCAGCTAAGTTCAAGTGGAGGCAAGGTCATGTGATTAATTAGTAACTTTTGACTCCACATCAGCAAAGTTGCGGATTTTATTGCATTCGCTTGGGATTGTGATAACTAGGACTTGTTGTTCATTTGACTCAATTCACTTTCAATCATGTACTTAATGTTTCTATTTTGTGCATTTAACGAATGTAGCTTGGGGCCATGAAGCGAGGTGATCAGGAGCTCACGTTCACTGTAAGGCCTAAGAATCGGGACCCATTCCATGGGTCCGAATCTGATGAATCATCAACCCCCAAGAAGATAAGAAGGAACAATGTTTTCAACCAGTTCATGGACGATCACATGTTTGACTTTGACCATTTTGGACGTAAAAAAATAGCGGTGAGGGTGGACAAGTCGTCTGGTTCAGCCAACTCTGAAGATGAAGGGGGCAGTAACGGCAATATATCCCCATCCACACCTCCTATATACAATCACAGGAATTCCAGCAGGCGCAAAGGTATTCCTCATCGTGCACCCTTCTGAAAAGGTTATAAGTTTTTAGCTAATAGCAATCAAAAGAAACAAGCATATGAACAGGAGTAGTACTTAGAATGGTAGTGGTTAAATACAGTTTTAAGTGTTTCCTTTGTGTATAATATGAAAAAGTAGTGCGAGTATTTATGCTTTAAGGTTATATATATACACGTGTATAGCTAATTTGTATTTGTGGTTTCTTGTCATAAAGTTAGAAATGCCTGCAAGACAGACAGGTAGTGTAAAATTGATTGTATATATACAATACATATGTTCATACATAGATGAGTAGAAAATTAGATTACAGTGATCAGTAACATATACTGCATGTTGATGATATGTTCATATTTGTGATGAACATAGTGCTTGTTGTTCCATGTTTGTACTCGTACTCATCTAATTTTCTTACAAATACTCCCTCCATTTCAATATGATTGTCTCATTCCCTTTTTTGTTTATCCCAATTAATTAATATTATTTTCAAACTTGAATACTTCAAAATCAGAAAATTTTCATTTATAATAATGTAATTTTAAAATGTTTGAAAAGTCAAATGGGACTATTATTTTGGGACAGACTGAGGTTGTGTTTGATGCATCAAGCACTAGATGCTTGATGCTTAATAGAATGTAGGGTAATTTGGAGGTATGATGCATTTGATCACATTGAGCGCTAGATGTCGATAATGATTCTCAATCATAGGGTGTTGGATATATTTATGTTGGATGAAAGAATTAAACCATTGCATCCTACCTCAAAATTACCCTACATTCTATCAAGCATAAAGTGTTTGATTCGTCAAATGCAACCTGAGTATCTATTTTTCTTTTGGGGAACTAAATGTGGTAAGAGTAGAAAAGGGTTTGAGTTGTGTAAACTAGGATTGAAGGGGTAGGGGGCAAGTAAGAAATATACTCCCTTTTCCCCTAAATGAGTGTCTATTTTCAAGAAATATTTATCCCAAAATGAGTCTTTTATTAGCATAACCTTGCCCCTAAATGTTTTTTTTTCGGAATTTTTTTCACCGGTCTCTTTATACGTGCAAAACTAAATATTTGGAAATGAGATTACAAGATTATATATGAATCTTTGCCACCAAAGTGTACAAAAAGTTGACATATTCAGATGTCCCTTAAAATAAATGAAATTTGGACACTCATTTAAGGACAGAGGTAGGTAGTAAACGGAAGATAAGGACATAGTTTGGATTATCCTCTTCCTAAGCCATCTTTGTGGACCCTTATTTTCTTGGCTTCCCATGATTTATCTTCTTATAATTAATAATTCAACACCATGGTTACATTACGTAGGTGCCGTTGGATTGTGGCCAAGAGTCTTATGGGTATCTTTCAAAAAAAAAAAAAAAAAAAAAAAAGAGTCTTATGGGTATACTCAACACAGTGTCTTGTTTTGCCTCAATTATTGTAGTCTTATGAATAGACAACAAGGCTCATCTTTGAGTTGACTGACAGCCACGTCTTACACTATTTTTTTTTATATATATATAATCAAAGTGGCTGTGCTTGCGCTACCATAATTCTAGAATCATAAAATTCATGAATCGCCCTCTTAGATTTATAGAAAAGTAAATTTGGGTCTGATCTCAGTTACCAATTTGGTAATTGACTCTTAAGGGAATGTCCATTGTCCAAGTAGAATTTCAACACTTGTCACCAAGCTGCTATTCGAACACAAAACCTCGCTACCATCTCTTATCTTTTTGCCGCGAAGCTATTTCGTGCATGGGGGGGGGGGGGGGGTGGGATGCACACCGTTGCATAAGATATACATGTAGGAAGAGTATTTTTATCAAAAACGGATTCAATTTCTCGACAACCACATTGAAGCTTGAGCAGACAAGTTTCACAAAAAAAAATAATAAATAAATAAATAAAAATAAAAAATATATATCTAGTTAAAGAAGGCAATTAGTTTTAAGGTTATTGACGGATATCCATGACCAAGTAATGAAACAAAATCAAACTTGTTCACTCTTATTTACATAATATGTCAACAAATCATCATACTCCAAAATCAGTTTGCTGTAGGGATGAGAATCAGAGGTGAGAAATGAATGGTTTACATAAGAGCTTCAGTTATCATCAACGAGAAATCGAGTTGCCTGAGGAGAACCGGGTTTGGGGATTAGGAGTGAACTAGAGCCAAGGGCTTAGACGGGCAATTGTGGGTGATTACCCGCTAACCCGCCCGATTCAACCAGCTAATTACCTGATCCGACCCGTTTAAGTTAGCGGGTTAAAGCGAGTCACCCGTTTCAACGTGCGAAGCTTAACGGGTCGACCTGGCTCAACCCGTCCGTTTCGACCCGTTTCAAACTGCGAGAACAAATAGTTTGGGGCGACATCCTAAGACAAAAAAGGAAAAAATAAAATAAAAAATAAACGGGTCGACCCGCCACAACCCGTTACCCAACCCGTTTGACCCGCAAATTTAAACGGGTTGTGGCGGGTAGACCCGGCTTAACCCGCTAGAACCCGCCACGACCGACCCGCCCAATTGCCAGGGTTAGTTAGAGGCACAACATTGCACATAACTTGAGCACCCAATTGCCAGGGTTAGTTAGAGGCACAACATTGCACATAACTTGAGCACGAAAAGAGTTAAAAAGGAGATATATATACATATACACACATATGCTTAATATTGTTAGAGACATTATCTCATATCGGGAATTAACTAGCCATGCATTGAGTATATAAAGATCTTGGGCTACTCTTCCCATTGCTAATTAGTTTTTGTATGGAACCTCAGACTTTATCATTTTGATTCTTCAACATTAAACCATACGTTGAACGGAAACTACAGCTCCTTTAGAAAGAAGTATTGTATACTAAGAGTAAGTTACGGTCATGATTTTTTTAGGGGCAAATTGCAAATTGGGAACCTGTGTTTGTCTCACGTTTGCAATCCCCAACATGTGAGTTGAATTGTGCCAGTTAGGCACATGAGTTTGTCAATTTGTTGCAATGTGGTGAATAAACTAACTTTTCGTTAATTTTTTAACGAAGCTAAACACATGTGCCTCGCACATGAATTTTGGGAAGGACAATCTTATCAATCCGAAAATAAAGAAAATAATAAAAAGAAAAAAGACCATATGAGCTGCACATGAAAGGTTTGAGAAATAAAATGACCAATATATCCCTACATTTATAACATATACTCCCTCCGTCCCAATTTAAGAGTCAAAAAATTTCTAAAAGGGCGTCCCAACTTAAGAGTCAAAATCCAAAAATGGAAAATGGGTCCTACATGTCATACTCACAACAATTATCCACTAACTCTTCTATACCCCACTTCCTCTCTCCTACCTAACTATCAACACTCACAACACATCACTTTTCCTTAATTATTGAACCCAAAAGTTTTTTGACTCTTAAGGTGGGACGGAGGGAGTACACTCCTTTGACCCAAAAAAGAAAAAAAAAAAAAAAGAAAAAAACCCCCAACAAACTCAAGGAACCCAGAAACCCCTCCCTTCCCCATTTTCACCCCCTCCCTTCCCCATTTCCATCAATTTTCAAATTTGGAAACTCATCTTCGGAATCTGGAATCTGGGTTCAAAAACTTAGATTTTCGAATTTTGGTTTTTGGTTTTCCAAAATCTGAGTTTTGATGGTCCTTGAGGAGTAATCGACTGAGAAATTTGGTGGGGGAACTGTCGGTGATGAGAATTGATTTTTGTGGGTAACAAGGTATGGAGGGGGGTTCGGGTATTGAAGAGCGAGATCAGAGAAGGAAATGCGTTGATGAATTATGTGGTAAGGGATGATGAAAGGATCGAAATTGATTGGGCTGGCGGCGGCTGTAGTGGATGAGAGGTGGGAGAGGGCGTTCTTTCTTTTAAGATCTGGTTTTGAATGGTGCTTTTGGGATTGGGAATGGAGAGAGATGGAAGGGGAGTGAATGTCGTGCTAGGTTTGGGAATGGAGAGAGATGGTGGTGGTGGTGTTAAGGGTGGCGATGGTGGTGGTGCTAGGGGTAGTGGTGGTGGTGGTGTAAGAGATGGTGGTTGTGTTTGTGGTGGTGTAAAATTTTTAGATATAGTTTTTATTTTTCTCTTTATTTTCAAAAACTTCCAAGTTGACCCCCTCAATAAATATGTGCTTTGCTCAGATTCCAGGAATTGACAAGATTGCCCTTCTCAAAAGCCATGTGCGAGGCACATGTGTTTAAGTCCGTTAAAAAATTTAACGAAAAGTTAGTTTATTCACCATATTGCAACAAATTGACAAACTCAGGTCCCTGATTTGCACAATTCAACTCTCAGGTTGGGGATTGTAAACGTGAGACAAACACAGGTTACCAATTTGCAATTTGCCCTATTTTTAGTTTTTATTGATTTTGATTCGGTTTAATCCATATGTGTCCTGATTTGCATCTTCTAAACACCTTATCATTATGTTAAAACAAGTGTATTAGCACTACTACTTTGCATCTCAAAGCTGAATTGGTTGTTTGTTTTTGGAACAAATATATCCCATTGCAAAATAAAAATAAAATTCTTTAAATGTATTAAATTTGAATATTTTTTGCAACAGTTTGCGGTCACAATATACTCCATCCGTCCCTTTTTAATCTACAAAATTTACCATTTTGATTGTTTCAGTTTAATCTACAAAGATCTAAAAAAGAAATGTTTTAATACTTTTTAAATGTTTGGGACCCAATTCTCATAATCACAAAAATTATCCACTTAATATTCTCTATCCCACTATCTTTCCCTCATTCAACTATCTACACTCACAACACATCAATTTTTTTACTTTTTTCTTAAATAATGTGCCCAACTTAAAATTTATACAGTAAGTTAAAGGAATGGGGGAGTATTAAAATGAAACAAGACGGCAAAGCATTGGTTTAAGCAGTGACACGTGCGTTGCACACATGAAGGCCACATATTTCAGTTTGTTTTGACACATCTCAGATTAATTCCAGTTATGTGTGTGTCTCTGTCATATGTGGGATAATCATCATCCTACCTTTTGTCAACTTCTGCCCCTTTGGTTTTACGTTGACACACTGATTTTGGATTGTGTACAAGATTTATGTACTCCATGCTGTCCCATTTTAAACATCAAAATTAAAGCAAAAATTAACAACTTAAATGTGGTTTGATTAAAAGTTTACAAAAAAGTTAATTATCTAAATGAAATTCTGAAAATTGTTATTGATCCACCATTAATAATACTCTCATAAGTAATTTTTAGTTTTTCATTAGAATAATCAAATTTTCTGTAAATTCTTGGTCAAAGTACAATGAAATTGACAATTTTTGCATTGACGTTGAAGTTTAAAATGAGACGGAGAGATATATCTTTTGAACGGGCTCGTTTGTTTTTATATTTCAGCTCTTAATCAGGTCTGAAATCGTACGACATATAAAAATTGAGAGTGTTTAATTTTTTTTCTCCATTTATATATGAATTGTTGGAACAATCTTAACCCTGAATGACATACTCAATTCTGGAATAAGTTTGAGAAGGGAGAATAAGAAGGCGGAAGCATATACCTGATGAATCCATCTTTGATGTTGTAGGGAGAATAAGAAGAAGAATAAAGTAGGGGACGGAGTTCTTCTAAATGATTGTGCCTCTTTCTCTCTAGACTTCTTGAACACTTATTGAAGAGTATGATGAGAGAGTATAATGAATTATGTAGTGATTTCTAGGGCTGATGGATAGCCATTTATATATGAAATCAATAGGCACCTCATTTAGGGACTACACTCTTTCAACCTTAGTGATGTCAAATTACTACTTTGCCCATCAAAAATAGATAATATTACATCCAGAAATTCTACACATTATTATTATTAACTACGCTTTATATTAACATTATAATCATGATTTCATGAATGGAATACAAATGACTTGTTAAGCAATCCATGTTCTAACAATCTCCTACTTGGGTTGCATAACTATGTCTTTCCTTTAAAATCATAAGTATAATAAAAAAATGACAACCCTTATGTGCGCATCTATAACAATCTCGTCCATTAGTCATACAAGTATAAGGACTAAAGGGGCAGTTGTTGTAATTGATTCGCAACTAAACCCACAATAATCACGTATACAAATCCAACTAAATGACATAGGTCAAAGTGTAGATGTGTAGCATGGAACATAATGAATATATCCATATTCTTCCAACTAGTCAAACTTCACCAAACGAGATCAAATCTTTAAAATAATAGAACAACTATTGAAAGCACAATTCAAACTCCCACTATATTAAATGTTATCAAGATTGTTGCACCCATGTGAAATATTGAAGATGATAACGCTTTCATAAATGGATCCGCTAATATGGAGTTTGATCCTACAAGTTGCATTTTTATTTGTTCATTTTCCTTCACAACAAGAAACTTAATGTCTATATGCTTTGACTTTGATGAACTCTTATTGTTATAAGACTGCTGCCTGATAGTCACAATAAACCTTAAGTGGTCTTTCGACACTTGTCGACAATTCGCAGTCCCTCAATATACTTATGCAGCCATATAATTTAACTAATATCGGAATACCTAATGATCTCAAGATGATCCGATTTCAAATATATAGGCACGTAGTTCTTTAGTGTTTTGTAAATATCTCATCATTCTTTTGGCTGCTACCTAATGTTCTCTTCCGGATTGCTTTGGTATTGACCAAGCATCCCAACAATAAATGCAAGACTTACGCATATATTAAGCTTCCTACTGCTGATGCTTAAGGGATTTTTCCATACACTTGGATTCAAAATTATTTTTAGGACACTGTTTGAGACTAAACTTGTCTCCTTTAAAATTAAGGGTGTCAAGTGGTTTACAGTTTTTCATGCTAAACTTTTGTAATACCTTTTCCATATGGGCCTTTTGTGATAATCCTAAGACACCTCGTGAGCGATCACAATGAATTTAGATTCCTAATACAAAAGATGCCTCAACAAGACCTTACATTTCGGGAAAGAAATTTCTTAGTTTCCTTAAGAAGGTTCATATTATTACTAGCAAGCAAAATATCATCCACATATAAGACCAAAATATAAATTTACTCCCACTGAACTTATGGTATACACAATCTTCACCAAGTTTCGTTTCAAAACCAAATGAAAGAATAACTTGATTAAATTTTAAGTACCATTGACGAGAAGCTTGCTTGAGCCCATAAATGAATTTCTTAAGTTTACAAACTAATTGATTAGTTTGATCCAAATCAGTCACCATTAATATCTCCATTAAGGAAAAACTGTCTTTACATCCATTTAATGAAGTTCAAGATCAAAAAGTGCTACTAGTGCTATAATGATCCTAAAAGCATTTTAGAAGATACCGGAGAAAATATTTCTTTAAAATCAATGCCTTCCTTTTGAGTAACTCCCTTAGCAACAAGACGAGCCTCATATCTTTATACATTACCTTGTGAATCATTTTTGGTCTCAAAGACCTATTTACACCTAATAAGTTTCACATCTTTAGGTAATGGAACAAGATTCCAAACCTCGTTGTTTTTCATAGATTTTAACTCTACATTTATGGCATTAATCAACATATGAGAATTAGGACTATTAATGGCTTCATGGAAGGTGAGAGGCTCATCTCCCACTAAACCTAAGTGTCCTTTATTCTCGGCAAGATACACCTCATAATAATCCGGAATTTCATTCCTTCTTACTCTATTGGATCTCCTTAAGGGCAACGGTTCTTCCTTATTTTGAGGTTGTTGAATTTCTTCTTTATGACCAACATTTTCATGTTATTCAATATTTATGGGGAATCATTATTTTTTGAATTGTATGTTCCTCTTGAATTTCAGGTATAAAACCTTGATTTCCAATGGGAACTATGGGAAGAGGTATAGAAATGGATGCCTCTTCCTCTTCAAATTCAAAAATATTCCTAATTTCCCCTCTAAATTCAACATCCTCAAATAACCTAGCAATTCCCGTTTCAAAGAAGGTTCTAGTTTTCGGGTTGTAAAATTTATAGCCCCTAGATCTCTCGGTATACCCGAACAAAATAGCTACTAACAGTCTTAGCGTCCAGTTTTTCCCCTTATTAGGCCTATAAAGCCTAGCATCTGCTGGACAACCCCATAAATAAAATGATTTAAGGACGGTTTCTAATTCGTTCATAATTCATAAGGGTTTTATTAGTAGCTTTAGAGGGAGCTATATTGAGAATATAAGCTGCGGTTTTAATGTATCGCCCATAATGAGTGAGTTAAGAAAGTACAAGAAATCATACTTCTTACCATTTCCTTAAGGATTCTATTATGTCTCTCAGCTACCCCACACTCCTCAAAATAGCGAGCAAAAGGACCCGGATGTTGTTCCCTTGAACCGTCATTCTGACCATAGTTTACACCACCACGATCAAACCTAACGTTCTTAATAGTCTTTCTTAGTTGATTTTCAACTTCGGCCTTATAAGACTTGAAAACGTTCATAATTGGGACTTTTCATGAAGTAAATAAATGTACCCATAATTAGAGTAGTTGTCTATGAACGTAATAAAATATTGTTGACCATTCCATGAAGTGGTAGTGAATGGCCCACAAAATTCCGTATTTATTAGTTCTAAAACACTTGATGCTCTCGAGGATACTTCTTTGTTTGTAAATTTTCCTTTAACGCTTTAAATGCAAAAGTCTTTTCCGGAATATCAAGTTTGTACAAGATTCTTTTTGACATAAGCTTATCAATTCTCATCTTAGAGATATGACCCAAACACCTATGCTATAAGGTATAAGAATTTTCACTTGATAACTTTTGCTTTCTATTTTGGTTTCATTATCATGAGATTCATTTATTATTTAAATAGTGTCAAGTAAATAAAGATTACTTGACAAAGTACTAGTACCAACAACCTTGAAATTAAAATAAAGATCACATCTATTATTACTAAATGAACAAGAGTAACTTTCTTTGTCTAATATTGTGATAGATATCATAATTCCGTTCAAATGACGGTACATTAAAAGTATTATTTAATACAAAATAATAACCAGTACTTTAACAATAATCGAAAAGTCCCTAAGCCTATCACTTCAACCGGATTCCCAGCTTCCATATAGATGAATATCTCATCTTCACTGAGTCTTCGGTAATTCAGGCAATCCTACATATACATACTTATGTGAGCTGTTGCACCAAAAACCAATCACCATGTATATGTAGGAATTAAAACCAAATTAGCCTCAGTACAAATAAGACCAAATGACATACCTTTCTTAGCACGCCAAGCGTGATACTTAGGGCAGTCGAACTTCATGTGAGTGAGGTCCTTGCAAAAGAAGCATTTCTTTTCCTTATGACCATTAGATGATCCCTTAGGCTTCTTATTACTTGCAACCGCAATTACTTCCCTCTTCTCTTTGTCCCATGAGAAGAGGTAGATGCCAAACGTTCCTCAACAATATCAAGGAATGTTTTAGCATTAACATCCTTGGAGACACCTTTCAAAATAGTCTCCGGGACAACTATATTCATGATCATTAGGCTCACGCGGTTGGAGCGTTTCCACTTCTCAGTATTTAAGCAATCTTCTTGAGTGCTTATATCAGAGAGAGGAAAAGGAAACGATTCCCTTAATGCGTGATCTATATCCATATAGCCTAAGATCATTATCAATTTATTTTTCCAAGTTTTAAAATTAGTCCCATTAAGTATCGGCACTGTACTCATAGCAGTATTTATGGATGAAGCATTAAACAAATCTGTTGGAATTTGAGAACAAGAATGAATACAAAACATAAATAAGAAACTACACAATGAATAAATGATTAATTATATCAACGAAATCCATCAACAAGACAATCGACATGACATCAAAACTAATCTTTGGATTGCGAGTTGACTCATAAATGATTGCCTTAGGCAACAAGCAATTTGAACAATGTTTTAATCAAATGCTTAATCTTCCTTTGGGTCGACATAAGCATCTAATAAAGTCAACTTAATGTTCATTTCATTTGTTACCACATGATTGCACAAGTTTAGTCAAATGTGAAGATATTCTTTGGAAAATTCATGTCATTCACATATTAACTTACATATTCAACACTTTAACAATTTTGGGTTTAAATAACGTTAATCACTTTGGTGATGATATTATTTAAACAATGAATAAAATTGTTTAAGCATATAATTAATCAAGACTTTTAAGGTTTGAAAAATGTATGTTTTGTTCAAAAGGGAAAACAAAAGTGTGCAGAAACTTGAAAAATCCCAAAACTGTGAACAGTGTTTGCACGGCCGAGCACCACTTTTACAGAAACATTGTTTTCTCGGCAAACAGTACACGGCCGTGCTAAACAAAGGACACGACCGTGCAATCCCAATAGGTCCTACCGGACCAAACAACACACTCTCCCGGATCAACACCCTCCAGGTAGCACCGGTTCAAGTGCACGGCCGAGCAGATCCAAAGACTAGGCCGTGCAAGGTGATTTTCTGCACTTGTTTTTCTCGACACACTTTGCACGACCGTGCCAAACAAACAACACGATCGTGCAAGTACACATTCCAGGTAACACCGGTTCAAGTGCACGACCGAGCAGATCCAAAGACTCGGCCATGCAGAGCCATTTTCTGCAAATCTGATTTTTGTCCAAGCTATTCCCAAATGTATGAACAACAAGTAGATCCACATGGGTATACTTTATACAATGTATAAACATGCTTTGAAGGGATAATTTTTTTTTAAAACAATATGTTCAAGTAAGTATATCCACATAGTTATGCATTACATACAACTATGCTATGAAGGGATAGTCAAACTTGAACTATTGTGTTCATTGGAGCAAAACTTCAAACCTTTTCTTTAAAACTTAAGATGATGAATATCAGCACTCTATCAATGAATTAGATCCTCTAAACAACATCAAAAACTTAATGATTCAACAGAAAATGAATTAAAATTAAAGTGTTTTAAGGCTTTCTAAATGAACTCAAACCTAACCAAAATATGAGCGGGCTCTGATACCAATTGTTGGAACAATCTTAACCCTGAATGCCATACTCAATTCTGGAATAAGTTTGAGAAGGGAGAAGAAGAAGGCGGAAGCGTATACCTGATGAATCCATCTTTGATGGTGTAGGAAGAATAAGAAGAAGAATAAAGTAGGGGACTGAGTTCTTCTAAATGATTGTGCCTCTTTCTCTCTAGACTTCTTGAACACTTAATGAAGAGTATGATGAGAGAGTATAATGAATTATGTAGTGATTTCTAGGGCTGATGGAGAGCCCTTTATATATGAAACTAATAGGCACCTCATTTAGGGACCACACCCTTTCAACCTTAGTGATGTCAAATTACCACTTTGCCCATCAAAAATAGGTAATATTACATCCAAGAATTCTACACATTATTATTATTAACTACACTTTATATTAACATTATAATCATGATTTCATGAATGGAATATAAATGACTTGTTATGCAATCCATGTTCTAACATGAATGCCTCTTAATGTCCACTTAATTTTTAGTAATAAAAATGTTACTTATTGGCCTTTAAATTGATCCTTATACTCATAATTTCAAAGATACCCAACCAAAACACTATATAAACAACGATTCACGTCATCCCTATATTTCATACAATGTCGTAAGTGAATTCAGACGAATATTCAAACTGTTTGAATGATTCAAAAATCAGTCTTCAGGCGCTGCCTCTTATAAATTCAGTTGTGAATTAAGATTTCGGGACGTAGTACTTAAAAAAAAAAAAAAAAAAAAAAAAAACCTTCACCTACCTCTATCTCTAAAAACTTGTTGAAAAATCATGTAATGATTTATAAATTATAATTTTTAAAATTTCACTAAAATAATTATATCAATATCAATATTTGATTGATTTATTTGTATTGATTATAAAAATTAAATTAAAACAAACTTTGAAAGAGAGAGTAATATAACAGTGGGCTGGCCTTGTTACAGAGTTTAAACGAATAAGGAACAGAAGCCCAATTGAAAAAAATGAAAAAAGATAGTCCATTACGAAATAAACCATGAAACAATGGGGGCCTCCTAATAAGTTGCCACATGCTCATAATTGTCACACATTTATCTAGTTTATGCTCCCTTTGTCCGGAATAAATGTTATAGCTGAAGAACAAATACTCATGTGCGGCGTCTCATAGTTGAAGGGAAAATACTCATGTAAGGCGTCTCATGCTGTGAGACGGACCTCCCATGGGCCGACCCGCTTCGACCATTTGCTGAGCTGCCCGCCCCGCTTAGATCCGCATCCTCCAAGCTCAGTGCGTCCTCCTAGCATACGATACGTGGCGCGGCTAAAAAAAACTCCAATAATTTTAAAATGCAATATCTTGAGATTTTGAAGTCGAAAAATTTCAAAAAATACCGTTGTGTTCATCTCAACGAGGCGAATAATACTTGATAGTTCATGATATATTTTGAATTTTTGTTTTTTTTAAGAAATCATACTTTTTAACAAAAAAAAATGAGTTGTTCGTCACCTGAAAGGTAACGCTTTTTATGAAAAAAAGTAACAATGTCGTCTTGAGAAAATAACTATTTTATTGTAAAAAGTAACAATAGTTTTGCAGAAAAATTTAAATAGTTTTTGGTCAGAAAAAGTATTAATTAAAATGTAACAAAAAGCATCTATGATTATATTTTATTATTTTTTTGAGCAAATGATGAATTCAATATGTAGAATTCATCATTTGAGTGGTGTATATTCAATATAAAATTATTAAAAGTTAGCTAATTTAGGGAGATCTCAAGTGAGCTGGGACGGAATAAATAGAAATAAGTTTCAAGTGAGCTGGGACGGAGGGAGTATATAATCAGTTGGTTCAATTTTTATTTTCACTAAAAAAAACAATCAAACTATTTCAATTATATATATATATATATATATATATATATATATATATATATATATATATATATATATATATTGCAAAGCTACTATGTAACATTACAGAATTTAAATTGTTATATTCAAACTTTGTAATTGATAAATCATTAAATGTTTTACCAATAGAAATTTTGCACAAATAAATGTAACACTTTTTATAATAGAATGTTATCAATAAAAATTTTGCACAAAAATAAATGTAATACATTTTATAATGAAATGTCACAGTAGTTTTTTTGGAGTAAATCTTATGTATGTCCTTTTTGTGCAAACGTATGGTTACATTTCAGAATAAAAATTGTTATATTTTCATAAAGAAGGTTACATTTCAGAATAGAAACTGTTACAATTGATTAAAAAAAAATGTTACATTCATTTATTATAAAATGTAACATCAATTTGGTTGTCAATCTTATGTAATTTTTAATCCATTTTTGCAAAATTATGATTACATTTCTGAATGAAAAGTGTTACATTTTAAAAAAAAGTGTTATATTCCTTTATTAAAAAATGTTACATTTGTTGGCGAGAAAAAATGTCGGGGTAAAAAAGTTGGAGGCAAAAAATAAAAAATAATTTTTGAAAAAAGTGCCCAGGGGATCAGCTAATGGGCGGACGGGCCGACCTGTGGATGGTCCGTCTCACCCCATGAGACCGTCTCACGGGAGTACAGCCCTAGGTTAAAAGTCAATGTTTTTAAGTTTTTAGTCGTGTTTCCTTGATCGTTCCAACCTATTCATATGGGTAGAGTGACATACTTTCGATGGCATTGCAATACTTGTACCTATTAGAATGCGTAGTATATGATTAGGAAGATCACCAAATTTCATACCCTACTTTTAGTAAGACGAAATTTATTTTAGTACAAACGAAAATAGAAAATAGGACATTTATTCCGGGAGAGATGGAATAGCAATCTTAACTTCCCCGGCAGCGTTGCAAATTAAACCTAAATCATAAGTATCCTTTTTTTGTTCTCCATCTTTATTTTTAATTTTAATTTTAAGACTGACGAAAATATTGAGCAATGTTAGGCTTACAAAATAAGTTTACAAATGAAGGATAAAAGATGAGGTGACGATATTACATTGGTCACATCGATAGTGGACCCAGTACACTCCAATTAAAAACACCAATACAATTATGACACCTTATTTTATAGACCACATTTTGTAGACATCTTTTGTAACTTTATTATTTCCCAAAAATATTTAAAATTTACATAATTTGTTTCATATGCCACGTGACAAAGATCAATCAACCAAAATCTAGTTCTAACTACTCCCTCCGTCCCATAACTATGTGCACAAATTGCTATTTTGGGTGTCCCATTGATAAGTCACACTTTCCTAAAATGACAAATAATCTTTACTATTCATCCCACTCATTCTCTCTTTTACTTTACTTTTACACTCACAACACCAATCAACCTTATTCCCTACTCTACTTTCTCTCTGCTACTTCACTTTTCACACTCACAACAACTACCCACTACTATTCATCCCTTAATTCCCGTGTAAAACTCATTTTATGAACATAGTTATGGGACGGAGGGAGTATACGTCTATATGTGATGTCTTCCTTCCCACTCGGTCTCTTTTAAGAATAGTGTCGTAATTAGTTTGGCACCAAAATATTTTAATATGGGTTTTTTTTTTTTTTTTTTACGGGTTGGTCTCCTGTAAAACGCGTTTTTCCTAATGGTTAGGAAAAACGAGTTTTTCAAAACCTCCAGGAGACTTTATATTGATATCCAGAAGGCTTTATACTGATATCCAGGACCTTTCTGGCTATCACTTTCAAAGGTTCTGGCTATCAATCTCATATCCAGAAGGCTTTATATTGATATCCAGAACCAGAGAACCTTTCTGGCTATCACTTTCAAAGGTTTTGGCTATCACTTTCAAAGGTTCTGCCTATCAATTTCAAAGGTTCTGCTATCAATCTCATATCCAGAAAGCTTTATATTGATATCCAGGACCCATCTGGCTATCACTTTCAAAGGTCTGGCTATCAATCTCAAATCCAGAAGCCTTTATATTGATATCCAGAACCGTTGAGAAGTTCCGATTATTTACAAAAATGTCACCGCATTTTTTTTTAAACACGTTTTTCCTAAGCGTTTGGAAAAACGTGTTTTTCCCAAGATTTTGCGTTTTTTTTACAACATAACTTTGATGAAACTTAAAAAAAAATTAAGAAAAAAAATATACAAAAATTTCAGAAATTGATTGATTCAAATATGGTCTCTTTTTTTTCTTTAAGGCACCGAAATATTAGTCGTAAATGAAATTTAAATCAAGGGATTATTACCACCTAGTCCTTCATCCTAAACCAAACTACCACCTAATCCAATCAAATATTTCCATTTATCACCTAGTCCAATGCTTGGAAATATATTACCATAGGGTCCAGTAACCCATTTTTAGTTTACCTAAATGACAGAACTACCACTAAGACCCCAAACAAAACCCACCCTCCTCCTCCCTCCCCCGACAACAGTCACACACATGACACAAGCACACACACACTTTCTCTCTCTTTAATTTCTCTCTCTACCTTTCCCATTTCTGGTAACCCCTCCCTTCCCCACCTCCGGCGACACCACCACTCCCTAACCCCGGCGACCCTCCAGATCTGATCCTTCTTTGTCACCGGCACCCCCTACCCCACCTCCGGCAGCAACCCTTCCCCTCCCCACCTCCGGCAGCAACCCCTCCCCTCCCCACCTCCGGCGACACCACCACTCCCCTAACCCCGGCGTCCCTGCAGATCTACTCCTTCTCCGCCACTGGCCACCCCTACCCGATATCCGTCAGTCACAGATCTAGCCCTCACCTCTCACTCTCTTAATCCCTACCCTCTCCTTTCAAACCTGACATCAGATCTGACGCCAAATTACCCCCCTCAACGCCAGGTCTCAACGCCTCCCATCTTCGGCTTCATTCCCCTACCTCTTCACTCTCCGCCACTCTCACCATCACCAAATCTATTTCTCTAAGGTCTGCATCGGCCCCATCGACGGCGCCGACAAATAAACATCGGGATCGATAACTAGATCAAGCATGTCTGTCTCCTCTCTCTCCAACTTAAAAGTTATGGCGCTTTGTATTTTTGCGGAATACAACATCATGTGAGAACTAGATCAAACATCTTGTATATTTAATGGAGAATGACATTCTTAATCTCTCATAAGGCTAAGAAGAAATGGCATGGTTAATTGAGTTCACTGGCTGGTCTTTTACCACCGCGAAGGGATATATAAACAGATGGTGATTGATATATTATATACCTTGCTCTCCAAAATCTATCTACAGATTTTGAAATATTTTCTTGGATCCAAAAACTATCTAGAAGGTGAAATTTGTGTACCCAAATAATAAATAGAGTGTGCAACTGATGAATGCTCAATTAATTTTTGTATTTTCTCTTGATAAAAATAAATTTGAAAAGTTTCTAAATTTCCAATTTTGAAGTATATACTGTGAACTGTGTTTAAAACTTGTTATTGGAATAACTGTAAACTTATTCTTAGAACAACTGTAAACTTGTTTTTGGAACAACTGCGAACTTGTTTTTGGAACTTGTTCTTGGAACAACTGTCAACTTGTTCTTGAAAATTTGTTCTTGGAACAACTGCGAACTTATTCTTGGAACAACTGCTTTTGGAACAATTGTTTTTTGAACAACTATGAAGTTGTCTTGGGAAAACATGCGAACTTGTTCTTAGAAAAGCTGTGAACTTACTTTTGGAACAACTGTGAACTTGTTATTGAAAAAACTGTAAACTTGTTCTTGGAACTTATTTTTGGAACAACATTGAATTTTTTTCTTACAACTTGTTCTTCAAATAACTGTGAACTTGTTCATGTAACAACTGTGAACTTGTTCATGGAACAACTGTGAACTTGTTTTTGGAACAACTGTAAACTTGTTTTTGGACCAACTGTGAACTTGTTCAAGGAACAACTGCGAACTTACAACTGAAAACTTACAATTGTGAACATACAATTGCGAACTTACAATTGCGACCTTACAATTGCGAACTTATAATTGTGAACTTACAATTGCGAACTTACTATTGCGATCTTACAATTGTGAACTTACAACTGTGAACTTGTTCTTGAAAAAAAAAATAGTAATTTTTTTTTTTGAAAAATGTGAATTTGTTCTTGGAATAACTGTAAACTAGTTCTGGAACAACTGTGAAATTGTTCTTGGAAAAAATTGTAATATTTTGTTTTTGAAAAATGTGAATTTGTTCTTGGAATAACTGTAAACTTGTTTTGGAACAACTGTGAATTTGTTCTTGATTTTTTTTTTTTTTTTGAAAAATGTGAATTTGTTCTTGGAATAATTGTAAACTTGTTCTGGAACAACTATGAACTTGTTCTGGAATAACTGTGAACTTGTTCTTGAACAACTGTAAACTTACTGATTAGTTCACAGTTGTTTGGTCGCTGGAGTTGGTGGTCGCCGGATTCGATCGTGTTCTTAGTAGTTTTGTTGACAACTGTAAACTTACTGATTAGTTCACAGTTGTTGGTCGCCGGAGTTTGTCGCCGGAGTTGTTTAGATGACAACTGAGAACTTACTGATAAGTTCTTAGTTATTTGATCACCGGAGATGGTGGTAGCCAGAAAAATAGTCGCCGTGTGTGGTCGCTGGAAAATGGTGGCCGGAGGTGGTCGCCAGATTATGGCACCCAAATAAATACTCACCGGAGGTGGTCGCCGGAAGATGGTCGCCGAATGTGGTTGCCGGAAAATGGTCGCCGGAGGTGGGCGCCAGAAAATGGTCGCTTGAGGTTGGCGCCGGAAAATGGTCGCCGGAGGTGGTTGGGATGGGTGGTCAAAGGTGATCATGGTGGTTGGAGAGAGAAAGTGAAATGATGAAGGGAGTGGTCAAAGGTGGTCATATGTGGTAATATTACAAATTCCTTGTCCTAGATGGTAATTTTCATTAGGATGAGGGACTAAATGGTAGTTGCCCCTTAAATCAATATTAAAATTAGAATCAAAATGCCTAATCAATCTACATTGATGATTAAAACGAATAAATGGAACCATACATATCTAAGAATGCGAAAAACTGTTGTTAGATTCTATGGTTGGCTATAGGTTTGAGCACCAAATATTAATAAATGGAAGCACAATAATGAGTTTGTTGCATGGACATGCAACAAATAAAAATATCAAGAAATAAAGAAATAAATGCAAATCAAAGTATTGTATCGTTTCGGCCTAGCAGAATCTGCGTGGCCAAATTATTGGTCGGCTTAAATTTATAAAACCTATCATACCGACCATCTATGGAGATATGTGATTTTCCTTTAATTTAAGTCAAGGCTTGTTCTTTAAATGTTGGAATATTTTTCATTTAAAATAGTGAAGATGATACATTTACACTTGATGTATATACACCACCAATATAATAGTCATTCAATAAATATATTGGCATACGTGCACTTGAATATGATTCTTCAACTTGATTCTTCGTTTTAAAAAAGTCATGCAATAAATACATTCAATGTCTGTAAGTATAGATAGAAATACAGTATAATGCATACTTATTTTAAATTTTGACAACTTAATTGTGATATTTATGTGTGATAAAACTAAAAAGTTGTCCCTATAATGTTTTTTTAGAAGCTCACATGACATTAGTGAACGTATAAAAGTAAAATTCATAAGAAACAAAATAGTTCTCCCCTGTGTCTCAAAATAGGATTCATAATTAAGTGTTATAGAGTTTTTCTTTAACGTTTTCAGAGTAAGAGTCCCATTTATGAATTGGTCTGTTTCGAAAGTAAACCTCCATTTCAAGAAGGGAGGGAAAAAGAAGTTAATTAGTGCGTGTGGGGGAGGAGAGAGGAGGATTGGGAATAAATCTATACTCCCTCCGTCCCACTACAACTGAGACTAATTTCCTTTTCAGTTCGTCCCACTACAAGTGAGACTGCCCTAAATAGAAATGTTTTAATATATTTATATTCAACCAACCCCACCATTTAACCTCACTCATTCTCTCTTCATTTTTCACCACTCATTTTATTCAATCAACACTACTATTTACCCCACTCATTCTCTCTCTTCATTTTCTACCACACATACACTACCTTTTTCTTAATTATTGTGCCCCACAAGTTGGTCTCACTTGTGGTGGGACGGAGGGAGTATATATTAAAAGTCAAGGTAGAGTATTTAGACTTTAAGTGGTGTCATGTGGACAAATTTTGGGTAACTCTTGCTTTTGGTGGTGCCACATTATCCATAGCATTTTAATTAAGTGACTTTTCATTTTTCTCTTATTAGCTAATAGTATTAATTAATTGTAATAGTTACTATATTAGTTAACTATTACTATTAATAGTATTAGTTTATTATAATAGCTAACTATACATATGATAACTATTACTATTAATAGTATGAGTTAAGTATAATAGTTACTATAAAGGGTAACTATTAATAGTGTTAGTTAACTATATAAGATAACTATTACTATTAATAGTATTAGTTAAATATAAAAGTTATTATATTAATAACTATTACTATTAATAGTATTAGATAATTGTAATAGTTGATTATATAACATAATTATTACTATTACTAATATTAGTTAAGTGTAATAGTTACTATATAAAGTAACTTTTAACTAATTAGAATAGTTACAATATATTGTAACTATTACTATTATTAGTATTTTTTTTTTGTAAAAATTACTATTATTAGTATTAGTTACTATATATAGTAACTATTACTTTTAACTTATTATTTACGATAAAAGTTATTCCCTCAGTTTCATGGTAAGAGTCATACTTTCTATTTTGGTACATCCTAGAGTAAGAGTTTCTTTCCTAAAATGGCAAAGAATCTTTAATATTCATCCCACTCAATCTCTCTCATACTTTACTTTTATACTCACAACACCAATCAATTTACTATTCCTTCCCACTCATTCTCTCTCTTACTTTACTTTTACACTCACAACACTTAAATCACTTCTACCTTTTCTTATTCTCCGTGCAATTGAGAGGTAAAACTCTTACTCTGGGACGGAATAAGTACTACTTAGGTAACCATTATCTTTTAATTTACTATTTAAGCTCATAATTACTATAATGTTAACTATAATTAAAATATTATTTTCTCAATCAATCAAGAGTAAAAATTGACATCATTATGGGACAAGCGAAGTAAATTTTTTAAAAAATTATAAAGTTATTCTTAACCAATACTATTAATCAATCTTAATATCTATTTTATACTATAGTAACTAAAACTATTTCCACTATTATTAAAAAATCATAAATAGAATTATATATATCTTTAAATTTATTTAAAATATTTAATTAATTATATAATGTAATTATAAATATCCACACACAAAACAAAAGACAACACCTACACCTGTGCGACTCCCTAGTGATTAAAAATGAAAAGTATACTTTAGTGTTAAGGAAAATTCAGATAACTAATTTGCTATGTAGATATTAATAATGTCCCGGTTTGTTTAAGAGATAAATTTAAATACTCATTAAATGTTCAATCGTGGGCGGACGGAGCAGTGTAAAAAGAGAAAAGGACAAGAAAGTAATGATGAGAAGAGAAGAGAAGAGAAGAGAAAAAAGGTGGAGGTGATATTCATGAACATGGATTCACTTACTTATTTGGGGGGAGAGAGAGAAGAGTGTGCATGTGGAGAATGGTGGGATGTTGGATATGGTCTGTGATCCAACCCCCTCTCTATCATTATTATTTCTGCCTCTCCTCTTTTCCAGTGGCAACGAAGAAGCAAGGAAACATACATAAAAACATAAACATATGAGCATCATATTCTCCATTCATCATGTTTCATATTCTGACTTGCATGGGAGCCACATCAAAACCTAAGGCACATCATAAATTTAAATAATGTCATAAATAAAACCTTTGATAGAAAGAACAACTGACAAAAAAAGTTGAAGAGAGAAGAAGAATTTCTAAAATGTCACCGCTTTGTTGATTGTGTAGGCCATCATCAAATATATTCCCTCCGTCTCACCGGGGTTGGGCACGGGGATTAAGGAAAAACGTATGAAAAGTAAAGTAGTAGAGAGAAAGTGTGGTAGAGAATAATGAGTGGAAAGTTGTTGTGAGTGTGAATGTAGGTCTCATTAAATAAAAAACTTTCGAATGGGACACCCAAAATAGAAATTTGTAGGACACTGGATGAAACACTATAGTTGACTTTTCTTTTGATCCGCTTTGGGTCTAGTCCGCACCGATTGTTCATGCTAATGGAGACGGATTGTTCATACTAATGGCGTGTGTGGACACCTTTATATACTAGTCAATTCTTCTTTCAATTGTCGATGTGGGACTTGAGTTGATACCCCAACAGACTTTTGATGTACTATTAGTGTCATGGTTGAAAATTTCGTATAAATAGTAGATGTGCTTGTTAACCACTCAATTAACTCAAGCCGTCCTCGCACATGGCTTTCATTCTACCAATATTTGTTAATAACAACCATGCTCTTTTTTAATAAGAGTGATATTTATATATATAAATAAAGTAGTTTAAGTATTATTATTTGATTCTTGATTGATATCGTTGACGATATATATAATGAGGTGAGGGCAAGGCAATAATGAGTTGTGAATGTTGTTGAGGGGTGGATGAGGGTCAAGGTGAAAACCCTGACACCTACCTTTGCCTCTCTACTGTCCACTCTCCACCAATTACGCTGAGTTCGTGTGCCTCCAGCATATTCTCAGCCTGCCTTCCCAAATTAACAAATTACTCCGTCCATCTCTCAAAATAAAATAGATGTCGTTTTAAGAGTTAATTTTTATCTCAAAATACTTGCCGTTTCACTATATATTTTCAAAACTTTTTTTGTTGTTCTTATACATTTAATAATGATAGTGAATTATCTCTTATCTAACCATTTAATTACCTAGTTGAATTACTTTATGGATATTTAGGACTTCTTCACATGCATTAATATCATTTTGTAATATATGTGAAACACTTCAAAACGAAATCTATTTTGAGACGGATGGAGAAAGAAACAACTTGCATTTCTAATCACTCAAATAATTTCCTTTGACTTTTCTATAATTACCAATTTTAGATTTCATTAACAATTTTTAAACTTTTATTAAGAAAATCAATTAATTTATGTTTAATATAGACGAAATTACCCTTGAAATATCTCAAGTACCTAGGTAATTAAATGCTTTGTCAGTCACAACTAAATAGTCATAAATAAGATCATATTTGGTATACAATGCTAAAGATGCTTAGGTAATAACAAAACTACAAACATTTTGGGACAAACTTGAACACATAAAAGTACAAGTATTTTGAGACGGAGGGAGTAGTAAATTTATTGGACGGAGAGAAAAGAGAATCATTACATTAATACAAGACCGGCTTAGTATATTTTTATTTATTATTGACAAGAAATATTTACAATACAACCTACAGTATTTTCTTGAACAGAAACTTGTACACTGATTAAACATTTATTTTAGTAGGGTTGGCACGAGTATTTTGACCATAATTGAACTCCTCCCTCCCTCGTTTGGTTGGATATGATAATGTACCACCAGTCATCATTCTGCATTCAGATTTGGAAATTGAATTAAAACTTCCATTTTCACATTGGGACTATCTCATTATTGCTATATACCCTAGCATTTAGGGATGGCAATTTGTCCGAACCCGCTCCGTATCCGGGACGATCCGCTCCGCAGCGGGGCGGGTTTGGTAGCCTTTTTTCAAAACCCGGCGGGTCACGGGGCGGGTTCGGTTTCTCATCTCAACCCGCGGGGCCCCGCCCCGCCCTGTATACTAATATATATATAAAATTACCATAATATCCCTATCCCATTTCAATTATTACCCACACACTATAGAGAGTCAGAGACCCACGGCTTATCTCTCTCATTCTCAAATCGATTTCCTAGGTTAGAAGAACAGAAGCGGAGTGAGATGCGGCGCTAGAGAGACTGGGAGACATCGACCTCGGCGACTTCCACTCCGCCGCTTCCAGGTCTTCCTCCGACTTCCACTCCGCCGCTAGAGAGACAGAGACACCCACGGCTTCTCTCTCTCTCAAATCGATTCCTAGGGTTAGAACAGAAGCGAAGTGTGAGATGCGGCGCTAGAGTCAGAGACATCGACATCCCATTCAGGCGACAGAGAGAGAGAGAGAAGCGAGAGATCGACGATGGCGGCAGAGACACTAGCTTCGTTGAGGTCGTTAATGGCTTCTCACTCTCCACCTCTCGATGCTTTAGTCGTACCTTCTGAAGATTACCACCAGGTCCCCTTCTCTTCCTAAAATTAACATTCTACTCTCTTTGTTGTTATTAGATTCATGATTTTGAATATCTATTTTTCATCTTCAATTGCATTGGTGTTTGAATTACCGTCTAATTTCCTTGAAAAGCTTTTTAATTTCAATTCCCGACTGTTTAATACAATCTCAAGCTCAAGGAGAATTTTAATTTTCTTTCCCTTTTTGAAGTTTGATTCCCCCAAAAAATTGATTTTGGACCATACGGGGCGGGGTGGGGCGGCTGCGGGTTAACTAGTTGGCGGGGCGGGGCGGGTTCGGTACTAAGGGGGTTCTTTGAGGGGCGGGTACGGTTTTGGTCAAACCCGCCCCTTATCCGCCCCGTTGCCATCCCTACTAGCATTCTCGAAGGTTTTTTTTTTTAATAGTCAATGCTCTTATAACGTTTGCTTATCCGTGTGTTTCATATCCCGCGCACTCAGTGGCGTATCCAGTATAGGTCTAGGGTGGGCAAATGCACACCCTGGATTTTGAATTTTTTTTTACCGAGTAGTGATAAAAAAAAAAAAAAAAAAAAAAAATTATATAGGGGTGCAAATTGTGATTTTTGAAAGATGAGGGGTGCAGAGTGTTAAAATTAAAACACTTACTAAACTTAAAGGAAAAAAACAATCAAGACCCATCATTTTTTCGTCTTCTACGCCGCAAGCCAGACTTCTCCTCTCCTCTTCTGCAAATCGACAACCGACGGGCAACAAATCGACGACGGGCAACGCCCTGACAGACGACGCCCGCGCCGCTGGCCCTCCCTTACCTTACTCCCCTCTCCGTTGCTACTTGCCGGAAGTGGGTGGGTGGGTGGACGTCGTCGCAAGGTCCGACGCCACTGCAAATCGAAAATCGACAGTCGACTTCTCCTTCTGTCTCCACCGCCGGTCCGCCGCAAGGTCCGACGCCACGCCACTGCCCACCTTCAACCATCGACAGTCGACTTCTCCTTCCTACCCAATGTCTGAATCTCAAAAAGGTAGTTTTGTAAATTCAATTTTAGGGTTTTAAAATCAGAAATTGATGATGATTTGGGGATTTATTGAGTAATTGTTGTTATCAATTTTGATAGGTAAGCAATCTAAGCTTGATGGATTCTTCTCCAAACGCCCTCGATGTGAAGCTTCGGTTCCGGTTGATGTTGAACAGGCTGTTCCTGATATTACCCATGTTGAAAGGGTTGCACGAGAAATCACACAAGGTAATTCTTCTCAAAGACAAGTAAATGATAACTCTTTTAGAATTGAGTCTGATCCAGGATTGAGATTACCATTGTCTCGCATTGCTAAAAATCCTAAAGAGCTTGAAATGATTCGTAGAGCCTACTTACTCAAAAAGGCTTGTCAACCGCGCCTTTCTTATTTTCCTCAAACCATGATTTATGGGAAACCCCGTCGGTTTATTGTTGATTGGTATGATGAGTTTGATTGGTTGGAATATAGTGAGAGTAAAGATGCAGCGTATTGTTTATATTGTTATCTTAAGGTTATGATGGAGCTAGTAATATGCAAGGGGAGTTTAATGGTCTTAAGAGTTTAATCTTGAAAGAAAACAAATGTGCTTTCTATGTTCATTGTTTTGCTCACCAACTTCAACTTGCTCTTGTGCAAATTACAAAGAAGAATATGCAACTTTCTGAGTTTTTTGGATTTCTTTCATCATTGGCAAACATTGTTGGTGGTTCTTGTAAACGTCAAGAATTGCTTCGGGAAAAAACAATTCGAAAAGCTTCTGGAGAGAGTGTCTTTTGATGATCTTGAGACCGGTAAAGGTTTAAATCAAGAAGGCACTTTAAAAAGGCCCGGTGATACACGTTGGAACTCTTATTATTTTACAATTGTGAGTTTGATTAAATTGTTCTCTTCGGTGGTTGGAGTGCTAGAGCATTTACAAGAAAGAGGTGAAGATGCGGTTCATAGTGGTCAAGCTAAGACTCTTTTGAGAAATATATGTTGCTTTGAGTTTGCTTTTGTGTTGCATTTGATGAAGTCGGTTTTGGGAATTACTCTTGATTTGTCACTAGCATTACAAAGGAGCGATCAAGATCTTGTAAATGCCATGAGGCTTGTTAAAATAGCCAAAGAAAGATTACAAGAATTGAGAGAACATGGTTGGGATAACTTGATCAATGAAACTAGAAACTTTTGTGATGAGAATGATATTTGGGTACCAAGTATGGAGGATAATTTCATATTTTACTCGAGGGATGGAAGAGTTTCGAGGAGAGGTGTTCAAGTGAGCAACTTGATTCATTATCGGGTTGAAGTGTTTTATGTGGTGATAGATTCTCAACTTTCAGAGTTGAATGATCGTTCTGATAACACAAATACAGAGTTGCTTAACCTAATTGCTTGTCTTGATCCGATTAACTCGTTTGCTTCATTTGACAAGAAAGCTTTAATTAAGTTGGCTATGTTTTACCCAGATGAGTTTGATGATTTCGCTCTTGATGTGCTTGATAGTCAACTTGAGAATTACATTCGAGATGTCAGAAATGATGAAGACTTCTCACTTGTTCTTGGGACTAGTGGTCTTGCTCAAAAGTTGGTTGCAAAAAACAAACATAAGACTTATCCGTTGGTTTATATGTTGATTAAATTGTCATTAATTTTACCCGTTGCAACTGCAACAGTCGAAAGGATATTTTCTGCAATGAAGATTGTGAAGTCCGAGTTGCGTAATCGTATGGGGGATGATATGCTTAATGATTGTTTAGTGTCTTATGTTGAAAAAGATGTACTAGACGATGTAAGCGTCAATGAAGTCATAAATCACTTTCAGGAAATGTCAGTGCGTCGTACATCGTTGTAATCTTTATTTTTATTTATAAAAATGATGCATATTATTTTGTCTTGGCTTTTTTTATATTTATTGCATTAACTTTTGAGCCGGCCTAACGGTACCCCAAAAAAAAAAATTCGGGGGCGTAGCCCCCGAACCCCCTAAGAAAATGCACACCCTCACCTCAAATCCTGGATACGCCACTGCGCGCACTATGTTACCGCCTGCATGTAGTGGCACAATAATATAGTCTTGTGTTGACGAACTGTGTTATCAAATTCATGGTGTTATTTTCTTTCATAGTATCATGTATTGATAATTTTCTCTATGTTAAGGACTGCTAGTATGTGCTATACGGATGGGCAGACCCCCCACAGCGCAAAGTGAAAAATATGAAATCTCACATGTTAAAAGCATGAAAAAGACATACCCTATGTCCGATAAAATACCAAGTCACGAGTTTTCTCCATCATCGCTTCTCTTTTATTTGACGAGTTTCATCGTTGGGGATGCATTTTTTATTAGTTGATTGAACAGTGAGGGATTAGAACGCATCAAGTGGCATCGTTCTGAACAAAATTGTCCTAACTTCTGGTTCACCCATTTAATTGAAATTAGGTGGTCTCGGGTAGTGAGAAGTCACCAAAATTAGAGCACCCATAATGGTAGAGCTTTTTAAAATTGTTTTTTTTTTATTATTGTTCTTAGATGCCAAGTCGACAAATAAGAAGTTTAAAGCTTCTTCCACAATGGTAGAGATTTATAAAATTTATAGCCTATTATGGAGAATTGGGGAAAAGTAATAGAAATGCTCATGTAAGAGCTCTTTTTAGAAAGAGTTTCTCTTTGCTAAAGAGCTCTTTCATTCTTTTCACAATGATAAAAAGTTTGAAAGAGCTATTTCTCAAACAAGCAATGCTAGGGGGCACAAAATAAGGTCACAAAATCTTGCTCACAAAATGAGGTGGCGGTATTTTATTGGTTGCACATCGATAACGAACACTCTAATTAAAAATACCAATAAAATCATTACACCTAGGATTTTGTGAGAAAGTTTTTGTGCCTCTAGTATTATTTTTCTCAAACTAAAAAACTCTCAAAAAGCTCTCACTGTGAATGCGAATAGTTTTAAAAAATAAATAAATTCAGTGAGTGATAGAAATTCAGAATTCATCAAACACATTAGATCCTGTAACTTTAGACTTGTTTGATTTCAATATAAGAACAATAGCATGATATGATTATCACATACAAGGGGTATAAAGTGGAGTATACATCATCATATCCTTATTGATAGGCTGTTGTATATTACAGTAAATGACAATTAAATAACAATATACTATATTAACACATGATTAACATTGAGAAGAAGTCCAAATATTATTATTAATATTTTCACAAGTGGGTGCAATGTGTATAATAACAATAATTGAGTTATGATGTGCTTTTTTATTTATTTATTTAAAAGTAAAGTGAAACGGTGATTGATTGGTGTCGTTGCTAATTACTAGTCCTTACTCGGTGGGGAAAGTGGTGAAAAGAAAGGCAATATTGGTATGCTAATGCTATGCTATTAAACAATTACTAGTAATAATGAAATAAAATGATAATTTGGGTGGGGTGGGGAGGGGAGGGGCTAATTGCTAGAAATATCAAATCATGGGGTCAATTATCAAACCAACTGAAATAATGAATTACTAAATTTGAAAAAAGCTAGTAGTAGTAAAAGCATTCAACGGTTAAGCTCCCTGCCAACCAAACAAACAAAGGAGAGAAAGGCACCTGTGACTGTGACTTAACAAAATAGCCGGCCACCAGGGAGAGGGTTTAGGCTATTAGCTCATATACGCACCCACCTCATTTGCAACTATAATCCACCTAATTACGTTTTCCATGCGCTTTACTTTATTCTTCTATACCACTACTACTACACTTGCATTTAAATAAATAGATTGGCTTCTAAAATTGTGATAGCTAATCTAACTTTCAATACACAGTTGGCACCTATGATGTGCTTTAGTATACATCAAATTCAACTCAAGGAATGAAATGCAATATACAGGATTTTTTTACTGATGCAATGCGGTTGATTGTAAAAACACCATGGACCTGTTTTCGTATTTACTCTCCATATATACACAAACATTAGAGATTTCATAGACAAAATTCTCTTTTGCGTCCTCCACGGGTTGCTCTTCAAGTTGCGGTTATGGATTACTAACATAACGTGGCCCCAAAGCAAGATCTCAGACACATTCTTCCTCATCACCGTTCACATACCAAATCAGAGTTGAAGGTTGCTCTTCTGCTTGAGTCTGTTGAGGAGTAGTATCCGGCTCATGGTTCCTCAAGATATCTAATATTTTCTCACGTGTTCGTCTATCGATCTTCATGCAAGATACTTCCCAAGGTGGAATGTCAGGATGAGGTGGAGGTGGATCATAAAGTGGTTCATATGATGGTCCACAAGTGTTCCAAGCCATGTTTAACTGATTTTGGTACCCTTGACTTCAAGAGTATGGGGGTGAATCATATTGAGGTTGACATGGCTCGAAAGAGTTTATTGCTTGAACCTGTGGATAATACTCAGAAAAATATGTCCTAGACGGATAATAATTAGTAGTATGAGAATAAAACCCACAATTCAGACACGACGCATACATGTTGTAATGGTTCATTCTATGAGTCTTTGAATCTACACACACACACACACAAAAAAAAAAAAAAAAAAAAAAAAAAAAAAAACTTATATACAATAAAGAAAAAAATACTAAAAAAAATTAAAAAAAATATTTACACTACCTAAACAAATTTGTTAACCTAATCAAGTCCACGGCAACGGCGCCAAAAACTTGATGGAGAAAATCTCCCTCTAATTAAATTAACCTAGCAAGTGTACTAGTTACCGATGTAGTAGTATGCACAACCAAGGATCAAATCCACAGAGACTTGAAGGATTAACATGAATGCAATTAAAATAGCAAAGTAAATAATGGGGATTTTGGTGTTTGATTAATTTAATTAAACTAAAGCAATAATTAAAATTTAACTAATAAACAAATAAAAGCAAGATGAACGAATAGATTCACGAATTGGGTTCACAAATATTTTCACTCTATACTATACTTCAAAAATAATAAGATCAATCTCTTTCTTGAATTCGTTCACGTTAGTAAGAATTGAGATGGTTTTGCAATCCTATTATTTCTTTTATGTTAATACTTTAACTTACAAAATATGAGTTGGGTACATTAATTAAGGAAAAAGTGAAAAAGGTGATGTGTTGTGAGTGTAGATGGTTGGGTGGAAGAGAGAAAGTGGGATGAAGAATAGTTAGTGGATAGTTGTTGTGAGTATGACAAGCGGATCCCACAATTTTAAAAGTATTAAAACATTTCCATTTTAGGATTTTGTAAGTTAAAGTGGGACAACCAAATGGGTAATTTTTGTAGATTAAAGAGGGAGTATACCCAATAACTCTAAAGTCAATTTATATCTTAACATATAATTGAAACTAAAGAATTTATCATGGAGAATATTTTGATGAACAAGAATTAATATTGAATGAAAGAATTAAATCTATAGCATAAAGATCTAGTATTAGCTACTCATAAAATCAAGAACAAATAATAAATTAAAGAACATCAAAACCTGGATTAAATGATGAATATTTGATTACAACCTTGAATCTTTGAATAAAGTATGTCTATAAAATAATATGTATGGCATATTATATTTATATTAGGGCTAAGGAGGTGTAAAAATAGGAAAAACCCTACGATTTCTTGTTGAAAAATGATAAATAAAGTTGCTGGCCGGAACTTTGCCAGGAGCCCCTGGGATTTTCTTCATTCCTGAAAAGCCCTCCAAAAATTTCCCAAAGGTCCTCTGAAAATGCCAGAAAAGCCCTTGAAATTTTGGAAATTACTGAAAAGCCCAATATATTTTGAAAAATTCCAAAAGTCTTAGGAAATTGCCCTAAGGTCCCTGGACACGTGGATGCTTGCTATGGTCCAAGCAGGCGCTTGCTATGGTCAGAGCTACTGTATTTTCTGCATAAATAGCAGGCGGGCGCCTGGTCTTGTTCTGTTGTTGTACTTTGGTAGCGCAAACTTCTGGAGGACATAACTTCTTTATACGAACTCCGATTTGGACGTGTAAACGATCGTTGGAAATCTCTTTTCGAGTACTATCCAATGGAATTGATTTATAAGTGGTCAAATCTCTTTATCTTTTTTTTCTGGTCCATTCTTTATCCTTCATTTTCGCACTTTAACGTACATGAATCCGTGCATTATTTCGCTCATTTCCTATACCCATAAAAAAGAATTCCCAAAAACCATCTTTTGGCCCGTCCAACGGTTGCACGGCTGCTCTACCTTATATGCCTGGCCGAGCAGCACAGCCAAGTAGCCAACTCTGCACGGCCGTGCTCTATTTTCCCCCGAAGTCAGTAGTCTTTGTCCTCCAACATCGCTATGCACGGCCGGGTAAAAACCTTGACATGGCCGAGTAACACAGCCGGGTATTGATCACCACATCACCAAACAATTACCATGTACTAAGGAATGTACCATGACTCGGCTGTTTTAGCCTTGTTTCCTAATTTCGATCTATGCATTTCATCAATACTATTCATCGAAGGGCTTTCCTCCTGGTTATAAGCCTCAGTCCGAATAAAGGCTCGGTCCGCCTTAGACACGTGACACTTATTCTACATATTTGCTCAAATATTTCCACAAATTTTGTGTTGGGATTGGAGCCAAAACCAAAGAGATGAACAAAACCGAGGAGAAAATTGAGTAGGTGGGCGCTTGGTGAGGGGCAGGCAGGCGCCTGACCTTGGCAGAAAGAATCAGCTTCCTGGAAAAGAATTCAGGCGGGCGCCTGGTATGGCAGACAACAGGAAATTGGCACAAATGATCATATAGCACCTAGCACATAATATAAGAGGCTCCCTATCGCCAACCGTCCCATACCGGTTGGAAATAACGACCAACTCATCATGCAACACATAAAGCGGAAATGAACACTCATACATGGATACTGAGCCAAGGTTCTCGAACCAAACAATAGCCATCTGAGAGGCGTCAACTGAGCAGCATCGAAGAGCTGAAACGGGTTCCGGAACCAAACAACAACAACAACAACAACGGGGGAAATGACACAAAGTCATAACCCAAAGTGCCCAACCTTTGGCCTAAGGAAGGGGGTTAAAAATGGGAAACCAATGATAGGAGCCTTACAATGCACTTGGTTCGGGAGACCATTATAATCCCTATCACTGCCCAACACACACAAAAGTACCAGCTGGACTTTACACGCAAGCACCATATAGAAATACTTGCTTAAACACCAATCAGGGACAATGATTCCAATGTAGGGAACCATGTCAAACACATCAAGAATATGAACTATTCAACACATTACAAAGTGTTCAACAATGTGCACTAAATCCATTACTCACATTTCACAACAATTGTGTCCACAAAGGAACCAATTCTACCACTTTAGTGATCCATAACAATCATCTAACTACTTTAGGACACTACCCAAAAACTAGACCAAGATTGACCTCTAAACCCTTTAGTTTGAAAACTCTAAACTTTTTCAGACAACTGGGCGGTCGCCCAAACAGGGCTGTGCGGCCGCCCAAAATGCTCTGTTCCAAGAAGAAAACCCCTCAGATAGATGTGCGGCCGCACGCCCATTTTTGGGCGGCCGCCCACATCACCCGGCAGACCCAAAAACTTAACCAAAGTTTACTCCTTTCATTTCACAACCCAAAATTACCAATACTTGCAACACTTAACATCTACAACTTACACAAAGGCTAAAACTCAGCCTAAGAACAATACTAACACCAACAAGAACCAATTTCATGCTACTCCCTTTGTCCCAAAATTACAAGTATAAATAAAACATACCAAAACATTGTTTTATCACATATAAAGCATATAAAGCATACTTATGACCATTTTAACATTTAAAGGGGGATTAGTAACTTACTTATTTTCCGGAAAAGTGTCAAGAAAATAATATTTGATCCGGTAGAAAGAATCTATTCAACACCCTGAACATTTATATATAATTAGATTTGAAAATGGAGTAGTAAATTAAAATAGGGAAAATAAAAAATGAAGAAACCCTACATTTACTTCTTTCTTCAACAATGGAGGATTTGAGAAAGTTATTATGAAATGGTGTGGTTCAAGTGCAGAGAAGGAAGCAAAGAAAGAGGGATTTTACTATATATAGTCATTCTCCTAGGGTCCTTCAACTTTCAACTTCTTACAACTAAACCCCCATGCTTATACTTTCATAAGACACCCTATAGTTTTAACTACACCCATTTACTCCAAAACAATGCTATAACTAACAATTATATTAACACATGTAATCAAATAAAATGTGCAAATTCATATAAGATGATGCAACACATAAAATGCACATATGATTTTAAATTAAAATTATCAAAATATAAAATAAATATTAAAATAAATATAACGGATTTTGGGGTCGTTACAAAGAAGGATCTAACACGGAGAGGTTGAAGCGTCGCTTGGTTTCAACTCGCCTTATTACTTTAGCGTGGAGGTTCATGGTGGAGGAGCGTGGAGGCTCATCATCATCAAGGAGGAGCTTGGTGTTACAATGGTGGTGTAAAAATATTTGGTGGATCATTCTCTGGTAGGAGTATGATAGGAGCGTGTCACAATGGTGGTTTATGTCTCCAGGTGGGAGATTGTTGGGATTGGAGCCAAAACCAAGGAGATGATCAAAACCGAGGAGAAAATGGAGCAGGCGGACACTTGGTGAGGGGCAGGCGGGCGCCTGATTTTGGCAGAAAGAATCAGCTTCCTGGAAAAGAATTCAGGCGGGTGCATGGTGTGGGGCAGGCGAGCGCCTGGTATGGCGGACAGCAGGAAATTGGCGTGGAGTGGAGTCCAAGGTTAAGTAATAAGGAATTGGTTTCCTTATCTCTTCCAGTTTCCTAAAGTCATAATACTTGGAGAAGAAGTATTATAATCCTTCTGTCTTAAGGAGTCCGGGTAATTAGGTTTTGATCAGGATTAGGTTTTGTATCCCTATAAATATATTGTGACTACCACCATAATATTTGGCACCCTGATAGGAGAGAGTTAGGGTATCAAAGAGAGCACAAAATAGTGTCTAGTAGGGGGCCGGGGGCCTAGGAGAGCCATGGGGGGCGATCCTATAACCCGGCCATGATCATGTTTGTGCGTTCTTGGGGGAGAGATAATGATATGTATGAGAGGGTTGTTCATGGGAGATTATACATCCTAGATCTGTGTGAGTGTGTGTGTAAACTGTAACAATCAAACATATTATTATAGTGATATCCTGGCTTGGAGCCTCCGGATGTGGCCACACGGGGTGGTGAACCGGGTTAACAAATAATGGTGTTCTTGTTCTTTCATATTATAATTCATGTGTTGAATTATTTTCTCTATGTTGAAGACTGCTAGTATGGGCTAGTGGATGCGGCGATCCCCCAGATTCCCCAACATTTTGTTAACATAAAGGGAAGGATACACATGCACGGCCGCTCCATGTCTGTTTCGCTATTTTGCTGATTTCTTCTATTTTGATCGCTAGTTAACCCAGTTTATCTCTATTCTAACAGGACACATGTTAATAAATAAGGGGCTAAATTTATCAAAATTAAATTATGTGAAATTCACTTCAAACTTATTAATTACCGCTATTAATAATAAGTTTTGGAGCTGCATCTGAACGGTTATTATCGCGCGTGAACATAGTACATAAACAACGTAACATAAAAGCTTATCTATAAATAGAAAAAAATCGGGAAATTAGGAATGAACACGGGAATTGGGGGAAAGTCAGTGCAAATGGACAAAAGTCAAAGTGAGGATGTGAGCTGTGATGTACGTACGAGTTAACTGTGACTATCCTCTCAACTTGCATTGCAAATATTTTTAGTCAACAGGTAAAACTGCTTGGAGCTCACGGTTTCACCATAACTAACCATTTTCTTTTTAAATTGAGTTTTTTTATTTATACCAATTCATAATGTCATAAATGTTACAACTGAGCTTATAAATAAGCTAACACAAATCCTTTTAACGGGACTCGTATACATAACCTCGATATAAAAAGCTAAAACTGAATAACGGTTGAACATAACTAACCTGTCATCACGTGTTCAATTAAAACTGAAAGTAACCCCCTTCCCGCGTCATCGCTTAGTCATTTCCTTCCCAAACAAACCAACGAACACCAGCCTTTTCAGCAGTCAATCTCACCTTTCTCTCTCTCTCTCTCTCTCTTTCTCCTACTCGTTACCGCTGACAAATCTTTACCCCACCATTCCCGAACCTTCCTTCTCTCTCTCTCTCTCTCACACACACACACGCACTATACGCGCCCTTATATAATCCCATTCAACATTTTCCCATTCATTCATTCTCATCTCCTAATTTCCAATTGTGTGTCAACAACGAAAACCTATCGATCCTCTCTCCGGCGAAGAACACGAAAACGAAAACCCCCACCGGATTTCTAAAAATGGGAGCCTGTTTGTCATCCGAATCCGTCATTAATAACGAAAACCTCAATTCCGCCCTTGTTATTTCCGCCGACGGCGATTTACGCCAATATCCTCTCCCCGTCACCTCCTCTCAGATCCTTCACATGGAAGCCTTGTCCCCCACCGCTTTCTTCCTTTGCGACTCCGACAATTTGTTCTACGACGATTTCATCTCCGCTATCGATTTCGAGGATGAATTAGAAGCCGGCCAGATCTATTTCATCCTCCCTACAGAAAAGCTTCAATACCGCCTTAGCGCCTCCGACATGGCCGCTCTCGCCGTCAAGGCCAGCGCTGCCCTCAACAATACTTCATCTAGCTCTAATTCAACGCCTAGATCTAGTATTGATATTTCTGCTGATGATATCAACGATCAAACTCACCATAATCAGAAACGGAAGAATAAGCCCTCCCGGATTTCTCCGTATGCATTGATGGAAGCCAATCAGATTAATGTCATTGATCATCACCATTCTTCTATTTCTAGAAATAATAATAATAAGGAGGAGGAGGCAAGTGATGTGAAAAAGAGATTGTCGAAATCTGGGTCAATTAGAAAATTGCAAAGAGTATCTTCGAAACGAGCTCGATTGGCGGTTAGATCCTTCAGGCTTAGACTCTCCACAATTTATGAAGAAGGCAATGCTCTCCCTGTGTATTGATTTTCTTCTTATTTTTTTTTCAAATTTTGTTGGTTGAAGATGTGTATCCTATATGACTTCATTAATTTCCAAGTTAAAAGAGATGCATGTATTTGTATTGTAAATTGAGATGTGTAAAGTAAGTTTGAATTAAAGGCAATTCCCCCTCTTGGTTAAGGGTGTGAATATGTATGTATCAAATGCTACTAGATCTTCATTTTGTTTGATCTATCTTTTTTGAGTTTTTCATTTTCATTTGCCAAACGAAATTTCTTCTCCCTCCGATCGAGGTCTTTACATGAATAATCATTTCCAGTTTTTCAAGAAAAACCAAGGAGATTATTAAATTTGTAGTAGCACATTAATTTTCATATGATAGTAGTATGATTTAGACAACTTTTGACTGAAAACAACACTTATTAAGAACTTGCTGAATGTTGATGATAAGGTCTGCCTTCACTAAATTTTGACGCACCTTATATATGAGTGATCTCTGTGTTTGGAGGTTTCAAAATGCAAATGTAATGCCTAAAGAAAATATTACTATGTGTAAGACTTATCAAAAATAAAAAAGAAAAGTAACTTTGTACGAAAAATTAAATACAACAAATAAATGTGGTAGGAGTACTACTTCCATCTAGGGTGTTCACGGTCCGGTTTTTGTTAAAATTTTACAAAACCGGAACCGGACCAATTATACGGTTTTGTAAAAATTTAGAACCAGAACCAAACCAATAAATTACAAAACCGGTGTCATTGGTCCGGTCCGGTTCTCCGGTTCTACTTGTATACAATTTTTCCCCTCAAGAAATACATCTATACACACCAAAAACTAAAACAATTAAACATTGGCCCCAAACTCTCAACAAGGCAAAGTAAACTGCATAGAGTTTTACACGTATTCAACACAAAGTTATGGATCTTTCACTTCAAAGATAGAAGAACTAAGACAAAAAAAAAACTTAATGGGAAAAAATAGTTGATACAACAACTTTAGAATTTTCGTGGTGAGGCTGGGATGTCTAGTGTCAAAGTCACGGCGGTGAAGGGGATACAGATGGAGCCATGGTGATCGAGCGGGCTGATTCTTTAAGATAGAACGAAGTTGAGAGAGAGAGATAGGGTTAGCGGATTTTGGGAAATAGGGTTTTCTCAGTAGTCCGTACTCCGTAATCAGTAATCCGTAGGACTATGTAAGTATTAGTAATACTGTAATAATATAATATTTATATATGTTATGATTATGATTAGTCCGGTCCGGTCCAGAACCGTAAAAATATTTATCAAAACCAGAACCGAACCAATAAATCGGTTTTATGGAAATTTGGAACCAGAACCAGACAAACACTATTAAACCGGTCTGGTTTTCATTGGTCCGGTCTGATTCTATTGGTCAGATCCGGTTCTGTTTTTTTCTGCACAGCCCTACTTCCATCCCAATATGAATGGGTAAAATATTTTCAAATATACTCAGGAAGAAGAGCAAATCTGAAAATACTTTGATTTAGGACGGACGGAGTAATTTCTTTGAGACATTGTAGCATGAAATTGAAAATATGTTTTGGACTAGTAAATAACGTGATTGTATGAAAGAAAGAATAAGCAATGGTTCCAACGTAACGTTGACTTTGAGGAAGCAACAAAATGGTATTAAGCATTTTGTATAAACAGAGGAGAGTAAGATATTGTGGGATATTATATTATATTATAGCCGATTGTGAAGAATGGGGTGACTGGTACAACTACTCGCATGTGTGGTGGGTCTTCATGTTTGTAACCGTTAATTAGCATGTACTAGTAGTATTATTAAAACTCAAACAATTAAGGAAAAAATGAAAAAAAAAAAAAAAAAAAAAAAAAAAAAAAAAACCCAAACTATTGGGTTGTGCAAGTTTGGTAACTTATCTTATTTTTGTTACATCAAAAATACCTTAACTCTTTTTTAGGTGCAATCAATGTACCTATTACTGACGTCCGTCCAATTTCTACCGTTAACTACCCACATGACTTAGACAAATGATTTTTCTAGGGCAAAAAGGTCAGAAAAAATATATGTCTAACCCTCCTCTACCAAACAAGGTTATATGCTTCATCTCCTTCACCCAATCACTGATCCATCCCCAACCAAGTCTCCCGTCCTCTCTAGTTCAGCCAGCACCGCCATCCCCAACCAAGTCTCCCGTCCTCCCTAGTTCAGTCAACCCCACCTCGTCAACCGCTTCCTTTAACCCCTGTGGTCGCTGCCTTCTTCCCCATTTATATTAGCGACTTCCTCCATATCTTGCATCGATCTCTCCATTCCAGATGCTCGAGTTCTCTCCCACGATTGTCGAAGCCCAGGATTGCAATCTGGGTTTGTTAATGTTTAGATCTGTGAAAAATTATCAAATAACACAAAATAATTTTTAATTTCTTGAATGTGGAGATCTGATTTTTCGAACCCATCTTCCTCGTTTCTGTATCTTCTATTGTGATATACAGATCTAAAATGAACCTACAAAAAACAATCTTTAGCTTTGCATCTGGGTTTGTTGAATGTGCAGATCTGATTTTTAATTTCTTGAATGTGCAGATCTGATTTTTAATTTCTTGAATTTTGTCTTGATTCTATCTCAAGAATCGTTGGATTTTACGAGCACGAGAAACATTGAGTTATTCATCTTCAGTAAGCTCATAACTTTGAATTTGTTTTTTTGTTTTTTTGACAAAACCAAAATGTTAGTGTTGATGGTGTTTGTTGTTATGAAAGACTGACAGTGGTGGAGGATGGTGGTGTTATTTTTGACAGTGTTGATGGATGGTGGTGGGCTGGTGGCAGTAGTGGAGGATGGTTGTGGTGTTGAGTGGCGGCGAGCGGAAACTAATACGGTGGTGGTGGTGCTATTTATGACATAGATAACAAAAACTGAACATCAATGGCTAAAATGAAAAAAAAAATTATGGGCAAATAAGAAAATAGTCAACATGTTAGGGACCATTTAAGAATTTAACTATAAGAAATTGGATAAGACATTTTGTTTTGACCTTTTTGCCCTCAAAAGTAAATCACGTGACAATGCAAATGGGTAGTTAACGGTAGAAATTGGACGGCGTAAGCAATAGGTACCTTGATTCCACCTCGAAAAGAGTTAAGGTATTTTTTATGTAACAAAAATAAGATAAGTTACTAAATCCGCACAACCCCAATAGTTTGGGTAATTTTTTTGCTTTTTTTCCAACAATTAAATATAATTCAGCTATGTATGAATATGATGATGAGGTACCAAACAAAAGATGTAAGTTTGATTTGATTTGCTTTGCTTTCCCATGATGATGAGGTACCAAACAAAAGATGTAAGTTTGATTTGATTTGCTTTGCTTTCCCAATATAAAATTATTATAACGATTCCATGTTTGTTAGCACCAATAATACGTAACCTAACACTTATGATTAAACTTAACCAACCTTATTTATAAACATTATATTCACTAATTGAGCATATTTTAGTTCCAGCTTTTGGCTTCCAAGGTAGCCACTCTTTTGTCCTTGCACAAGTCTAAAAGCATGTTTCCTGCATCTAGTTTAAATCAATCCTGTAACTTGATCAATAATATTTGCAAATGAAATGAATAATTAAGTAAACTACCAATTAACACTGTTTCATTGCCATAAAATTTTAACTCAGACTGTATTAGGTATCTGTTTCCATATCCTTGATCAGTTATACTACTTCTGCCTCAAAATAAATGTTTTTTTTTTTTAATTTTAATTTAAAACCTTTTTTTTTTTAACATTCATATTGGGACGGAGGGAAGAATATTAATTGATAATATAAAATAAGAGCAATTAATAAAAGTTTGGTTTGTCAATCCTTGAATATGAATGAGAATTGAAGATTGGGTAGAAAGTGATGTTGAGGTCCATAGAGGTTATGAACTGAAGTCGACTTTTGGGAGGACGTTGTGGTTATGGTTATCCTTAATTTCACGGTTTGCATCAAATTAAGATAATCTATCACGCTGGGGTGGTTCATTAGTCCTTAACAAATCTTGTATGATACAGTATATATTTATTTCATGTTTTAGTCTTCCACGTGTCCTCGTCCATGTCAAACATTGTGGAAATGGGGACTTTTTTTTGTAACGACTCCTATCCATCTAATTAATTTGTTAGGTTAATGTTCATATTCAGTATTCTATCTCAAGATTTCATTGACTTGCAGTCCAGATTTCATTGTGAAAGATATACCGTAGTAGTATGTATGTCTTTAATCAATTTTACTTGATTAAACATGTATTTCATGTGGAGTATTAGTATTTAGAAAATGGGCCGGGGGAGACAACTATGTTCATCATGCACATATTAAATGAAAGAGAAATACTCCCTAGTTATTTAGTTTATTGTTAACCCCTTAATGGAAACAGAACAAAAATGGTGTTTTTTTGAATGTGCAGATAGTGCCATTTGTTTTTGTGTAGACCGCTATACGATATATATTCGAATGTGCACTTGCAGCTCATTTAATTAAATTAGCAAGAGCGGCCTTGTTATTGACAACGTTAAGGGGAGATAGTGGCGTATGATTCATGCATTAATACGTACAATGATCCAGATTAAAGCATTCTCCTTGGTCTTAAAAAAACATCAAGTTACTGTATTAATTACCATTTTGAATAACACTACTGCTGGAGTGGAGTAACAAACATCATTTCAATTCATTTGATGACAAGAAATTCTGGGTGTGAGTTAATAATCCAGTTGTGGTCCATGTGATATAAAATCTTGAAAGAGATAAGGAGTTTAATTTCAACCTATAGTATCTGCTAATTCATGTACAAATCAATGTTAAATATTGTGGTCCATATTTATACTAATATAAGAGGTGTCTTGAAAGATGAGAGACAGACTTTGACAATATGAATTGAGTAGTTATATAGACTTGTGTGGATGGGGTGGATTAATTGTGTTGAATGATACTCCCTCTGTCCCAGAAATATAGTCTCGTATTGATTTTTTATGGTCAATATAAATGACCTTTGACCAAATATTGATGTTTCTCTACTCATTCTAGTTAAATTCTAAAAATTGTAATTGACAAATCATTAAGTGATTTATCAATAACAATTTTTAAAATTTCATTGTGAACATTAGATTGACATCAATGCTTGGTCAAATTTCATATATGTTGACCGTAAAAAGTTAATATAGGACTATCTTTCTGGGACAGAGGAAGTATATAAATGCAACGCGGATGTCCAATTGCCTTTGGAGAAAATTTTGGGGGAAACTAGTTCCTCCATAAGTTATAAAAAGTCTTGTTTTAATAGGGTTTAAGGTTTAGGGTTTCACCGTTTCAGGTTTAGGTTTTAGAGTTTTAGGTTTAGGGTTTAAAAGTAAAAAAAAATAATTTTTTATAACTTAAGGAGGAACTAGTTTTCCCCAAAACACAATCTTGCCTTTGGGCTTTGGCAACTCATCTTCTCTGTTCCCATTCACTTTCTATTTGTTTGTTTAAAAGTCGTTGTTAGTTATCCTTTACTTCCACTCAAAGTTAACACTCCTCTCATGGACGACTTAAGGCTCCATCAATTAATTACTACCTACTCATTTTTAATTTCGTAATAAATGTTCCTAAGTGAAAAATCTATATATATTAAAAATCAAGGTAGAGTATTTAGGTAGTGTCATGTTGATAAGTTTTGGTTAACTCTTGCTTTTGGTGGTGCCACATCATCCATAACATTTTAATTAGGTGACTTTTTCATTTTTCTCTTATTAGCTAATAGAATTAATTAATTATAATACTTATAATATTAGTTAACTATTACTATTAATAGTATTAGTTTATTATAATAGTTAACTATATAAGATAACTATTACTATTAATAGTATAAGTTAAGTATAATAGTTACTATAAAGGGTAACTATTACTATTAATAGTATTAGTTAACTATAATAGTTAACTATGTATAAGATAACTATTAGTACTATTAATAGTATTAGTTAGATGTAAAAGTTATTATATAAGATAACTATTACTATTAATAGTATTAGTTAATTGTAATAGTTAATTATATAACTTAATTATTACTATTAGTAATATTAGTTAAGTGTAATAGTTACTATATAAAGTAACTATTATTAACAATAATATTAACTAATTAGAATAGTTATAATATATTATAACTATTAGTATTATTAGTATTTTTTTGGAAAAAAAAATACTATTATTAGTACTAGTTACTATATACTCCATCCGTCCCACTCGAATTAGGATTCTTGGTCAAGTAATTTATACTTTGACCAATAATTTGAAGAAAAATAATTATCTTAATAAAAATCTAGAAATAATTATTTAGTTTATTATTAATCGTGATACAATAACAATTTTTAAATTTTTATTTTGCATCATTATTTTTCTTTAAATTATTGGTCAAAGTATAAATTGATTGGCCAAAGAATCCTAATTCGAGCGGGATAGAGGGAGTATAGTAACTATTATTTTTAACTTATATTTACGATAAAAGTTATTCAATCCGTCTCAGGGTAAGAGTCATAATTTCTATTTTGGTACATCCTAGAGTGAGAGTCTCTTTCCTAAAATGGCAAAGAATCTTTAATATTCATCCCACTCATTCTCTCTCATACTTTACTTTTATACTCACAACACCAATCAATTTACTATTATCTCCCACTCATTATCTCCCTCTCACTTTACTTTTACACTCACAACACTTAAATCACTTCCATCATTTCTTAATCTCCGTGCATTTGAGAGGTAGGACTTGTTGGTGATTTTAGTGTCATCATCTATTTTATGTAATTGTGATTTACTAGAGACCAATGCGATTTCATATTAGGCTCGGATACGAGTAAGGGAAAGTGTGGAGTACACACTCGTTTGAGTGTTAATATGTCTTCGACCACGATAAATAAGCAGGGGTCAAGAGGGCTGCGCCCCCTTGCGGGGTCAAGGGGCAGCGCCCCTTGTTGGGGTCCCGCTCGACACAACCCTAAACCCTATCAAGTATGACTGTTGCTAACAATTGTGACTTTCCAGTCAATCCTGCTCCTTCCTACCATCTGTATAAATACAGACTTTGGTTTCAGATTACATTAACGAAAAAACCCTAATAATTCTCTAAGTTTCGATCTGTTTTCTTTTGCCTAGATTCAGATTGTTTTTTTATTGTCTTATCCCAATAAGGATTTCGTGATACCCAGGCAATAAGGGTCGAAATACTTTATTCGGAAAGCGATTTATACGCGATTCGATCAAATATCCAGGATTATCAATTACTCTAAGCCCAAATTTTCTAACAGGACTGTTACTCTAGGACGGAGGGAGTACTACTTAGGTAACCATTATCTTTTAATTTACTAATTAAGCTCATAATTACTATAATGTTAACATTATTTTCTCAATCGGTCAAGAGTAAGAAATTGACATCATTATGGGACAAGCGAAGTAAATTTTTAAAAAAATTATAAAGTTATTCTTAACCAATACTATTAACTAAGCTTAATATCTATTTTATACTATAGTAATTAAAACTATTTCCACTATTATTAAAAAATCACAAGTAGGTTTATATATATCTTTAAATTTATTATATTTATTTAAAATATTTAATAAATATATAATATAATTATAAATATCCACGCACAAAAGAAAACGCTCGTGCGAAACACGGGATAATCCCTGGTTATGTTAAACATCAATGTGCGTCAAAGTCTAAAAATTAACACTATTTTTTTTTTATTTATTTATTTATTTTTTTTTTGCGGTTAAGACCAAATCTGAAAGTTTTTTTGAGATTTATTTTGGAAAAGTGATAGTAGTAGCAGACTACCAGTAAAGTTTCATGCATGTCTCAGTTGTGGGTCTTGAATCTTGATCTTACGTAGGTATATTTTGTTGGAGAACTTGTTCAATTGGTAAACTGAGCTCGTCATTAAACAAGTTTCAAATGACAACTATTTTGATTTTGATGATAACATTTTCTAGGTATCAGTTCATGTCAGAATCTATGTGTGGCTTACCAAGTCGTAATTCAAAATTGCTAGCGAGAAAGTTTACCTGAAATGCATTTAAACTCAATCTATGTCAAAACGTTTATTTTTAAAGGCAAGAAGTGCATCTGGCAGTCAACTGGAATTCAAATTTGGACCTTTTAAATAAATTTATTAAGAGCAGAGTTGCTTTTTTTTATCCCGCCTCATATAAACAGAGAACGTGCATTTCTGTTAGATATTTAGGTTGGTTTTTGATGCATCATGCGCAGCGGAATAAACATAAGGTCAAACACCCATGAGCCCGGATCCGTGATGTTGATTAAATTAAATACAAGATGAAAAAACATACCCTTGAAGATCGAATCCATGAACACGGACTTTAGGTGTTGAAAAACGAACACCCTCTACCGGTATCCACACGTCGAACGGACTAAAGAACATCTTCTTGATCGATTTCTAGATCCAAGTCTTGGTGAAGAAACGATTTCTTCATAGGAATTATTTTGCTCCATTGATTATTGTATTTTAATAATTCTCAATCTCAAAATAAATAATCTTGCCTCTCTATATTTTATTGTTTCTAAAACTATGTGTTATGATTTTGAAAATCAATATTCAATGTTGTCAAACCCGGCAGCATATCCTAATTCCTTTTGGGATCGGGATTCCTTGTCAAACAATAAATCTGACCAAACTGTTCTACCGGACAAACCATCCGTACGGATCAGTTTGGTGGCTCCCAAACCATCCGTACGGATCCTCCAGTAGGATCCAGTTTTTCCTCATTTTTCGTACCTTATTCGATCTGTTCTGCGTGTGTGACCCAATAGGATTATACTAAGTTGGCAACGAGTCCGAACCATTCAGAACCCGTAAGTCATAAGCGGATTCTAGCAAGCCATTATGACTACCCAATTAGTGTTAGGAAAAAATCTGCAAAAAAGGAACTCTAAAATACAGAATATATAATAAACAGAATTAAACTTAAATGAATAAACAAGAGTAAACTGATTGCTTTGTTTGTGCCGAGCCGTGTGTAAGTACACACTGTCCTTAAGACTTATTCGCCCCCTCACCGTGAGTGCTTGAGGATGTCTTTGGACGTTAGTCTCCCAGGATCTCTCGCACGAACCGGATGCTTCTCCGCACCAAGAGATTCCGGCGAATTGAGTTTGTGCCCGGACAGTATCACCACAATGAGGCCAAAGAAGGAATGACAAAATGCAACAAGGAGAGGGTGTGGGAGATTGCTGAAAAATGTGATTTCTTTCTGTGTATTTTCTGCACTGGTTTGTGCTCTATTTATACTACTCGGAGAACAGTTCAAGAGCCAAAAACAAAGGATAAACATAATCCTTAATTAAATCTGAGATAAGATAAAGGATGGCTCTTCAGTTGGCATTCCATTCAGATGAGATGAATCTGTTTCTGGGCAAAAAAAATTGACTGTAAACATCAAAAAAATAAGCAAAAGGTGAGCTCGCACGGACAAGCCAAATTGGTGCTACATTCGTGTCCGCAGGTCGCGTGCACACATGAGTTCGGACCTCGCAAGCCAAATTGGGTCCATGATTTGCACCCCCCCTGCGCGCGAGAGAGAGCCTCTATGCCATACAAGCCTGAACACTAGTCAAGTGCTCAAGCCTTTATACAAGCTTCCCTTTACATTTCTTTCCAATGTGGGATAATTTCCATATCCCCATTTCAACCCACCAACTTTGAGCCTTCATATCTTATTCATCCCAATACCAAATTGGACAAATGAATACATTATCTCAATATTCTCACGGAGTAGAACACAAACCCACTAACAACTTTGTCATTCGACAAATTATTTATCAATTAATTAATACACAAAATTAAGGAAAATACTCATTTCCTTCACATTTTTCCAAAAATCAGTATAACTTTGAAAATCTAAAGTTACATTATAGAACATATCACAATCCCTTTTGTCACGCGATATCATATTGGACATAAGTCATGGTCCACGTCAACTTATGTTGTCCAATGCTTTCTCAATCCCGAGTAGATTGATATGAGTAAATGACATTGAACACATCAATTCATTTGGGTATGGTCATACACCATCATCAATCTCACTCATCGAGTGGCCAAGCAGATATCTCTCTTGAGCGAGGGACAAATCCCATCTTGACTTATTATTCTTCCCTACAAGAATCTGATTATGACAATCGTAGCCTTTATAACCACCCGGTTAAGGGTAGCGTTTGAGTACGTCAAACATAATGTTCACCATGTGGAAGACCATGATAATCTCAGGTCTAAGGATATCAAATGATATAACTATTATGAGATTTAATTATAACATTTGACCATGATATAAATCTCATAACGGGTCTATCCAGTACCTTGTTCTCCAACAAGTACCCATAAGTTGAATCCGCATCCTATGCACCATAATCATCATATGATTATCCATTAAACTCATGCTAGCGCTTCATATGTCGCGACCCCGGACCCCGCGGGCCCCGGAACCGCGATCTGGACGTCGACTTAAAACCGAAACTAAGAAATACCAAGGTTAAAATTTCATTTAATACCAAAAGATAATGATCCAAAGTTTTACAAAATCAAGTTTGATAAAAACCAATTACAACAACCATAAACTTCCACAAGTTTATGCCCAACAAAATACAAATGTACAATTCTTAAAGACGTCATTGTTTGGTACAACTACCCCAAAATGGTTACACATTTACATAATGGAAACCAACCTATAATAACATTCCCCAAAAGAACGGATCCACACTCGACGTCCTCTATCTCGTGATCAGCGAGACTAATCCTTAGCACCTGGGGGGGGGTTAAGGAAAAACAAAGATAAAAGGAAAAGGGGTGAGATAAATCTCAATAAGTTACTAATGCAACTACATGACATGCTATAATGCAATAAGCAATAAACGATAATTATTATCACATAGCACATAGCAATTATCATAGAACAGATAGCAGCGGAAATAAACACATAACAAAGGATATAGCCAAGGTTTTCCAAACCGGAACATCCAAATAAAGGATCGCTGCGCAGCTTCAATAATCAACCAATCATCATCTTCATAATAGCATGAAAGCCGAAGAGAAAACCCCGGTACCGGAACCAATAACCATAACAGTGTCACAAAGGACAAGGATCATGACACAAAGTCATACCCGCTAGCCAGATACATTCACAAAGGAACGCTGACTTATCCTTTCCAAGGCCAATCTGGAGAAGGAGTAAAGAAGGGGGCAAAACAATGGTCAACATTATAATGGACTTGGCTTTGCTATTATAATCTTTCCCATCACCCAAACACACACAAAATACCAGCTGGACTTTCAAATAAATGCTAAGTAATAATAATTTAGCATGAATGAACAACTTAAGGTTCCAAAGTAGGGAACCAATCCAATTAAATTACCACAAAGGTAAACCAATCCAAATCGCACAACAAAGGTGAACTACATTACCAAAATGGTACTTAAATAAATTTCACATCACATTTATTCACAAAAGAATCAAATCCACACTATAAAGTGTTCCACGGTGTTATCTTAAGTTAATTAGAAGCAACAACCCTAAACTAATTAAGCCTTAAGTCTTAAACCAAGCAAAAGGTCAAAATCCTGGAACAGGGGCGGGCGGGCGCCTGGAAAGGGGGCAGGCGGGCGCTTGATTGACCAGAAGGTCTGGCCACTAAAAAGGTCATGTAGGCGGGCGCCTGGGTCAACACAGGCGGGCGCCTGGTCTACGGACTGGGGAAAAACCAGAGCTGGGTTCTTCACATTTCCTTGCCATTTTCATACCAAATTCACAATACCCAAAATCAACACTCCCAAGATGGTTTCTAAGGTATCCAAACATCATTTATAACTAGAATGTGAGTCTAAACACACCATAATAGACCCAAAACCAAGAATCAAAACCAACATTCAAGTTTTCACCATTTTTACCCAAAACTCAAATAAAATTCCAAACAAATTCAAAATACAACCAAACTTCAAATATGGCACATTAATCATCATATAAACATGATATGAACATTTTAGCATCAAAATGGGGGGAAAGTAACTTACTTGAAAATAATGAAAGTCGACGGAATTCGATTCTTTTTTGCTCTACGCGATCCTATCGACGATCTAAGCAAGGTTTACGTTTTAAGGAATGAATAATAATGAGAGGAAGATGGAGAAAAAGAAGAGAGAAGTGAGGAGAAGAAACTTACCCAAAAGCTTGGAGAGAGAGAGAGATTTCCAGGGAGAATGGTGAGGTTGAGGGAAAAAAGTGAGGGAGGTGAGGGAAGTAGGGAGGTAGGGGAAATAATTCAAACATTTACACTTAGGCCCCCTCTCTCACACTACACCAAATACTACACTCCCGACTAACAATTAAGACTCGACACTTCCACACTAGCCCAAATAACTCGAATAAAATGCTAGGCACAATTATTATAACACATAAAATGCACACATAAATATTTAAATAAATAATAATTTAAATAAATAAATAAGCAAATAATTAAATAAAAATCATTTAATTACTAATAAAACAGAGCCTATATTTCGGGTCGTGACATTCACTCCCCCTTAAAGAAAATTCGACCCGAATTTTAACGAGACTCACCTTAAACAAAAAGCCACGGAAATTTCCTCTCGATCTCACCTCGGAGCTCCCAAGTCGACTCCTCGATGTTATGATTCCTCCACAGAACTCAAACCAATGAAATACTTTTGCTCCTCAACTCTTGGACTTTAGAATCTAGGATCCGAACCGGTCGTTCCTCAAAAGTCATATCGGGCTCAATATCTTCCGGTATCCTCGGCAACACGTGAGACGGATCATGAACATACTTCCGAAGCATAGAAACGTGAAAGACGTTATGCAACCGGTCCAAAGATGACGGTAACGCGAGACGATACGCTAGAAGTCCAACCTTTCCCAAAACCTCAAACGGACGTATAAACCTCGGAGCCAATTTACCTTTCTTCCCAAATCTACGAATACCCACCTTTGGAGACACTTTCAAGAATATCAAATCACCAACCTGAAAACTAAGATCTCGCCTTCGGTTATCTGCGTAGCTCTTATGTCGACTCTGGGCTGTCTTCAATCTATCCCGGATAACTTTAACTTTCTCAACCGAATCCCGAAGCAAATCAATACCCAAAACTTTCGCTTCACCAACCTCATCCCAACAAATAGGCGATCTACATTTCCTTCCATACAAGGCCTCAAACGGTGCCATCTTGATACTAGCCTGGTAACTGTTGTTGTAAGAGAATTCCACTAACGGTAGGTGCGAATCCCAAGAATCAGAAAAGTCTATCGCACAAGCTCGCAACATATCCTCGAGAATCTGAATAGTCCTCTCTGATTGACCGTCGGTCTGAGGATGAAAAGCTGTGCTGAATCGCAAATCTGTACCCAAAGCTTCTTGAAACGCCTTCCAGAATCTAGAAGTAAACCTCGGGTCTCGATCTGACACGATGCTAACCGGAACCCCATGCAATCTAACAATCTCATCGATATAAAGGGTCGCAAGCTTCTCCATCGAATATCTGATATCAATAGGCAAGAAATGGGCGCTCTTGGTCAATCTATCCACTATTACCCAAACACTGTCATACTTCCTACGGGTACGAGGCAGTCCCGTAACGAAATCCATAGTCACATGCTCCCATTTCCACTCGGGAATCTCTAACGGCTGAAGTAATCCCGCGGGCCTCTGATGCTCGGCTTTGACCTGCTGACAAGTTAAACACTTCGAAACGTACTCGGCTATTTCCCTTTTCATATTAATCCACCAAAATTGTTGCTTCAAATCCTGATACATCTTCGTACTACCCGGATGAATAGTATACCTCGATTTGTGACCCTCATCAAGAACCCTCTGTTTAATTCCATCAACATCCGGAACACACAATCGACCACGAAAAGTCAACACTCCACTCGAGCTCAATGAAAAATCCTCGAAATTCTTTTCTTTCAGTTTACCCATTATCTTCACCAACTCGGGATCTTCTTTCTGAGCTTCCTTTATCCTTGATTTAGGGTCGGAGACACCCTAACATTCGCAAAAATAGCCCCATGTCTCGATTCACGAGGAGACCAATCTCGAACATCCTCAAGCATTTTCCATTCACTGACCATCATCGAAGCCACATAAGATTTTCTACTAATCGCATCGGCTACCACATTCGCCTTCCCCGGATGATAAGAAATCGTGCAATCATAATCCTTCAACAATTCCATCCACCGTCGCTGTCGGTTATTCAACTCTTTCTGGGAGAAAAGGTACTTCAAACTCTTGTGATCCGTAAAAATCTCGAACTTCGCTCCATAAAGGTAGTGCTTCCATTTGTGCAACGCAAATACAATAGCCGCTAACTCCATATCATGAGTCGGGTAATTCTGCTCACTAGGGGTCAACTTCCTCGAAGCATACGCAATTACTTTCCCATTCTGCATCAACACAAAACCCAAACCCTCTTTCGAAGCATCACTATAAATCACTAGGCCATCGCTCCCATTAGGCAAAGTCAAGATCGGTGCGGTAGTCAACCTCTTCTTCAATTCCTCGAAACTCTTGTCACATTTCTCGGTCCACACAAAAGGAACATTCTTCCGGGTCAACTGAGTCATCGGAGTAGCAATCCTCGAAAACCCTTCAATAAACCTTCGGTAATAACCGGCTAAACCCAGAAAACTACGAATCTCGGTCACTGACTCGGGTCTCTTCCAATCCACTATAGCTTCAATCTTTGAAGGATCCACCGAAATACCGTCTTTCGAAATAACATGACCCAGAAATGACACCTTCTCGAGCCAAAATTCGCATTTACTAAACTTCGCAAATAATTTCTCCCTCGCAAGAACGGATAAAACTGTCCTCAAGTGCTGCTCGTGCTCCTCTCGAGATTTCGAATAAACAAGAATGTCGTCGATGAAAACCACCACGAACGAATCAAGATAGGGATGGAAAATCCGGTTCATCAAATCCATAAACACGGCCGGCGCATTAGTCAACCCAAACGGCATAACCAAAAACTCATAATGACCATACCGAGTGCGAAAAGCAGTCTTCGGAATATCCTCCGATCGAACCTTCAACTGATGGTACCCACTCCTCAAATCAAGCTTAGAGAAAACCACGGACCCTTGAAGCTGATCAAACAAATCATCAATATGCGGTAGAGGATACTTGTTCTTCACCGTAACCTGATTCAACTTTCTGTAATCTATACACAATCTCAAGGAACCGTCTTTCTTTCGCACAAACAAAACCGGTGCTCCCCACGGGGAAACACTAGGGCGGATAAACCCTCGATCAAGCAACTCTTGCAACTGAACCTTCAATTCCTTCAACTCTGCGGGAGCTAACCTATAAGGTGCTTTCGAAATCGGAGCCGTACCCGGCAAAAGATCTATACAAAACTCAATCTCACGATCGGGAGGCATATCATACTCGGTAGAGAAAACATCGGGAAATTCCCGGACTACCCGAACACTATCAAAACTAGGGGATTCTTTCCTAGTATCAAGAACACTAGCCAAATACCCTTCACAACCACTATGCAATAATTTTCTCGCTTTCAAATAAGAAATTAAGCGAACCTTCCTACTCAGAGGACAAGCCTCAAACACGAATTTAGGCACATCGGGAATAGAAAAAGTAACAGTTTTCTTACGGCAATCAACAGAAGCATGAAACTTGCTCAACCAATCCATACCCAAAATGACATCAAAGTCTTGGATAGGAAGAACTACCAAATCCGCACAAAGGACTCGACCACAAATGACCACATCACAAGCACGAAAGACTCGATCCGAAATCAAACATTCTCCTATAGGGGTCGACACCTCTAGCACGTACGGTAAGGACTCGAATGCAGCATTTAACATGGAAGCAAATTGCACAGAAATGTATGAATGAGATGATCCTGGATCTACTAACGCTCGTGCGCTCACATTAGACACAGAAACAATACCTCCAATAACGGATGGATCATCAGTAGCTTGTTGTTGATTCATGGCAAATACTCTTCCTTGGACTTTGGGCTTCCCGGTGACATCCCTTTTCTGACCCTGATTATTACCAACTCCTGACCCGGATGACTGACCTCGGTACCTCGTGCACTCTCTCGCAAAGTGCCCCATTTCACCACAATTGGTACACTTGCCTTGCTTTTTCCAACACCTATCCTCCGCATGGCCTACCTTCTGACAAAAGGTACAAGGCTTCCTAATTAGGCTCCCTTGGTTCCCGGAAGTGGTACCCGGGTTCCTTGGGATCGGTTGCCCTCAGAACTGAGATTGTCCCCCAAAGTTACCTCGATTATCAATCCTTGGTTGCGGCTTGCTCTGCGCCCCTTGCTTACTCGGGTTGGCTACCTCGGTCTTCCTCTTATGCTCCCCAATATCTTGCTCTATCAAATAGGCTCGGTCCACCGCATCTTGGAAAGTTACAATCCGTTGGGCAATAAGTTGAGTACGGATGGAGGTCTTCAATCCCCGAATAAATCTCATAGCCTTTTGTTCCTCGGTCCTCACCAAATAGTCGCAATACCGGGCTAATTCTATGAACTTAGCCGAGTATTGTGCTATAGACAACACACCTTGCTCCAGGTTGAGTAGCTCGATCTCCTTTCGGTTTTGATCAACAACCGGAATGAAATGCTCCTTGAATTTGCGCACAAACAACTCCCACGCATACACCGTGTGAGTATCATCCCAAGTAGCTTTAACACCTTTCCACCAATGCTCGGCGGCTCCCACAAGCTTGTAAGCCGCAAACCGGACCTTGTCCTCATCCGAACACCCAAACACATCATAAATCTTCTCCATCGACTCGATCCACAACTCAGCTTTCCTCACATCGGGCTCCCCATTGAATTCAACCGGTTTCAGCTTCAGAAATTGCTCCAAACCATAACGGGGTGGTGCTTGCTCTACCCTCGGACCTTGATCATGTATGGCCTTCATGGCCGCCTCAAACATGCCTTGAAACATGGCACGGGCTTCTTCCCTTGTATCATTCTGATTTGCATTACCGGAACTACCTTCACCACTCCTTCTACGAACCATTGTCAACAAGTACCTACATAAAACATCAACCGTTAATCACTCCGCACACTACTACCCACGTAGGTCATACTAATCCACCTAGACTTATACATAGAGCTAATGCCATAGCTCTGATACCAACTGTCGCGACCCCGGACCCCGCGGGCCCCGGAACCGCGATCTGGACGTCGACTTAAAACCGAAACTAAGAAATACCAAGGTTAAAATTTCATTTAATACCAAAAGATAATGATCCAAAGTTTTACAAAATCAAGTTTGATAAAAACCAATTACAACAACCATAAACTTCCACAAGTTTATGCCCAACAAAATACAAATGTACAATTCTTAAAGACGTCATTGTTTGGTACAACTACCCCAAAATGGTTACACATTTACATAATGGAAACCAACCTATAATAACCTTTCCCAAAAGAACGGATCCACACTCGACGTCCTCTATCTCGTGATCAGCGAGACTAATCCTTAGCACCTGGGGGGGGGGGTTAAGGAAAAACAAAGATAAAAGAGAAAAGGGGTGAGATAAATCTCAATAAGTTACTAATGCAACTACATGACATGCTATAATGCAATAAGCAATAAACGATAATTATTATCACATAGCACATAGCAATTATCATAGAACAGATAGCAGCGGAAATAAACACATAACAAAGGATATAGCCAAGGTTTTCCAAACCGGAACATCCAAATAAAGGATCGCTGCGCAGCTTCAATAATCAACCAATCATCATCTTCATAATAGCATGAAAGCCGAAGAGAAAACCCCGGTACCGGAACCAATAACCATAACAGTGTCACAAAGGACAAGGATCATGACACAAAGTCATACCCGCTAGCCAGATACATTCACAAAGGAACGATGACTTATCCTTTCCAAGGCCAATCTGGAGAAGGAGTAAAGAAGGGGGCAAAACAATGGTCAACATTATAATGGACTTGGCTTTGCCATTATAATCTTTCCCATCGCCCAAACACACACAAAATACCAGCTGGACTTTCAAAAAATGCTAAGTAATAATAATTTAGCATGAATGAACAACTTAAGGTTCCAAAGTAGGGAACCAATCCAATTAAATTACCACAAAGGTAAACCAATCCAAATCGCACAACAAAGGTGAACTACATTACCAAAATGGTACTTAAATAAATTTCACATCACATTTATTCACAAAAGAATCAAATCCACACTATAAAGTGTTCCACGGTGTTATCTTAAGTTAATTAGAAGCAACAACCCTAAACTAATTAAGCCTTAAGTCTTAAACCAAGCAAAAGGTCAAAATCCTGGAACAGGGGCGGGCGGGCGCCTGGAAAGGGGGCAGGCGGGCGCTTGATTGACCAGAAGTATGGCCACTAAAAAGGTCATGTAGGCGGGCGCCTGGGTCAACACAGGCGGGCGCCTGGTCTACGGACTGGGGAAAAACCAGAGCTGGGTTCTTCACATTTCCTTGCCATTTTCATACCAAATTCACAATACCCAAAATCAACACTCCCAAGATGGTTTCTAAGGTATCCAAACATCATTTATAACTAGAATGGGAGTCTAAACACACCATAATAGACCCAAAACCAAGAATCAAAACCAACATTCAAGTTTTCACCATTTTTACCCAAAACTCAAATAAAATTCCAAACAAATTCAAAATACAACCAAACTTCAAATATGGCACATTAATCATCATATAAACATGATATGAACATTTTAGCATCAAAATGGGGGAAAAGTAACTTACTTGAAAATAATGAAAGTCGACGGAATTCGATTCTTTTTGCTCTACGCGATCCTATCGACGATCTAAGCAAGGTTTACGTTTTAAGGAATGAATAATAATGAGAGGAAGATGGAGAAAAAGAAGAGAGAAGTGAGGAGAAGAAACTTACCCAAAAGCTTGGAGAGAGAGAGAGATTTCCAGGGAGAATGGTGAGGTTGAGGGAAAAAAGTGAGGGAGGTGAGGGAAGTAGGGAGTAGGGGAAATAATTCAAACATTTACACTTAGGCCCCCTCTCTCACACTACACCAAATACTACACTCCCGACTAACAATTAAGACTCGACACTTCCACACTAGCCCAAATAACTCGAATAAAATGCTAGGCACAATTATTATAACACATAAAATGCACACATAAATATTTAAATAAATAATAATTTAAATAAATAAATAAGCAAATAATTAAATAAAAATCATTTAATTACTAATAAAACAGAGCCTATATTTCGGGTCGTGACATTCACTCCCCCTTAAAGAAAATTCGACCCGAATTTTAACGAGACTCACCTTAAACAAAAAGCCACGGAAATTTCCTCTCGATCTCACCTCGGAGCTCCCAAGTCGACTCCTCGATGTTATGATTCCTCCACAGAACTCAAACCAATGAAATACTTTTGCTCCTCAACTCTTGGACTTTAGAATCTAGGATCCGAACCGGTCGTTCCTCAAAAGTCATATCGGGCTCAATATCTTCCGGTATCCTCGGCAACACGTGAGACGGATCATGAACATACTTCCGAAGCATAGAAACGTGAAAGACGTTATGCAACCGGTCCAAAGATGACGGTAACGCGAGACGATACGCTAGAAGTCCAACCTTTCCCAAAACCTCAAACGGACGTATAAACCTCGGAGCCAATTTACCTTTCTTCCCAAATCTACGAATACCCACCTTTGGAGACACTTTCAAGAATATCAAATCACCAACCTGAAAAACTAAGATCTCGCCTTCGGTTATCTGCGTAGCTCTTATGTCGACTCTGGGCTGTCTTCAATCTATCCCGGATAACTTTAACTTTCTCAACCGAATCCCGAAGCAAATCAATACCCAAAACTTTCGCTTCACCAACCTCATCCCAACAAATAGGCGATCTACATTTCCTTCCATACAAGGCCTCAAACGGTGCCATCTCGATACTAGCCTGGTAACTGTTGTTGTAAGAGAATTCCACTAACGGTAGGTGCGAATCCCAAGAATCAGAAAAGTCTATCGCACAAGCTCGCAACATATCCTCGAGAATCTGAATAGTCCTCTCTGATTGACCGTCGGTCTGAGGATGAAAAGCTGTGCTGAATCGCAAATCTGTACCCAAAGCTTCTTGAAACGCCTTCCAGAATCTAGAAGTAAACCTCGGGTCTCGATCTGACACGATGCTAACCGGAACCCCATGCAATCTAACAATCTCATCGATATAAAGGGTCGCAAGCTTCTCCATCGAATATCTGATATCAATAGGCAAGAAATGGGCGCTCTTGGTCAATCTATCCACTATTACCCAAACACTGTCATACTTCCTACGGGTACGAGGCAGTCCCGTAACGAAATCCATAGTCACATGCTCCCATTTCCACTCGGGAATCTCTAACGGCTGAAGTAATCCCGCGGGCCTCTGATGCTCGGCTTTGACCTGCTGACAAGTTAAACACTTCGAAACGTACTCGGCTATTTCCCTTTTCATATTAATCCACCAAAATTGTTGCTTCAAATCCTGATACATCTTCGTACTACCCGGATGAATAGTATACCTCGATTTGTGACCCTCATCAAGAACCCTCTGTTTAATTCCATCAACATCCGGAACACACAATCGACCACGAAAAGTCAACACTCCACTCGAGCTCAATGAAAAATCCTCGAAATTCTTTTCTTTCAGTTTACCCATTATCTTCACCAACTCGGGATCTTCTTTCTGAGCTTCCTTTATCCTTTGATTTAGGGTCGGAGACACCCTAACATTCGCAAAAATAGCCCCATGTCTTGATTCACGAGGAGACCAATCTCGAACATCCTCAAGCATTTTCCATTCACGGACCATCATCGAAGCCACATAAGATTTTCTACTAATCGCATCGGCTACCACATTCGCCTTCCCCGGATGATAAGAAATCGTGCAATCATAATCCTTCAACAATTCCATCCATCGTCGCTGTCGGTTATTCAACTCTTTCTGGGAGAAAAGGTACTTCAAACTCTTGTGATCCGTAAAAATCTCGAACTTCGCTCCATAAAGGTAGTGCTTCCATTTGTGCAACGCAAATACAATAGCCGCTAACTCCATATCATGAGTCGGGTAATTCTGCTCACTAGGGGTCAACTTCCTCGAAGCATACGCAATTACTTTCCCATTCTACATCAACACACACCCCAAACCCTCTTTCGAAGCATCACTATAAATCACTAGGCCATCGCTCCCATTAGGCAAAGTCAAGATCGGTGCGGTAGTCAACCTCTTCTTCAATTCCTCGAAACTCTTGTCACATTTCTCGGTCCACACAAAAGGAACATTCTTCCGGGTCAACTGAGTCATCGGAGTAGCAATCCTCGAAAACCCTTCAATAAACCTTCGGTAATAACCGGCTAAACCCAGAAAACTACGAATCTCGGTCACTGACTCGGGTCTCTTCCAATCCACTATAGCTTCAATCTTTGAAGGATCCACCGAAATACCGTCTTTCGAAATAACATGACCCAGAAATGACACCTTCTCGAGCCAAAATTCGCATTTACTAAACTTCGCAAATAATTTCTCCCTCGCAAGAACGGATAAAACTGTCCTCAAGTGCTGCTCGTGCTCCTCTCGAGATTTCGAATAAACAAGAATGTCGTCGATGAAAACCACCATGAACGAATCAAGATAGGGATGGAAAATCCGGTTCATCAAATCCATAAACACGGCCGGCGCATTAGTCAACCCAAACGGCATAACCAAAAACTCATAATGACCATACCGAGTGCGAAAAGCAGTCTTCGGAATATCCTCCGATCGAACCTTCAACTGATGGTACCCACTCCTCAAATCAAGCTTAGAGAAAACCACGGACCCTTGAAGCTGATCAAACAAATCATCAATATGCGGTAGAGGATACTTGTTCTTCACCGTAACCTGATTCAACTTTCTGTAATCTATACACAATCTCAAGGAACCGTCTTTCTTTCGCACAAACAAAACCGGTGCTCCCCACGGGGAAACACTAGGGCGGATAAACCCTCGATCAAGCAACTCTTGCAACTGAACCTTCAATTCCTTCAACTCTGCGGGAGCTAACCTATAAGGTGCTTTCGAAATCGGAGCCGTACCCGGCAAAAGATCTATACAAAACTCAATCTCACGATCGGGAGGCATATCATACTCGGTAGAGAAAACATCGGAAATTCCCGGACTACCCGAACACTATCAAAACTAGGGGATTCTTTCCTAGTATCAAGAACACTAGCCAAATACCCTTCACAACCACTATGCAATAATTTTCTCGCTTTCAAATAAGAAATTAAGCGAACCTTCCTACTCAGAGGACAAGCCTCAAACACGAATTTAGGCACATCGGGAATAGAAAAGTAACAGTTTTCTTACGGCAATCAACAGAAGCATGAAACTTGCTCAACCAATCCATACCCAAAATGACATCAAAGTCTTGGATAGGAAGAACTACCAAATCCGCACAAAGGACTCGACCACAAATGACCACATCACAAGCACGAAAGACTCGATCCGAAATCAAACATTCTCCTATAGGGGTCGACACCTCTAGCACGTACGGTAAGGACTCGAATGCAGCATTTAACATGGAAGCAAATTGCACAGAAATGTATGAATGAGATGATCCTGGATCTACTAACGCTCGTGCGCTCACATTAGACACAGAAACAATACCTCCAATAACGGATGGATCATCAGTAGCTTGTTGTTGATTCATGGCAAATACTCTTCCTTGGACTTTGGGCTTCCCGGTGACATCCCTTTTCTGACCCTGATTATACCAACTCCTGACCCGGATGACTGACCTCGGTACCTCGTGCACTCTCTCGCAAAGTGCCCCATTTCACCACAATTGGTACACTTGCCTTGCTTTTTCCAACACCTATCCTCCGCATGGCCTACCTTCTGACAAAAGGTACAAGGCTTCCTAATTAGGCTCCCTTGGTTCCCGGAAGTGGTACCCGGGTTCCTTGGGATCGGTTGCCCTCGGAACTGAGATTGTCCCCCAAAGTTACCTCGATTATCAATCCTTGGTTGCGGCTTGCTCTGCGCCCCTTGCTTACTCGGGTTGGCTACCTCGGTCTTCCTCTTATGCTCCCCAATATCTTGCTCTATCAAATAGGCTCGGTCCACCGCATCTTGGAAAGTTACAATCCGTTGGGCAATAAGTTGAGTACGGATGGAGGTCTTCAATCCCCGAATAAATCTCATAGCCTTTTGTTCCTCGGTCCTCACCAAATAGTCGCAATACCGGGCTAATTCTATGAACTTAGCCGAGTATTGTGCTATAGACAACACACCTTGCTCCAGGTTGAGTAGCTCGATCTCCTTTCGGTTTTGATCAACAACCGGAATGAAATGCTCCTTGAATTTGCGCACAAACAACTCCCACGCATACACCGTGTGAGTATCATCCCAAGTAGCTTTAACACCTTTCCACCAATGCTCGGCGGCTCCCACAAGCTTGTAAGCCGCAAACCGGACCTTGTCCTCATCCGAACACCCAAACACATCATAAATCTTCTCCATCGACTCGATCCACAACTCAGCTTTCCTCACATCGGGCTCCCCATTGAATTCAACCGGTTTCAGCTTCAGAAATTGCTCCAAACCATAACGGGGTGGTGCTTGCTCTACCCTCGGACCTTGATCATGTATGGCCTTCATGGCCGCCTCAAACATGCCTTGAAACATGGCACGGGCTTCTTCCCTTGTATCATTCTGATTTGCATTACCGGAACTACCTTCACCACTCCTTCTACGAACCATTGTCAACAAGTACCTACATAAAACATCAACCGTTAATCACTCCGCACACTACTACCCACGTAGGTCATACTAATCCACCTAGACTTATACATAGAGCTAATGCCATAGCTCTGATACCAACTGTCGCGACCCCGGACCCCGCGGGCCCCGGAACCGCGATCTGGACGTCGACTTAAAACCGAAACTAAGAAATACCAAGGTTAAAATTTCATTTAATACCAAAAGATAATGATCCAAAGTTTTACAAAATCAAGTTTGATAAAAACCAATTACAACAACCATAAACTTCCACAAGTTTATGCCCAACAAAATACAAATGTACAATTCTTAAAGACGTCATTGTTTGGTACAAACTACCCAAAATGGTTACACATTTACATAATGGAAACCAACCTATAATAACCTTCCCCAAAAGAACGGATCCACACTCGACGTCCTTTATCTCGTGATCAGCGAGACTAATCCTTAGCACCTGGGGGGGGGGGTTAAGGAAAAACAAAGATAAAAGAGAAAAGGGGTGAGATAAATCTCAATAAGTTACTAATGCAACTACATGACATGCTATAATGCAATAAGCAATAAACGATAATTATTATCACATAGCACATAGCAATTATCATAGAACAGATAGCAGCGGAAATAAACACATAACAAAGGATATAGCCAAGGTTTTCCAAACCGGAACATCCAAATAAAGGATCGCTGCGCAGCTTCAATAATCAACCAATCATCATCTTCATAATAGCATGAAAGCCGAAGAGAAAACCCCGGTACCGGAACCAATAACCATAACAGTGTCACAAAGGACAAGGATCATGACACAAAGTCATACCCGCTAGCCAGATACATTCACAAAGGAACGCTGACTTATCCTTTCCAAGGCCAATCTGGAGAAGGAGTAAAGAAGGGGGCAAAACAATGGTCAACATTATAATGGACTTGGCTTTGCCATTATAATCTTTCCCATCGCCCAAACACACACAAAATACCAGCTGGACTTTCAAATAAATGCTAAGTAATAATAATTTAGCATGAATGAACAACTTAAGGTTCCAAAGTAGGGAACCAATCCAATTAAATTACCACAAAGGTAACCAATCCAAATCGCACAACAAAGGTGAACTACATTACCAAAATGGTACTTAAATAAATTTCACATCACATTTATTCACAAAAGAATCAAATCCACACTATAAAGTGTTCCACGGTGTTATCTTAAGTTAATTAGAAGCAACAACCCTAAACTAATTAAGCCTTAAGTCTTAAAACCAAGCAAAAGGTCAAAATCCTGGAACAGGGGCGGGCGGGCGCCTGGAAAGGGGGCAGGCGGGCGCTTGATTGACCAGAAGGTATGGCCACTAAAAAGGTCATGTAGGCGGGCGCCTGGGTCAACACAGGCGGGCGCCTGGTCTACGGACTGGGGAAAAACCAGAGCTGGGTTCTTCACATTTCCTTGCCATTTTCATACCAAATTCACAATACCCAAAATCAACACTCCCAAGATGGTTTCTAAGGTATCCAAACATCATTTATAACTAGAATGGGAGTCTAAACACACCATAATAGACCCAAAACCAAGAATCAAAACCAACATTCAAGTTTTCACCATTTTTACCCAAAACTCAAATAAAATTCCAAACAAATTCAAAATACAACCAAACTTCAAATATGGCACATTAATCATCATATAAACATGATATGAACATTTTAGCATCAAAATGGGGGAAAAGTAACTTACTTGAAAATAATGAAAGTCGACGGAATTCGATTCTTTTTTGCTCTACGCGATCCTATCGACGATCTAAGCAAGGTTTACGTTTAAGGAATGAATAATAATGAGAGGAAGATGGAGAAAAGAAGAGAGAAGTGAGGAGAAGAAACTTACCCAAAAGCTTGGAGAGAGAGAGAGATTTCCAGGGAGAATGGTGAGGTTGAGGGAAAAAAGTGAGGGAGGTGAGGGAAGTAGGGAGGTAGGGGAAATAATTCAAACATTTACACTTAGGCCCCCTCTCTCACACTACACCAAATACTACACTCCCGACTAACAATTAAGACTCGACACTTCCACACTAGCCCAAATAACTCGAATAAAATGCTAGGCACAATTATTATAACACATAAAATGCACACATAAATATTTAAATAAATAATAATTTAAATAAATAAATAAGCAAATAATTAAATAAAAATCATTTAATTACTAATAAAACAGAGCCTATATTTCGGGTCGTGACATCATAAGTGCTTGGGACAATGATTATTATAATTGTTATGATTCATTGTTAGTACACCCACCTTAATTTGATTGATCCATGCCACGTGTCTTTTTATGGACTTTAGGACCGCATGTAATGAAGTTCTACTTCAATTTTTAGATAAGTCCATTTCTAGATTTTTGATTGTCTAGGCTGAATATAGTTCGGTTGTATCATTAGCGGTTTAGTGCTTCAAGCCGTCATCTTGAGACCGCCAGTATGGAGCCCTTCAGTTTTCATCATACTGCAGTTTGCATGTTTGATGAAACCGCACATTAAGATCATTCTTCAAACCGCCCCTATGCTTGGTGAAACCGCAAAGCAGTTATTGAAGAATTAAAGATATGTCATTTATTCCTTAGACAAACATTCCCTTTTTTATCATAAAAGGATGTTGTTATGTCATGTCAAAATAACTCTAAGTTAACTTGGAGTTTCTGCAAGGAATGTCGGTTTGTCTATCAGTTTGAATTGTTTACCGTTGGTCCTTTCTGCAACAAAGGAAAATTGTCAGGTAGTGGTGCAACAAATACCTAGGACTACAAGACAAAACCAAGGACGAAAATGACAGCTCAACCAATGGGATTTCGACAGCACTGTACCCTTCAGATTTGATTCAAATCTTTACCCAACGGTCACAAGGGTGCTCTGCCTATAAATAGCCTTCATTATTCAACAATGAAGGTTGCTGAGCTTCAAGAGATTCATTCCCAAGTATTCAAGTTTGCTTTGAAGAGTTAAACCCAGATATTCAAATCTTCAAACCATCTCCATTGCAAACCTAGTTCTTCATCAAAGCTTCAAGCCTAACAACCATTCATACTTAGCCTTTACACCAAAAGAATTCTATTTGATCAACCATCATTTAGATACTTAGAGCATTTGATTTCTTTTCACACACACACCCGATTTATATGATCACATAGATTATATACTTCGAAAACACCGGTTGTTATTATAGCTTAGGTTAGACTTATTGTTTAGAGTTTAGATTCATCTTGTAAAACCTCCTCTAAATTAATACAAGTCTTATAGCTATTAGAAAATCTTAGACTAACCATCTAGGTAGAGGACGTAGTTCATTTAAGAACGAACCTCTTCAATTTGTGTGTTGGATCTTTATTTTCTGTCTTGATATTTATCTTTCTTGTTTGTGGTCTTGAACTTGTTTCCATATACGAAATGACTTGAAAGATGAATTGTGTTTTCCTTTAAACTTTAAGTTTAACTATTCTGTTGCATCATAGTGTTTTCTCAACCCGAGTCAAACCTCCCAACTCTTTAACTAACATATTTGGCCAAAACCGCAAACTCCGATGTGCATTTTATCAGTTCGGTTCTTGTGCTTTGAACCGCAGTTGGCCAAACTGATAAGTACTCGGTTGATTTTAAGGGTATTTTAGAAAAAGTTTCGGACCACTATTCACCCCCCCCTCTAGCGGTTCTATACTCTTGTTGCCCTCTGGGACCAACAAGTGGTATCAGAGCTTATCCACCAAACTTGTTTTTATAAGCTTAACCGCTTGGGTGCTGATCCAATGGCAAACACAAACACCCATATGATGCAAACATCCAATTCGAATCTTTTACCGATTCTGGATGAAGATAGTTTTATCTTTTGGAAAGATAGGATGATGAAACACATGATTTCATGTGATCGTAGACTGTGGACCGCGGTTACTGATGGACCATATGTTCCTATGAAAGCTAATCCACGTGCAGGAACCGCAGGAGAAGAAGCTGAAGTTAAGAAATTAGAAAGTGAATGGACTGATGCAGACCGAATCAATGTGGATTTTGATGGAAGAGCTATGTCCATGCTAGTGTCAGCTATTGACCTGAGGACTCATTCTAAGGTGCTTCACTGCAAAACCGCAAAGGCTACCTGGGATGCTATAGTTGACTTTCTGGAAGGAGATTCAGATACCAAGAAAAACCGCCTCTATCAACAGAGAAGACTCTTTGACTATTTTGTTAAAGATCCTAAGGAATCTCTTAGACAATGCTATGAGAGGTTTATTGATATTGTTAATGTTTGTTTTTCTCTTGGACATGTCTATTCTAATACAGATTTGAACGTGAGATTCATGCAAGCACTTGGTAGCAAATGGCTGATCAAAACTACTAACATTGAAGACAACAAGGACTTGGAAGCTCTTGATCTTCGACACTTGTATGCCATGCTGAAGGTTTTTGAATTTAAGCTTGAAGAGGTCCATGAAACCGAAAGCAGATTTAAGACCCTCTCTCTAGCTGCATTCAACAATACCTCATCTCCTGTCTACAATCCAGACCATCATGAAACCGCTCCTCACCTCCATTTGCAAACCGCTCCTCCTGACCAAAATGTTCCTAGATATAGTCCTCAAACCGCACCTTCTGAATATTACCAACAGTCTCACCAATCCTATCCTCAATCACATCAACCATATCCTCAATCTTATCAGCAGTCTCATCAATCCTACACTCCTCCTCAAAGTTCTTATGCTCAGAGTGTAGGGTCACAATCCTCAAGTTCTACTCAAGTTGATTTTGATGAAATGGATGATGAAGAATTTGCTTTGTATGTGAAGAAATACACAAAGTTCAGGAAAAATAATAGATCTCAATTTCCATCCAAAGGCCCAGCAAAGTTTTTCCCTCCAACCAGATTCAACAAAACTGCAGATCCCAAGACAAGGGATGACTTGGTTTGTTATAACTGCAGACAGCCAGGTCACTTTGCTTTAAGTTGTCCCAAACCGAGGTATGAAGCCGCGCTAGCAAAGAAACCATTCAACAAGAAGTTTGTGAAAAGAAGAGGAATGGTAGCTGACCAAGGAGATCAACCGCTGACATGGATGGGTTCAGACTCAGATGAAAGTGATGATGAAGAAACTGCTAATCTCTGTCTCATGGGATTTGAAGAAAGAATTGAAATTGACGAAAGCCTTCCACTGCCAAAACAACAAATGAAGTCAGTTTCACCTAAAACTCCTGAGGCTAGATCAAGCAAAGCTCCTACAACACCAAACTACACTCCCGAGGTTCAAACAGACCAAAGTCATGATGATCAGGTACTAGAACGTGCAAATATTATATGTCAACAACACACTGTACTTAAAAAGGCATATAAACTAATGGCTGCGGAACTTGAAGAATCCCAACGTGTATGTAAATCCCACAAGGAGGAAATTGAAAATCTCAAGCTTCAAATTGCTGGGATATCTACTATTGTGGATGAAAACCGCTATCTGAAGGATAGAACCGAGGTACTTCTCACCCAAATCCATGATCTTACCGTACAAAGGGATGACCTCCAAAAAGTGACCGATGTATGGACTAAGTCTGGTGTCACCGTGGAACAAATCCTAAATTCACAAATTCCTACTTCGGATAAAAGTGGATTGGGGTTTAAAACCGATGATGGGTGTAAGTGTCCTTGTCTCTGTGCCGAAGGTGGTGTGAAACCTACTGAACAAACCAAAGAAATTCCTAAGGTTAATCATGCTGGTAAAAAGGGCTCAAAACAAGAAATTAAAAGGCAAAATTATTTCTTTGAGTACCCTAAAAACCAGACTGGGAGAGATTCAAAGTGGAAAAAAAAATCCATAGCGGTTGAGGCAACCAAGGAAGTATTGAGTGATGAAACCGCTCCTAGTCGGTTTAAGGAAATTCCTATCATTTTCCCTAAAGCCGCACCTAAGAGGAAGGTTGAGCTCAAGAAGGTAATCTTTGTTAAAGCCAAAACCGCTGACCCAGTAAAACATGAGAAACCGAAGGTCAGTAAAGGGTTTTTAAAACCGCAACCAAAACCTGGATTTATTCATTGTGCTATTTGTGCTGATTTTGGTCATAGTGCTGGTCATTGTCTTTTAAGATTCACACCCAATGCCAAGGGACGTAAAAATCCTAAGGTCAAACAAGTGTGGGTCCCAAAAAGCTGCTAACCCTAGGACCCAAGGAATAAGGGGGACCAAAACCTTTCATGTTTATTTTTCAGATTTCATGTTTTATGGCTGGAACCGCTAAGAAGAAGAAGGATCTCTGGTATTTGGATAGTGGATGCTCACGACACATGACTGGAGATTCCGAACTACTCTGCAGTTTCATCCAAATGAAAGGTCCCCCAGTAGTGTTTGGTAACAATAAGAAAGGAGAAACAGTAGGATATGGAGCAATCAAACGAGGAAAGGTGACTATTGAAAATGTGTCACTAGTAGAAGGACTCAAGCACAACCTTCTCTCCATATCTCAGTTTTGTGACAAAGGAATGAACTGCATCTTCACATCAACTAGTTGTTATATCAAAGATGCTTCCTCTGGAGTCACTCTACTGACTGGCAACAGAACAGGTGATGTTTATATGATAGATTTGAGCAATATTGTTTCTATTGCTGACCTCTGTTTTGTAGCCAAAAATATAAGTGAAAGCAGCTGGTTATGGCATAAGCGGCTCAGCCACTTGAACTTCAAGTATCTAGCAAAACTGCACAGGGATGGTCTAGTAAAAGGACTACCCAAAGTGGCTGACCATCATGATGAAAAGTGTAAAGCATGCCAGCTTGGAAAGCAGCCCAAACAGTCATTTCCCAGTAAAACCGCACCTTCAACGAACTGCTGTTTGCAACTGCTGCACATGGATTTGTTTGGACCTGTCCCAACCGCCAGTATTGGAGGAAACCGCTATACACTTGTGGTGGTTGATGATTATTCAAGATATACATGGGTGGAAATGATGGCCTCTAAAGATGATACTTATGGCATCGTAACCGCTCTCTTTAGACAGCTCCAAACTCAGAAATTGGATGACATTGTTGCCGTGCGTTCAGATAATGGAACCGAATTTACAAACAATGGTGTTTCTCAATATTGTGATGATCATGGAATTGATCATAACTTCTCTGCCGCCGGGGTTCCACAACAGAATGGAGTTGTAGAAAGAAAGAACAGGACTTTGATTGAAGCCGGGAAGACAATGATTGCAGAAGCAAAGCTTCCCAAATACTTCTGGGCCGAAGCCGTCAATACCGCATGTTTCACCCAGAACCGCTCCCTAATCATCAAAGTTCACAACAAGACTCCTTATGAATTGTGGCGAGGTAGATCACCCAACATTGCCTTCTTCAAAATATTTGGATGCAAGTGCTACATCTTGTACAATGGCAAAGAGCATCGAGGTAAATTTGATGCTAAGGCCGATGAAGGTATTTTTGTTGGTTATTCAAAACACTCCAAAGCTTTTCGTTGTTTCAATAAGACATCTTTAAAAATTGTAGAGTCAGTCCATGTTACATTTGATGAACATAATCTTCTTGAGCCACATATGGCTCCAATTGTTGCTGATGATTTTAGTGGTTTTAAGACAGGTACATCTTACCATAATCATGCAACCGCAAATGACCAACCTACTCAAACCGCTCCATCAGGTTCTCCAGCCGCTCCAAATCAAACCGAAGGTGTTGCTGTTAGACGTGTCCAATTCTCCACCGGAACCGGCTAACCGGCGGTTAACCGGCCGGTCAAAACCGGTCAAAACCGGCCAACCGGTTAACCGGCTAACCGTTTCGGATGTTAACCGGATGGGGCCGGTCCGGTTAAGGTTAGACATTACACAAACCGGTAAACCGGCGGTTATAACCGTCGGTTAAGTAACCGGTTGGACCGGCGGTTATAACCGGCGGTTAGACCGGCGGTTAACGGTTAAACCGGTTTTTCCAGAAATGCCAGTGTGGCCCCTCCCAACGGCTAGTTGACCAGAAAGGTCCAAAACGGCTAGTTTGTCAGTTTTTGGCCGTTACTTTTCTGACCAAAAACGGCTATAATGCAGAAAAAAAAAAAAAAAAGTTTTTTTTCCAGTTTTTTGATACTATAAATATCCCCTCCCTCCTCCCAATCTTTTCCCACAATTCTACCCTACCTACTTCTCTCCATATTTCTCTCTCTACTCTTCAAAGACTCCAGTTAATTTTCAAATTTCAGTTAGTTTCCAGTCAGTTATTTAACAAATTCCAGTTAGTTTCCAGATTCCTGTCAGTTATTTAACGAATTCCAGTTAGTTTTTTAACGGTTCCAGTTAGTTTATCAGTTTTCAGTTAGTTTTTTTCAGACTTCCAGTCAGTTTTTTAACGGTTCCAGTTAGTTTATCAGTTTTCAGTTAATTTTTTCAGATTTCCAGTCATTTTTTAACGGTTCCAGTTAGTTTATCAGTTTTCAGTTAATTTTTTCAGATTTCCAGTCATTTTTAACGGTTCCAGTTAGTTTTATCAGTTTTCAGTTAATTTTTTTCAGATTTCCAGTCAGTTTTCTAAGGTTCCAGTTAGTTTGTCAAATTGTCAGTTTTTAGTTAATTTTTTCCAGTTTTCCAGTCAGTTTTTAACGGTTCCAGTCAATTTTTTAACGGTTCCAGTCAGTTTTTTGACATTTTCCAGTTAAATTTCAAGATTTCAGTTAGTTTTCCAGATTTCCGTTCAAAAAATGTCTTCATCTCGAAATCTTGGCAAGTCTCATGTTGATTCTACCTCCCAAAACCAAGATTTTGATCAATTTTTTGAGGAACCCTTTGTTGAAAATCAAAATGAGCAAGGGACGGAAGAAAATGTTTTTGAAAGTCAAAGTGGTAGAGGCGGCCGAGGCCGAGGTCGAGGTCGAGGTGGTCGGAGTCGCGGACAAGGACAAGCACAACAACGTCAACCACGAGAATCTAGATCCGACATTTTTGCCATCCATTTCCAAAAAATACAAATTGACCCCAATGACCATATCCATTTCAAAGCGCAATGCAACTATTGTCCAAAATGGTACGGCTTTAAAAAGGGTGGAGGGTATGGGTCAATGAACGCGCATATGTCATCAAAACATCCCGAAAAACTTGGGATTGAGGGCGATCAATCTCAATTACAATTCAATCCAATTGCTCAAGGTCAAGGCCAAGGTACGTCTTCGATATTATTTAAATTTAATAATATCTTTTATAGGAAAGAGTTGGCCAAATTTGTGTGTGTTAAAGGGCTTCCTTTTAATTTTGCGGATGATGATTTTTTTCAAAATTTTATTAGACTTTCTTTAAATCCATCCGGTCATAAAGTGCCACGGTCGACTCTAGTACGCGATATTAAAATGGTGGTGTCGGAATATAAATTAAAATTAATTGAGGATTTAGCAAAATTAAATCATAGAGTTTCAATTTGTGCCGATGGTTGGAGTGATCATTGGCTTAGAAATAGTTATTTGGGTGTTACATGCCATTGGATAGATAATTCATGGACTATCCAAAAAAGATTAATTGCATATGATAGTTTTGAACCACCCCATTCCGCGGAAAATATTTGTAGAAAGTTGCACGGCGTTTTGGCAAAGTATGGTCTTATTCAAAAAATATTCACTATTTCATTCGACAACGCTAGTGCTAATACCGCTAGTATACCGGAGTTGAAGCTTATTTGTCAACCGTCACTTGGGGGTAAGTTTTTTCATATAAGATGTTTATGTCATATAATTAATTTATGTGTTAAAGACGGTTTGGATGCGTTGGATATATATGTTAAACCCATTAGAGATGCTCTCGTTTTTATTGCAAAAAAAAATAGAGTTACAAGAAAATGGATCAATTTTTTGAAAAGTAAGGGTTTAAATGAAAAAAAAAATTCTATGGATGTTCCGACTAGGTGGAATTCCACCTATACAATGTTAAAGGATGGTTTTGAGTATAAAGAGCTTCTCATGGAATTTTTTCTTCATTTGGGTACGGACATCCCTTTATTTGCTTATCATTGGAACGCTTGCATTAATTTATACCAATTATTAAAGATTTTCTTTACCGCTACCGAGGCTTTGTCGGGAGTTTATTATCCAACTTCTTTTTTGGTACTTGAGCAATGTGGTGCAATTGTTCGAAGTTTTAACATGCTAGCAAGTTGCGACGTTTTGGGCCCAAGCATTATTGAAATGAGGGTAAAGTGGCCAAAATATTTTGATACTATTCCGTCTCTATTTTTGGTTGCAAAATTATTTGATCCCCGTGTTACATTGGACAACCTAGAGGCGATAGTAAAGTTTTATTATGAGAATTTATACCCAAATGGGGACGGAGTACATGAAAGCCCGGCGATTATTGTTCAAAATACAAAACAAGATTTGGTGACTCTTTATAATGAGCATAATGCAAAGTATGGAAATCCTTCTCAACAACAACAAGAACCCTCATATACTAATCAAGATTTTGCTACACAAGAAGATGGTGGGCTCACTTTCAATCCATATGGATTTTTTGACGACTTGTTTTCCTCAAAACGTCCTAGAATGGCTTCTTCTTCTTCTTCTTCTTCTACCATTCCTTACGAGTTGGAATTATATTTCAACTCCTATTTTGATTATGTACAAATCACTTCAAATAATTCTAAATTTGACGTTTTGAGGTGGTGGGCACAAAGGCATGAAAGTTATCCCATACTCTCTTTAATTGCAAAAGAAGTCTTAGCCGCTCCCGCTTCAACGGTGGCGGTCGAATCGGCATTTAGCGTGGGAGGAAATGTTTTGGATGCAAGACGTTCCCAACTAACGGTTGATAATTTGGAAAATCAACTCTTACTTGGTGATTGGATTAGAGCGGAAAAGAGAGAGCAAGATATGCCTTATGAAGAGGATATACAAGATCCACGATATCAATACGACTTGGAAGGGTCTACGGGAAGTTCGGAAGGGGAAGGCAATTAGAAAGTTTTTTTATTTTTTTAATGTTTACAATAGTTTTATTTTAGTTTCATTATAATAGTTAAGTTGAGGTAAAGGTTCCATTATGTCCTCCCTTAATTATAAAAGGGCAAGGTTTGGTTGTCCCCCTCTTTGTAATTTTAATTTTAATTAATAAAATTTAAGGGTACCGTCCCTTTTTTAAAAAAAATACACTATATTTCTTGAGTATTTTTTGAAAAAAGCTCAAAAAAAATCTTTTGGGTTTCAATTTAAATGCTAACATATTTTTAAAGATTTTTGAAAAAAAATAATTACATTTTACAAGTTTATTACCATCAATTTAACTATAAATACCCCCTCCTTCCTCACTATTTTTTCACACTACTACCTCACAAACCCTTTCTCTACAATATAAATCTTTCTCTACAATCAAACATCCCCAAGTTTATTACTTTTTTCGTTAACTTTCTAACGAAATGGCTTCCAATTCAAACAATGAGAGGGTGGGACAATTTACTATTATGGGGAGGCATTTTACAATCAAACATCCCCAAGTTTATTACTTTTTTTCGTTAACTTTTTTCGTTATTTTCATATTTCCAGTCAGATTTTTAACGATTCAAGTTACTTTGTAAGGACTTCAGCCAGTTTATTCAAATTTTCCGTTAGTTTTTTGACATTTTCAGTTAAATTTCCAGATTTCAAGTCACTTTTTTTACATTTTCAGTTTTTTTTTTTTTTTAAAAAAAAAAAGGTTAAAAATTAGGCGGTTTAACCGGGTTAACCGGTTAACCGCCTAACCTTAACCGTTATATCCGGTTAGCCGGGCCGGTTCCGGTTGGTTCTATGTTACATTTCTAACCGCCGGTTATAACCGGTTAATCGGCGGTTAACCGGATTGGACACGTCTAGTTGCTGTAGAACCGCATTCTTCTGATCCCATTCAAACCGTTGATCCAGTTCCAAACATCATCTTCAATGAAGATTTCAATGAATATCAAGAAGAGCCTCCTCTGGAAAATCTTCAAGAAATAGTGGTTCATGAAGACCTCCCTCCAGAAATCAATGAGCATAGAGACCATCCAACAACTAATGTTATAGGTCCTATCAGTTCTGGTGTTCAGACAAGAGGAAGCCTAACTCATAGAGATAACCACAGTTTGTTCTCAACCGCACTGCTATCTCAGATGGAACCGAAGAAGGTAGATGAAGCTCTAAGTGATCCAAGCTGGGTAGATGCAATGCAAGAAGAGCTTAATCAGTTTGAAAGATGCAGAGTTTGGACTCTAGTTCCAAGGCCCAGAGATCACACTGTAATTGGAACAAAATGGGTATTCAGAAATAAGATGGATGAAAATGGTACTATTACAAGAAACAAAGCAAGGTTGGTTGCCCAAGGTTATAGGCAAGAAGAAGGGATTGATTATGATGAAACCTTTGCCCCTGTAGCCAGACTTGAAGCCATTAGATTGTTCCTGGCCTATGCCTCCTTCAAGAAATTCAAGTTATATCAAATGGATGTGAAGAGTGCATTTCTGAATGGTGAACTACAAGAAGAAGTTTATGTAGCTCAACCGCCAGGATTTGAAGACAACAAATATCCCAATCATGTCTTCAAGCTCAAGAAGGCCCTGTATGGACTTAAACAAGCTCCAAGAGCATGGTATGACACTCGATCTAAATTTCTTATTGAACAAGGCTTCTCTAGAGGTAAAATTGATACAACCCTATTTATTGCTAAACACAAAGGTCATTCATTATTAGTCCAAATATATGTTGATGATATTATTTTCGGTTCTACTAATGAGACTATGTGTGTTAAGTTTGAGAAGCTTATGAAAGGTAAATTTGAGATGAGTATGATGGGAGAGTTGACATTCTTTCTTGGACTCCAAATCAAGCAATGTCATGATGGAATCTTTATCAACCAAGCCAAATATACCAAAGATTTGATCAAGAAATTTGGGCTTGAAACCGCTAAGCCAGTTGATACCCCAATGCAAAAGGCATGCAGTTTGGATCAAGATGAACGAGGTAAGAAAGTTGATCAGACTCTCTACCGAGGTATGATTGGTTCTTTACTTTACTTAACTGCTAGTAGGCCAGATATCATGTTCAGTGTTTGTGTTTGTGCTAGATTTCAAGCTGACCCTAGAGAATCTCATCTTATTGCTGTTAAAAGAATTATTAGATACTTATGTGGATCTGTTAACCTTGGACTTTGGTACTCCAAAGAATCTTCATTTGATCTATTAGGTTATTCAGATGCTGACTTTGCAGCATGTAAGATAAGCAGAAAGAGCACAAGTGGTACTTGTCAGTTCCTTGGAACCCGGCTTGTATCATGGTCCAGCAAGAAACAAGCATCGGTTTCAGTCTCAACCGCTGAAGCTGAATATATTGCGGCTGGAAGCTGTTGCTCTCAAATTCTCTGGATGAAACAGCAGTTGGAAGACTATGAAGTATTTGAGAAGAACTGCCCTATCTATTGTGATAGTACTGCAGCAATATCAATCTCCAACAATCCAGTACAACACTCAAAAACCAAGCACATTGACATAAGATATCATTTCCTCAAAGATCATGTTGAAAAGAAGAACATTTTTCTAGCAAAGGTGGGAACCGACGATCAAATTGCAGATATTCTCACCAAACCTCTTGAAAATTCTAGGTTCTTTCATTTACGAGGAGAAATGGGTATGCTGGAACTTACTTAATATAATTCATGCCCATTTATTCTTGTTCTAATAATTTTTGTTAAGTATTTTGGCTCTATTAAGAAAATGCAACTGGCTTGCGGTTCAATCTACGAAACCGCAACAATAATGGTTTGGCTAAAGATTCCACTCAAACCGAACAGTCAAGAAGAACAACTTCAGTTTGATACAAACCGAACTGTAAAAGCAAGATTTCGGTTTTCTATACTGAAACCGAAGACAGATCTGAGAGATATCGGCTTTACCAAAACCGATAATGAGGAAAAGGTAAGTCGGTTTACGCAAAACCACTCAGGTATGAAATTGCATTTTAGTCCCTACTTTATGTCACTTCATTCTTTAAGGACCTTCTTGCAATTATCTCTGCCGCATTGAATGCGAATCGACAGGTACACTGACGGTTGAGTTTCCTTCAGCCGTCATGCCCGCTCCACTACCCGAGGTGGTTAATGAGTATAAAAGACAAACCATTTTTCAATTTATCTTTTTACCTTCTTACTCTTTTTAGCAAAAACACATTCTCTCTCCTCTGTACGCACTCTTCTCTCTCTCTCTCTGTTCTCACTCAAAATTCTCTTACTTAAACAAAAAAAATTTAATGGCACCAAAGAAATCAATTGATCTTGCTTCTTCTTCTTCTACATTGCCCAAACCTTCGAAGCCTGATATGGTATGAATTTCTGAACCCTAACTCAGTATATCTCATTTATCCGCCATTGTTGAAGCTTAAAAGCTTGTTCATCTTCCTTTGATCATTTTATGCTTTTTCTTCAATTTCTTGGTTGGTTTGTGCTCGCATTTACTTAAATATACTGTTTGATTACTTTGTTTTAAGATTTGTGTTCAATTTTGAGCAAAATCAATTTTGGGGTCATTTGGTGTTCTTGCGAAATTTTGCAGATTCTGGGTTCATGTGTTGTTATTTGTCTTAGTTTATTTAGAACTTTGTTAGAATCTGCCCTTTGTGATCATTTTGATATAATTTTTCCATATTTTGGTTAAGATTTTCTTTTGCATACTCATACTCTGTTCTTCGTGTTCTTCATGCATTCAAACTTTTTTTCAAAAAATTTCCCTCTTTGATTCGTTTTGCCTTTACTGTTCATTCATTCTTTGTTTTTACATTTTTACCCTTACTCTCCTTGTACCGCATGTTTTCATTGTTAGGATTCCTGGTTATAGTTTGTAGGACTTAATCAAACCGCGGTTTGCTTAAGGATTCAAACTATCATTCTTTAAGCTATTTCTAACTAAGAAAATCTTTCAGGATCCCTCAAACTTTGTTCCCGGTTCTAGGATCCTTGAGGATGAAATTAAACAAGATGCAGTTGGAAGGAAGCTCCTCAAACTGCTGAATGATGCAAAACTGCTACCTTTGTTTCTTATGGATGAACCGCAGTTCGTTACAATTATCTGCGCCGAATTCTTTGAGAATGGGATCTCCACGAAGGCTGCCTTACTAGATGTAAGAGGAGAACCGATAAGGGATGTGGAATCCGGAGAAATAAAATTTGAAGATGCTATCAAGTCCACCGTCTGTGGCAAAGAAGTGATCCTAACCGCTTCCAAGATCGCAGTTCTAGCTGGTCTTGAGAACTCTGGAGTTATGGGGATAAAACCGGAACTTCTAAGCAATACTACAATGGAGATGATTGGAGTTAATTCTTTCTCCACCAAGAATTCCTCCAAAAAGGATTTTGGAGAGGTGATGGCTCATCTATGTGAATTGGTGGATTCTGGAGTCATGTGCAAGAATGGAAACCACAACAACTTTACAAGTGAACAGTATGCTTACTGTGTGGCCATTCTTAAAGGGAAAAAACTGCACTGGCCCAAGGTTGTGATGAAGGAGATAATAAATGCTCTAAACCGCCTCCATGCTGCTAAAGCCGCTGGAAAATCCAAGGTCAGAACTCATTGCAGGTTGCTGACAAAGTTCTTGCATCAAGATACTGCCATTTTCAAATTCTCTGCTGAAAACAAGGACTATTGGTTGGATCCAATTGAAAAATCTATCTTTGGATTATCTAAACTTGACGCCTTCAGAACAGCATTTGGATGGCGGTATACTCAAACAGTTTGGAATGAGGACCCTCTTCCTGAAGCCGAACGTGGCCCATTTCCTGAGGCTCGGCTCAACAAATCTTGGAAACCGTATGCTGGTGCCATTGCTGATCAGGCCCATGCTACGATGCTAAGGAATGAAGGTCAAACTGCTACTCTAAACCGACTGGGGTTAAGTCAGTTAGCTCAGACCGAGGTACAGGCTGAGGGGGAGCCTGCGGTTGAGGGGGAGCCTGCAGTTCGGTTTATACCCAAGGAAACCGCTGCTCCAAGGAAGAGAAAGGGAACTGCTCAAATCCCTTCAGTTATTACAAAAGAAAATCTATCCAAACCGCCTTCCAAACCCTTATCCAAACCGACATCAAAACCTTCATCTTCTTCAACCTCTTTTCCCCCCATCAGACTATCTCCTACACTTTCAAAACCTATCACTTCTAAACCCTTTATTCCCAAACCTCAAGTTAAACCTCTCTCTCCAGTACATCAAAATGTGGAGAAATCCATTAACTTTGCTATGGATGCCGCCTCTCTTAAAGCCGCCAAGGCTAAATCCATTCCAGAACTTATCCCTTCACCTCATCTTTTCCTTCCTATCCCTTCTCCTCCTAAACCTTCCACCTCCAAACCGCCCTCTGTTCAATTCTCTGAAGAACAGTTGGCTGAAATTTTCAAAGCCTTCCCAAACCTCAAACCTTCCTCTCAAACCGATCCTGAGCAGACCGAAGTGTCTGAGGATGCGGTTCTAGTTGAACAAACCGCTGTATCTACCATTGTGGTTCAGCCTGAGCAAACCGATGAGTTTGAGGCTGTAGCATTGCCTGAGCAGACTGATATGTTTGAGGCACTTGGTGAACTTGAGCAAGATGATGAAGTTCTTGAGGTTCAACCGCCAAAGAAGAAGAGAAAGTTGGTGAAGAAAAGTGATTATGTGGAGCATTGGCAGTCAAGGCCACCAGGAGCTGTAGACTTCAGCGAGGCTGACTACAAAAGGGATCACTCACCACTTGAAGGAGCATTTGCAAAAGAGCTAAGAGAAAGAGCTGAGATGAGGAAGGCAGGTATTGACCCAATGTTGGTTGAGGTCTCTCCTCCTTCACTTAAAAGAAAGCTGGATTTTGATTCACCAGAACATACTCCATCGTCATCTCCAGACTTACCATATGCTTTAGCTGTTCAACCTTCACTAGTTCTTTCATCTGCTCAACCTTCAGTTTCTACGTCGGTCCAACCGATGGCTCAGTCTTCAGTTTCACCATCTGCTCCGCCATCGGTTTCATTCATTAAACCGAAGACAAAGAAACGAAAGAATGCTGCTGACTTAGCAAGATATCTGAAGCGGTTCAAGACTGAAACCTCTAGGGAAAGAAGGGCTGGAGCCCATGCTCGTGCCGCCGCCAAAGCCGAAGCCAGATTCTTGAAGGCTGGCCGCCCCAACCCCTATGCTATTTTTCCCAAGGATGAGATGGAAGCCGCAGTTGAGAAAATAATTCTTTCAGTTGCAGAACAATTGATGGGTGAGATTGCCTATCAGGTACTCATGGATCCCACTCTTGCCTCCCAATTCTTTCTATTCTTTAATTGTCTCCGCACTCCTAATCTCTATAGACTATTTCTTGTGCCTTCTCCTTCCATTTTTCTCTATGATGAATATATGAGATATGTTGCTCTTCCTTCTCCTCCTTCTCCTCCTCAAACCGAAATCATTCCTTATTATTTTTCCCTTCCTTTTGATCCCATAGAACTTGAAACCGCCATTAGGGTTTCTATGGGTGAAACTTTAGAAGAGGCACACATTCTCTTGAAAGGTAAAGCCAAACTGCCTTCTTCATCCCATCAGTCTGATGATGCCATCCAAATTTCTGATGATGATACTTCTAGTGATGAGCACATTCCTGATTACACTCCTTCTGATGAACCGCCCTCTTCAATTCCTTCCTATCCAATTCTACCCCTTCATGCTACAACCGCTGATTTAATAGATGCGGTTAGGAATATTCAAGTTCATCAGCAAACCGCCTCTTCTCGGTTTGACTCTCATCTCCTCACTTTACAATCTGATCTTGATGTCATTAAGGGGGAGAGAGTAAATGAGAGATTTGATGATAGGTCAAGACAACAACAGCTAGATGAGAGACTAAATTTAATCTTGGAAAATCAACTGGCCCTTCAAGATCTTGTCAGAACCAACAATGATCTTTGCAACTTAAAGTTTCAAGCCGTTGATGCATCACTTCAATCTGTTGTTGAGAAACTTGACATTCTGGCTCAGTATGCACTTGATTCTTCAGAACTTATCCTGCATAGAACCGGGAAACTTGTCAAGCAAGCCGCTGCAATTGAATCAAAGATTGGTGAACCAACTGAAGTTCGGCTTCGTGCAGCTGACTTTGTTTTTGAAGCCACCCGTGGATCCGGTTCTAGAAATGTTGATCAAACCGCCCATGCTGTTGATGTTCAAGTTGCAGAAGAACAAGCTGCTCAAGATGCTCAAACCGTTCAGAACCAAACCGCAGATGATGCTGCTGCTGCAAGGGGTTCTGTTGCAGATGAAGTAGACTAGATTTCTTTTCTTAGTCCTTCTTTTTGATGTCTCTTGTAATTCATACATTGTAAGTTACTACCCTTTATGATTGAATTATAATGAGAATGACTGCATAGCATTCTGTTTCCAAAACTTTGTTTATTCAAACTGCTTGTTTGTGAAACAATGCTTGCATTTCTTAAAACCTCATGCACTACATTCATCATGAAAATACTTTTTAGTGCATTATGTTTTAAACATTCAGTTTAAACATGCATTTCTGATCCTCAAAATCATATAATATTTTATGCATCTGAATGTATTTCTTTTCTATCTTTTCTTCATTTCCTTTGTTTTGATAGATTAGAAATCTATGATCTAGCATAGTGTGTGCATTGACTTGGGACATGCAATTTCATGAAATATATTTCTGACATGTTCTTACCAAGTACAATGTTTTGCTATTATCATAGTGTGGTAATGGCATCAATCAAATAGGGGGAGATTGTTAGGATTCATTGTTAGTACACCCACCTTAATTTGATTGATCCATGCCACGTGTCTTTTTATGGACTTTAGGACCGCATGTAATGAAGTTCTACTTCAATTTTAGATAAGTCCATTTCTAGATTTTTGATTGTCTAGGCTGAATATAGTTCGGTTGTATCATTAGCGGTTTAGTGCTTCAAGCCGTCATCTTGAGACCGCCAGCATGGAGCCCTTCAGTTTTCATCATACTGCAGTTTGCATGTTTGATGAAACCGCACATTAAGATCATTCTTCAAACCGCCCCTATGCTTGGTGAAACCGCAAAGCAGTTATTGAAGAATTAAAGATATATCATTTATTCCTTAGACAAACATTCCCTTTTTGATCATAAAAGGATGTTGTTATGTTATGTCATGTCAAAATAACTCTAAGTTAACTTGGAGTTTCTGCAAGGAATGTCGGTTTGTCTATCAGTTTGAGTTGTTTACCGTTGGTCCTTTCTGCAACAAAGGACAATTGTCAGGTAGTGGTGCAACAACTACCTAGGACTACAAGACAAAACCAAGGACGAAAATGACAGCTCAACCAATGGGATTTCGACAGCACTGTACCCTTCAGATTTGATTCAAATCTTTACCCAATGGTCACAAGGGTGCTCTGCCTATAAATAGCCTTCATTATTCAACAATGAAGGTTGCTGAGCTTTAATAGATTCATTCCCAAGTATTCAAGTTTGCTTTGAAGAGTTAAACCCAGATATTCAAATCTTCAAACCATCTCCATTGCAAACCTAGTTCTTCATCAAAGCTTCAAGCCTAACAACCATTCATACTTAGCCTTTACACCAAAAGAATTCTATTTGCTCAACCATCATTTAGATACTTAGAGCATTTGATTTCTTTTCACACACACACCCGATTTATATGATCACATAGATTATATACTTCGAAAACACCGGTTGTTATTATAGCTTAGGTTAGACTTATTGTTTAGAGTTTAGATTCATCTTGTAAAACCTCCTCTAAATTAATACAAGTCTTATAGCTATTAGAAAATCCTAGACTAACCATCTAGGTAGAGGACGTAGTTCATTTAAGAACGAACCTCTTCAATTTGTGTGTTGGATCTTTATTCTCTGTCTTGATATTTATCTTTCTTGTTTGTGGTCTTGAACTTGTTTCCATATACGAAATGACTTGAAAGATGAATTGTGTTTTCCTTTAAACTTTAAGTTTAACTATTCTGTTGCATCATAGTGTTTTCTCAACCCGAGTCAAACCTCCCAACTCTTTAACTAACATATTTGGCCAAAACCGCAAACTCCGCTGTGCATTTTATCAGTTCGGTTCTTGTGCTTTGAACCGCAGTTGGCCAAACTGGTAAGTACTCGGTTGATTTTAAGGGTATTTTAGAAAAAGTTTCGGACCGCTATTCACCCCCCCTCTAGCGGTTCTATACCCTTGTTGCCCTCTGGGACCAACAATAATAAACATGCAAAAGATATAATAATCGGGTTTGTTATCTCTATAACAATGAAGCTATGATATAACGCATAGGCCTTTCTCAAGGGCCTAGGGCATAATATCTAACAATCTCCCACTTGCACTAGGCCCAATCAACGTGTATCCAATACCCATGAACTTAGTTATGATCTCCATCATTATTGTAAGCGAGCTTATGTAAGATGATTATCCTTTGTTATCATCATATGGTATTTTGCATATTTTGACATCTCCCATCTTTGACGATTTCTCGAATAAGATAGAAACGTCCGAGTATATATTTTGATAAGACATTAGCCCCTTGGATTGTGTAATAACAATTATTGACATAATGAAGGTTCATAAAATTAGTGACACTAGAAATGATTTCTAGTTTACTAGTTAGTATCTTAATCCAAACAATTTTCTAGTTGCATCCCATGCCACTAGATATTCAACCTTCTGTAGAATAGTAATGGTGTATTTAGAACTCTTCTAACACCATTATTAAACGTAGACATGTATTTATACTGCAATATTTATCTTTGTTCGTTTGTAAGAATGCATCTATGTAACTATTACAAGATCATATTTCACTCCATCAAAGATCAAGAACGCATCCTTTGGTTCTTCTCAAGTACATAAGGATGTTTCTTAACTAGTGACTTTCACTAGAAACCAATTGGTATTATCTCATCATACTCCAAGTATATGAGACATCCGGTCTTAGTACATTAACATGGCTTACATGATAGATCCAATTGCCAAAGCATAGGGAATCTTAATCATGTGCTTCTTGCTCATTAGTCTTCCAACAAGACTAAATCTTATCAAGAGTGATGCCTATAGACATTTGTAAGTAACCTCTCCAAGAGTCTTGCATAGTAAACTTTTCACTATCTTGTCTATTTTAGTACTTTGACTTTAACAAATCAACTTTTAAGATTTATCTCCATAAATCTAAATTCTAAGGAAATAAGCGGCTTATCCAAGTCTTTCATTTAAAACTCTTTCAAAATGAATTATATGTCAACCACATATATTAGACTAGAAATAATGTTACCCTCCCACTAAATTTATTGTAATCACAAGTTTCATCTTTGATGAATTCAAACTCTTTGAATACTACATCAAAACGAAATTTCACTCCAAGTAGTTTGCTTTAGTCCATCTCATGAATTTCTGCAACTTGCATATTTTATTATAATTTTATGGATCAAAAATTTTAGGTTGTATCAAACATATCCTAAAGAATGTTTCTGTTAAGGAATATAGTTTTGACATCCATTTGTCATATATCATATTCAAAATATGAGGTCATGACATTTAGAATTCTAATAATATTAAGCATGACTACGGGTGGTAAAGTTTCATCATAATCGATATTATGAATTAACTTTTCTCAATTAGTCGTGCTTTATCAATATGCACCTTGCGATCCATGTCTGTTTTCTCCAAGAAAAATCATTTCCACCTTATGGTTTTTAAGCCTTATGGTAGAACGATCAAGTTTCAAACTTGATTGTTATACATGGATTGCTCTTTAGATTTCATGACTCCAAGTCATTGATCTAAATCCGGAGCGGACTTTGCATCTTGATAGGTAGTAGATCAATCATTCTCAATGATATCTTCCTTATCACTTTCTATTACGAGAAATCAATATTTCTTGTCATAGATAGTATCCCATCATATATGCAAATATCTTGTGAATTCTTGAACGAATTTCCACAACTCCTTGTGAAACTTTGTTCAACTTCCATCCTAGGTTCTATATCATTTTCTGGGTCTCGAACTCTTCGAGATACATTTTACTCCCACTAGTTCTTTAGAGATAAACGATTTATCTAGAAAGTGCCATTTAGAGTAGCAAACGATCTGTACTCTAAAGGGCGTAAAATTAATATCATTAAGATATTCCACGAAAATACATTAACTAAATTTAGGTGTGATTTTGTCAAAGACAATACTTTTCACAAAATTGTCACATCACAAATCTTTATGAAAGACAAACCTGATTTTCTTTCATTCCATATCCAATATGGTATTAGTCGAACCTCCTTAGATGAAACTCAAATTAGTGTAAGCGCAGCTGTTTCCAGCACATAATCCAGAAGGTTAATTAAAGATCAATTTGACTTATTATGAGGTGAAAAACAGCTGTTTGCAGACAATCTGCAGGTTTCTGTAAACAGGGGCCGTACGCCTCATTACTAAATTGCAGCCGTACGGTTGTTGTTTTCAGATTTTTTTTTTCTTATTATGCAGACTTTCTGCAGAATTCTCATCAAGTCCATGATTCAAATATTTATTACCTTGATCAGATCAGAGTACATCAATATTTTTGCCATGAGTTACCGAAATCTATTTCCAAGCATTGTTACTTTAATGAGCTACATACATCAACATGTATTAGTTCAAAAGAGTATTTACCTTTAACTACTATTAGTATGAGGTGTCTTAATCAATTTCCAAGATTCACATATATCACATGATTCAAAATCATGTGAGTTTAAAAGTCCGTCCCATAGAATTTTAGATATGCATTTCTTATCATTTGATTGAGACTTCAATGCTTCAAGAATGTAACGCTTACATCATTGGATTCAGATTTCCATTATTTACGTTATACTCATTATTTTGTTCTTCCAAGATAAGGATATAAACTCCCATTATATGATTAACAATACAATAAAGCGAATCATATTTAATGGAGCACCTTCTTATTCAAAATAAGAAATATCAGAATCATTCAATGAAGAAACCAAAATAATATTTTCACTTAAAGTAGGAACATCACAACATTTGTTCAAAACAAATATGAACCCACTAGGTAAAGACACTTCGCAAGTTCCTATGATTAATGTTGCAACATTTGCATCATTATCAACACATAGGTTAATCTTTACCCTTTTAAATAGTCTTTCTATTTCTCAAGTCTTACACATTTATATAAATGTGGGATCCATATCCGGTATCCAATACCTAAGAACTTAGAAGTAAAATTTTAACATAAATACTTGAAGTGATAGTCTCACTATCCTTCTTTTTAATCTTTTAATTCAAATTTTAATTTCTCAAATGACCAATCATATTTCCATGGTAGTAATGACATCCTCAGGATTTTAGGTTTAGCCACAAATATTTCCTTTAGGCTTGACAACTCTTGTCTTGCCTTTATCTTAAATTCTTTTCTTTATTAACCTTTAGAGTTTGAGAATGTTTTAATTTGATATTAAGACTTAGTATTTTAAACATCAAATGTCACTTATGAATTAATATTAAATCCGTTTGTTAGTTCCAAACTAAATTGATTACCAAGCCAGCTAAGGTAATTAATATGTCTCTCCATGTTCAAAACATGAGAACTTATTAACATACCTTTCATTCATCACATGAATGTTAGGCTCTAATCAATCTCAAACTTTTTTTGCCTTTCTTGCTTGTAGGAACGTTTCCTACGTAATTGCATATCACGTAAGCATCCATATGTTTTAGATACTTCCAAAGTTCCAAACATTTGATAGCAAGTCGTAGGACAATTGACATCCATAGATTCATCCACATGATTCTAATCAATGTCTTTGTCCGTCCTTAAGGCATTAGGTTTCTTAGGAATATGATTTATTAAGAATTCATAACTTCAGTTCTTGCTTTAGAACAATTCTTAAGCTCATGAAATAGTCAAGGAAGTTAATCTCATTCTCGTAAGTGGAGTCTATCGCAGTAATTATACATGATTATAGTTTAAGATATTCTACAAAATATGCAAATAAATATACACCTATATTTCATACCATTATCATTTTAGAGATATTTAATGTATTTCATAAATACTCTCACTAAATTATACACTTTCAAATACAATAATTGTATAATATAATTTGAGTGAGCTAAGATCCATATTTCACCTAACTTTGAGTCGGCTAGGGCACGACTGCTCAAAATCAAGTTATTTAGGTAGATAACTCCTTATCAATCACATCATATGTGACTCTTAGATCTTTTATAAGATTTTAGACATCTTATGTTTAACATATTTTAATCTCATCTGTGTCTTATGCCAAAAAAAATTTGATAGCCTAATTAAGTCAAACCATTTTAAAATGTATAGGAATCACTGTTTCCTCATCTTGCTCATAGATGAATAGAATTAATGCGCCTACGCTAGGGCGTAACCCACATAAAACTACCCATGTACTCACAAGTGTTTTAATCATAGATTGGCACATGACTTAAGTTTTATGAAGATTTATTTACATAGAGACATGCATCATATATTTAATTATGTCAAACATAATATAATATAGTCTTTGCATAATGGATGTTAACTAATCAAATTAATTAACAGAAGCAAAATCTTGTGATTTAATTATGAACAATACTATGGGGACGGAATCTTAATTTTTTATAAACAATTTACAGATTGGATATTTCATTCGTATTCCCAGAAACAAGGCACAAGCCAGACATTGGTCCATACAATGAATTAATCCAAATTTAGTTTCCTTCTCTGTAAACAATTTGCACTTTGTTTATAGGGATGAATTCTGAAACTTTTGAATCCGCAGAGCATCTATAGATTGAGAGCACAAAACGTACGGCCAAAACTAAACCAAAAGGCATCCACATTTTCGTACTAAGATCAAGAAACCAAGTAACTTCTCTATACGGTCGAAATTAAGCCAAAAGGCATCCACATTCCCGTATAGATTGGTCACTTGTTTAAAGACCATTTCATTGTATTTTAATCTTCATGGATTACAGCAATCCTAAACTCTTTAGAAATCTGATTTCTGCAACATTTATGAATTCCTCGATTGAAAACTGTTTCAGGAAGCACGGTTTTGAAAACCAGCCGTCTGAAAGTAGTTTCAGTTTCCAGATTCGAATTTTGTAAACAATTTACAGAAAAATCTAAACACCAGAAAACATAATCAAAACCTGGGATTTAGAGAACCACGGATGGTTCTGGCAGCTTCCAGATTCATCCGTACGGCTCTGTTAAGAAGGTCACAGAAACTCTGAAGCTTCAAAATTCTGGAACTGTATATTTCTGGATTTCAAGATTGAGATATTTTCAGGAAACACGGTTTCCGAAACCAGTCGTCTGAAACAGACTCAATCTTCAGATTCAATTCTGCAACCAGTTTATAGAACAATCTGATTTACCAAAAAACAGAGTCAAATATGAGATTTACCAAACCATTCGTACGTATGAGTTTGGTAGCTTCCAAACCATCCGTACGGATCCTTTAGTACGATCTCAGATTTTCAGATATCCAGAATTTTTAAATTCGATCAATTCCATTATCGTGTTCATGCATTAATCAGATCAAACCAACACGAATTTACAGATTACGAATTTAAATATATCTAATTAATATCATGAATAAACAATTTATTACATATACAAATTTGATCTAAATTATCAATACAGATAATCCAACATAATAATTACATAATCCCCATATTCATGCTCATAAACCCTAATCACATATTCATCTTTATCATCATGCAAAATCAAATAATCAAATTAAATAATTTAAACATGATGTATTAAAATAATCAACGATGAATGGGGCTTTGATACCACTGTTGGGTTTTAATGCATCATGCGCAGTGGAATAAACATAAGATAAAATACCCATGAGCCCAGATCTGTGCATGTTGATTAAATTAAATACAAGATGAAAGAAACATACCCTTGAAGATCGAATCCATGAACACGGACTTTAGGTGTTGAAAAACGAACACCCTCTACCGGTATCCACACGTCGAACGGACTAAAGAACACCTTCTTGATCGATTGCTAGATCCAAGGTTTGGTGAAGAAACGATTTCTTCATAGGAATTATTTTACCCCATTGATTATTGTATTTTGATGATTCTCAATCTCAAAATAAATAATCTTGCCTCTATATTTTATTGTTTCCAAAACAATGTGTTATGATTTCCAAAATCAATATTCAATGCAGTCAAACCCGGCAACATATATTAATACGAGGGTTTGACCTAATTCCTTTTGGGATCGGGATTTCTTGTCAAACAAGAAATCTGACCAAACTGTTCTGCCGGACAAACCATCCATACGGATCCTCCAATAGGATCCAGTTTTTCCTCAATTTTCGTGCCTTATTCGATCCGTTCTGTGTGTGTGACCCAATAGGATTATACTAAGTTGGCAACGAGTCCGAACCATTCAGAACCCGTAAGTCATAAGCGGACTCTAGCAAGCCATTATGATTACCCAATTAGTATAACTTTGAAAATCCAAAGTTACCTTATAGAACATATCACAATCCCTTTTGTCACTCGATATCATATTGGACATAAGTCATGGTCCACGTCAATTTATGTTGTCCAATGCTTTCTCGATCCCAAATAGATTAATATGAGCAAATGACATTGAACACATCAATTCATTTGGGTATGACCATACACTATCATCAATCTCACTCATCGAGTCGCCAAGCAGGTATCTCTTTTGAGAGATGGATAAATCCCATCTTGACTTATCATTCTTCCCTACAAGAATCCGATTATGTCAATCGTAGCCTTTATAACCACCCGGTTAAGGGTAGCGTTTGAGTACGTCAAACATAATGTTCATCATGTGGAAGACCATGATAATCTCAGGTCTAAGGATATCAAATGATATAACTATTATGAGATTTAATTATGACATTTGACCATGACATAAATCTCATAATGGGTCTATCCAGTACATTGTTCTCCAACAAGTACCCATAAGTTTAATCCGCATCCTATGCACCATAATCATCATATGATTATCAATTAAACTCATGCAAGCGCTTCATAAGTGCTAGGGACAATAATTATTATAATAAACATGCAAATGATATAATAATCGGGTTTGTTATCTCTATAACAATGAAGCTATGATATAACGCATAAGCCTTTCTCAAGGGCCTAGGGCATAATATCCAACAATTTAAACATGAATGTTGATTTCATGTTGATGCGTCAGACTGCAAACGTCCCAAATTTAAAAGGATAATAATTTATATAGTGAAAATTTATAGTGAAAACTCATTGTGAAACTATGTAATCTGTTAGATTGTAATAAATCTTTGAGAGCCCCACTGATAAAAGCTCATCCGACGGATTATAAAGTTTCACTATTAACTTTCAGTATAAATTTTGACAGTGCGAATCTGAGATATCAGATTCAGTCAACCTTCGAGGGTTTGACTATGAACTGGAGCTTGGCGTACACTACAATTTAAAAAGAAGTGGATTGGTTTATGAAAGATGGGAGCTTCTGCCTTGGATGTTGGGCCCATTTGAGTACGATAATGGGCCAATTAGTGACCATTTGTATAAGTGGATCAAAGCGTATAAAATTGTAGTGTACGCCAAGCTCCAGTTCATAGTCAAACCCTCGAAGGTTGACTGAATCTGATATCTCAGATTCGCGAATTCAGAAACAAGAGTCGGGAAAACGAAACGAACTTTTGAGAAAGCGTTGGTACGAGAGCGGGCAGGTTGTGATCTAGACGAGGGCGTGTTTCTGCTGGGGTTATCATCGTTGTCGCTTAGTTGCGGCTGCATCTTCTTCTTCTTTCTCAAGTCGCCGGCCATCCTCTCAGGTACAATTTTCTCCGATCTATCTATGTTCTAGTGAATCAGGCTTTTATATCTGTTTTACATGTCTTTAATTGATTTCGAAAAATTTCCCCTTCCTTTTTTTAAAAAAAAAAAAAATTGGGTTTGGAAATTTTTGATTTCGTAATTGTTGATTGATATCTGACAAAGAAGCTGAAAATCCTGTGTTGATCTTAGTTACAAAGGTCAAATGGCTCCAAAGGCCAAAGAGAAACAGAAAGCCGCCGCCGCATCGCCCGCCGCATCCATTGAAGATCTGTTCACTTCTCTAAATCGCCACATTCAACGTTCCGATTTCAAACAGGCTGTCAAAGTTGCTGATCAAGGTCCATCATTTCTCCCATTCACTTCTCTCTTAGGGCTCACTTTGTAATATGAAAATCTTTTTTATCCATTCAGTTTTATCGATTGCACCTGACGATGAAGATGCCATCCGCTCTAAGATTGTGGCGCTTATTAAAGATGATACCATTGATCTGGCTCTTTCAACTATTAATCAGTCTTCTAAAAAGTTCCCGTCCGACTTTAACTTCTTCAAGGTAAATTCTGGCATTCATATACATACATGCACACATATACATACATCCATTAGGGCATAGCTAAATTATCATCTTTAGTGCTATCTAACTTTCAAGTCACTTTGATGCCATTCAGATTCATTGTTAAAACAAATTGACAAACAAATTGACAAGTTCCGAAAATAGAAATGCGTTTGCCAGTTTACTATTAGCAAAGCTACAGTGTAGTTCCTTTTAATCGAGCATGAAAATCTAAAACTTGTTATTGATAGTATTGTTGATGGTGTATCAATAACAAGTTGCAGATTTTCATTAGTATAATTAAATCAACTTAAATTATTGTTCAAAATTTCTTCACAATAACAGCAAAAAAGTATGAAGATCATTTTGGGATGGAGGTAGTATAAAAATTATGAAGAAAATTGAACAAAATGTTGATGCCCATTATATTGCTTTTTGGATGCCTCTGAATATTATTTTTCGTTAATGGTTATCATCTCAATTTCACTTTATTTGGGATGAACACGTGAAGACTAGAGCGGTGGACTTCCATCTGCAAACGTGTTTTGCTTGAGTTTGAATCTGCATCTGGCATTGAAGGTGCATGAAGAATATTTATATCATCCATGATTAGGTTAATTTGTACCTATGAGGATGTTCTTTTGCTTTTGCCTTTGATACAACATAAGCAACAACTCACCAAATCCCTGTACCAATCAAGTTGGGTTGACTGTATGGAATGTTGTATTCAGTTGAGAGATATTTGATTGAACTATACTCATGCTCATCCTTATGAATATCATCTTCCACATTCTTTCTTGAATTCCAGTAGCTGTAACGTTGTCTTTGATACTAACTAGTTACCTTTCTTTATGTTCTATTCATGAAATCTTGTTTTCTAACTCAGCTATAATTGAGGGGCTTCTACCATTCAAAGTGAAGTTATTTTACTGTTCAGTACTACAACATATTTTTTGTACTCTACTACTGTATATTTTTTTTACCAATTTCTTCTTGGTTGAGCAGCATTTATTACAATAAAATAAAGATATCGAATGTATATTCTATTAGAGCTGAAATTGATGTTTATGTTTACTGTATTCGTTGATCACTCAGACTTAGTGATGGACTTTACTTTTTTGTCTTGCCATCATGACTAAAACCATCTTTAGCCTGTCTGTATTGATTTAATCCTGATCATAGGTATAGGAAATGATTATTTTCTTGTACTTCTTTGTCATCAAGCTTAAGTATGTCTGCTTTTTTCCATTAATGTACTATACCTCTTTATTTCCTTCATAGTTTAAACCTTATTGTTTTTAAACTTTTCTTGGTATATTTTCTTTGTATGCTAAAATAGCTAATATCGGAGTATTTGTTCCATTATTTTTATCCTTCTCTTCATGTTTTCCCAATCCTTTTATGCTTTTTTTCCTCTTGTAATTGTTTCACTCAGCTGAGCATAAAATGTTTATATGTATGCGTGTTTATATTTATATAGTATATACTCCTCCGTCCCATAACTATGTGCACAAATTTCCTTTTTGGGCATCCCATTGATAAGTCACACTTTCCTAAAATGGCAAAGAATTTTTAATATTCCTCCCACTCATTCTCTCTCCTACTTTACTTTTATACTTACAACACCAATCAACCTACTATTCCCTACCCCACTTTCTCTCTCCTACATCACTTTTCACACTCACAACAACTACCCACTACTATTCATCCCTTAATTCCCGTGCAAAACTCATTTTAATTCTCGTGCAAAACTCATTTTGTGTCCATAGTTATCGGACGGAGGGAGTTTGTACATATATATATATATATATATATATATATATAAGTAATTTCTATCTGATCTCTGTCTTTCTCTCTTTGTTTAGATATTAATCTTTTGTTATTTCTGGATAGGCTTACTGCTTATACAGACAAAATAAGTTAGATGATGCTTTGAAATGCTTGGAAGGCCTAGAAGAAAATTCTGCAACAATGCTGTTAGAGTCCCAGATTTTATACCGACTTGGAAGAATGGAAGCTTCTGTGGATATATATCGGAAGCTCCAGAAATCCAAGATTGAATCGCTGGAAATCAACATTGTTGCTGGTTTGGTTTCAGCAGGGAAGGCTTCAGAAGTGCAAGGTGTGCTTGACTCATTGCGGGTTAAAGCAACTAGCAGCTTTGAATTGGCATACAATGTTGCCTGTGCATTGATTGAGAGTAACAAATACTCAGATGCTGATCAACTCCTGCTGTCATCTCGAAGGTGATACCTTAATTTGAAACCTTTCCTTTTGATTTTGTTGACCAAGGAAGAAAAAACATGTGGCTGACTTGGTGCCTCCTTTTCTGCTTATGATAAGATATCTCCTAACAAGCTTACTGCATAATTCTTTGTGCCTCATTCTTATACTTCTGGATATTTGAACATATTTTTTCACGCTTTGGATCACTAATCTTATTCACGAACTTCCCTTTCTTTACTACTTCCTGACCATACCCCCACCTTGCCAGCAATATCCTATTTCAAAAAAAAAAAAAAAAAACAGTAGTAGTACTAGTGGCACAAAATGTTCACAAAATTTTGCTCACAAAATCCTGGCAATCATTAATTTGATGGTTATTTTTTAGGCCCAAGTATTACATGTTTTTAGGGGCAATCTTAAGATTTAGTATGTTTCTTTCTTCCATAAAAATGTGCTAGCTTTTACTGGGACGGAGGGAGTACTATTTTTGAGACTACATTTAGCTTACATAAAAATGTGGTAGTTTTTAGTTTCCTATGTTTCTTTCTTCCATTTCCTCTTTAGTCTCCTTGTTATTTATTTGCTTGCCATGTCTTGTGTGTCTCCTTCATGCCAAATAGTTTACTGTAATGGAGCTAATAAAGGTTTTGACAACATAGACAAGCCAATACTAGGCAAAGTTACTCCAGCCATGCTAAGATGTCTTCTGGCCTACCGCATGATACGTAGAGTAGTACATTTATTGTGAGTAAATAGATCCCTTGGTATTCCATATCTTGCATGTCTACAAGGTGTGCAATGTACAACTGCACTGCTTAGTATGAAGTTTTGGAACTGTTGGAATTTGTTTTGTGAACACTTGCATTAGATCAGGCATCATTGTATCAAGAAGGATGCTCCCGCTATACAGCATTTCCTAAAGCTGTGTTTATGCAAGTGCGTGGGTGCGCCTGCACATTAAGGGTGAAATTTTAAAACCCCTTAGGTAGTTGACCTCAATCTCGGTTGAATCCTACACAGTTTGAACTTTACAAGTGACACCATGTGACTCACAGTAAGCTGAAAGCTTCTCATTGTCCGTTCAATTAAATGTAAATATACTTCAAACGTATTAGCATGTACTCTTTTAGTCCGGAAAAGGGACATTTGCACCTCTTCCTCTTATGGGATTAGTTTTGCCACTTCAAAAATTCTGTGCCAAATGATACCACCACTCTGGACCACAAAACTAGTTGCGACTCTTACTCTCCATGGTCTAATTCCTGCTTCTTCTTTCCTCGTCCCATGGAATGGTCTCTTCCGGCTGCTCTTGCCTGCTTTGTCTGCCGTGAGAGACTACTTAGCCATATAATCCGCCGGTGTAGCACCCTGCTATTTATCATTATTACCATACTCTCTCTCTCTCTCTCTCTCCAATAATACACTTACTACGTTGAGTTACTTGAGTAGTCGTCAGCATGGTATATATTATCATATTTGAACATGCATTGTTGATGTTCCTTTTTTATTAGGCTATGCATAAGATTTTAGATGGAGATTCCGACAATTTGTGACGATTTGCATATACTCCCTTTGCTCCACTCAAGTAGTACAATTTTGTATTTAATGTTTAACATGTGTATGTATCAAATCACCATTAAACAAACATCTATTGTATTTTAGGTAACAAAATTTAAACTATAATGAAGTGCTATAATTATTACCCCTATAATATTCCAAAGACATACATTTGTGTCGACTTGGGATCAAACCCAAAAGGTCGAAAGAGGACTCTTTCCACGGCAAGGAGAGAGTATATTTTATGTTAGTTGAATTTTACAGTTAGTTGTGATTGTGTTTGCTGGGCTGCAATTTAGAGCCGTTTTTCATCTTGACTTAAGCTTATAAGAGTTCTTAGAGATAAAATGATCAAGACATTCTGGTACACCAGGAAAAAAAAATAAAAAAATACTTGGCCTTGTCTTGAAGCCTTTTGGTCTAATCATACTATTGAAAATCTAAAACTTGTTATTGGTACACCATCAACAATTGTATCAATAACAAGTTTTAGATTTTCATTAGGACAATTAAATCTACCTAAAATTATTGCTTAAATATTGCTCAAAGTTCCTTCGCACTAATAGTGAAAAAAAATAGGAAGATCATTTTGGGACGGAGGGAGTACTAGAAAAACAAAATACCCTTCTTCTCCCGGCAACCCACCCAAAGATCTCCTCCCACATCGCCCCCTCCTATCCACCAACCAACCCCATCCTCCCACCTAAAATACAAAAACACAAATCATTAATGAACAAACTAATCAATAGAACTTAAACATAAAATATGTCCATGAATGCAAAAGTTTTGGTGTCCTGCATATCACTAAAAGACAAACCAAAGAAAATCAATCCCGTTTATTGATATTCTTTCTCCCCAATTACAATGACCAACATAATTCTATAGTCAACGTTTCAAGCTTGTCAACATCTAAGTAATCAAAATACAAAATAGAGAAGCTCACACGACAAATTTAAATAAAATTTTGATTCAAGCGAGCAGTAGCAGAATGATCAACAAACGGATAGGATGCTACAAAGCCCTCACTAAGAGAACTAAGCGACCAAGACATGAAACATGACCCTGCCGAGAAACGTAATACATTTTAAAATAGTCAAATTTCAGTTATCTGAATAGATTGTCCATTTGGAGTAATGAATCAAACTCCAAATTCCATAGTTGAATCGGAAATCATAAAGCATGTGAATAAAGGGCTTCAGTGGTGGCGGAAATTATGAAATCTCTAATGGGAGAGATGATGTGGAGATGTGGAGAAGATGGAGTCATCGGCCAGAGACAATGGCTTGCTTTGCAGTTCGGAATGAGGAGAGTGAGTGAGGTGCTGGGGTGGCGGATGCGTTGGTGGAGATTGAGGGGCTTTTTGTTTGGGTAGGCGTAATTAGGGGGGGGGGGTATGGGTTGATTAGTCATTTTATACCAATGTTGAGGGATATTGGTCATACTACCCCAAAGCTTATTTGAGATAACTCCATTGATGGTCTATGTTATTATATAATGAATGTTAGACATGTGTTATCACATGACCAACTTCTGTTAAAAATTGACGGCTAAGTTAACGGAGTGATGGCATTGGAAAAATTTAGTAGTTGGGTGAGGACATTGCAAAAAAAAAAATTAAAAAAAATGACCACATTTGAGAACCAGGTATAGTTAACTAACTGATCAAAATATCAATTTTCCATATTTATACATGGAGCAATGAAATATAAGTAATGAGATACAATACAAATGTTCTATTCTAGCCAACTTCCCATGCCAGCAAAGAACCTATATCATGACTGTCACGGGTTCTTATGAATCTTAGTCTGATGTGAAAGGTCAGATTTTGAGAGTAACTACCTACTGACGGTGTCCGGTTCACTTTACTCAACATGGCATTAGAAGGCTTGATAGCATACTGTACTTACTATTGAAGGAGATTTTAAGAATTTTAGTCTCTGCTTCTTACCTTATGGGATGACTATACAGAGATCATACTTAAATTCATGTTAGTAGAGGAACGTATTTCTAAAAACCTGTATTGAAAACTGGTGCATTAAGAACATGAAAGCTAACACCATTTCAGGAAATGCCAATGCAACCGATACCACTTATTCTTTTCTACGCTTGGAGTTCCTCCTTAATATTGTGATTCACTCCTTTTCATTGTGATTGTTTTATTTTAAGATTTTAATTTATAAATCTGAATCTTTGATATGATATCAATCAGACAGCGAGATAGAATGTGGTTTGGTAAGTCTCTATCATATGGCTTGGTGATTTTGAATGAAATGAGCTAATCTTGTTATTTATGCCGTTTGTTTTCGTTACACTTGTTGAAATTTGTAAAGCTGAAATGTATTACAGTGCTATTATTCTTCTTTTAAATCATACTTATGCATATGTTATATGTTTCCAGATTACTGAATATTTCTTGATTTTCGTAGCTTAGACAGAAAAGTATGTGCATCTTCTCATGTTTCCAACATTACTGGTCCTTGGATCTGATGGCTAGTAGAATGAGATTGATCAGACCCCATAATCTTAATATGACATCCATGATTCTCATTGAATTGTAATTATACAAGCTGCTAAAGATTAACCTACAAAAATGTATGTATTCTTTGACAGAATTGGTCAGGAGACGCTGATGGAAGATAATTTAGCCGAGGACGAATTAGAGATTGAGTTAGCACCAGTAGCTGTACAGTTGGCTTATGTTCAGCAGGTAATGTAATGGCATTAAAGTGCAAATATGTCTTTGACTCTTACATATTGAAGGATAAATTAGTTATATTGTGTAATAATACTAGGGGTTTGGGAGGTGAAAGGTGTTGTCGAAACCAACTTGGGAAGGAAAAATGATAATACATTACTGTCAATGAGAGGGGTTGAAACTTTTTGGGAGGGAAGAGATCATGTGTAAAGTGCATAAAGAACAATAATGGGATGTGTAAAGGCATTGTGGAACTGGAAGCCAACTACCCCGTCCGTCCCAAAATGAATGTCCATTTTAGGTTCGAGGGAAACGTAAGAAAGCTGAGATTTCAGTACTTTTAGTAGCATAAGTACATAAAAACCCTTGATGAACTCACCATATTGCATTATTAGTGTAAGTGTGAATCAAAACTGGTTGTTTGATGATGGATGATTTAGTAACATCTCCAAAATTTAGACCTGGGGCAAGATTTTTGGGAAAATTGACATTCAGTTTGGAACTGAGGGAGTAGTTTTTTAAGCCTTGGACGTGGCGGGAATTTTGGGTATTGTAGTTTTGAGTGTCGATGAGTTTTTGGTTTGATGATGTATTGGTGTATTTTTATTTTTTTTTTAAAAGAAAAATTATAATTAACCAAAAAACTGATGGCATTAAATAAGTATATTTTCCACATGCAACATTGATGAATAACGTAGTCTTTTTTGTTTCAGCTCCTGGGAAACACACGAGAGGCCGCTGTATCGTACACAGACATTATCAAGCGAAATTTGGCAGATGAATCATCTATTGCAGTAGCAATAAACAATTCAATTTCATTGAAGGGTTCTAAAGATATCTCAGATAGCTTACGGAAGCTTGACCGTTTAATAGAGAAAAGCAGTGGAGGTCAGAGTTTCCAGCTTACCCATGGATTAGACTTGAAACTTTCTTCTAAACAAAAAGAGGCAATATACACTAATCGGATGTTACTACTGCTTCACTCTAACAAGATGGACCAGGTAATAATAATTTCAAGATCCTGTATTTATTGTTCCAAAATACCCCCTCCCCCCGGCACGCCTTGTCATATCTAGCTTCTTTATGTGGTTCATACTCCCTTTGCCCCAAATTGATCTTCTCATCTGACTATTCCAATTTTTAGAGAATATTAACATTTGCTTCACTAGCCATGCTTTGCTTATGCACTTTTAAGCGTAAATTGTAGAATTAGGAAGAACTTTTTGGGACAATGAGAAATGGCAAATGAGAAGATCCTTTTGGGACGGAGGGAGTACTTCATTGTTACATTTATGAAAACTTTACAGGCACGAGAGCTTGTTGCTGCCTTGCCAGACATGTTTCCAGGCAGTGTGACACCAGTGCTTCTTCAAGCTGCAGTTTTTGTGAAAGAAAACAAGGCTGGCAAAGCTGAAGAAATATTAGGGCAGTTTGCAGACAAGTTCCCTGACAAATCAAAGGTGGTTTTACTGGCAAGGGCACAAGTCGCTGCTGCAGCAGGGCACCCTCAAATAGCTTCAGAGTCTCTTGCAAAGATACCTGATATTCAACACATGCCTGCCACTGTGGCCACAATTGTCTCTCTAAAAGAACGTTGTGGAGATATCGATGGTGCCAGCTCAGTTGTTGATTCTGCCATCCAGTATTGGTCAAATGCCATGACTGAAGACAACAAGCTGAGTGTTATCATTCAAGAGGCAGCTGCTTTCAAGCTCAAGCATGGTCGTAAGGAGGAGGCCTGTCGTCTATACGAGGAGCTTGTGAAAACCCATGGTAGCATCGAGGCATTGGTAGGGTTGATTCGTACTGCTGCTGATACAAACCTTGAGAAGGCGGAATTGTATGAGAAGCAATTGAAACCGTTGCCTGGTTTAAAGGCAGTTGATGTGGATGCTTTGGAGAAGACTTATGGGGCGAAGCCTGTGGAAAATGGAGGGGTTTCTGAACCTTATGAAACAAAGAGCAAGGAGAAGGGGAAGAAGAAAAGGAAGAGAAAGCCAAAGTACCCGAAAGGGTTTGACCCTGGGAATCCAGGTCCACCACCGGATCCTGAAAGGTGGTTACCTAAGAGGGAGAGGTCTAGTTACAGACCAAAGAGGAAGGATAAGAGGGCAGCTCAGGTTAGGGGTTCACAAGGTGCAGTTGCTAAAGAAGGTGCAAGTGGAGGGAGTTCAAAATCAAACCAACCAACAAATAGCAAAGGGGGATCGCAAGCAGAGCAACCTAAGGCATCATCATCCAAGTCATCCAGGAAGAAATCGAGGAATTGAATATGAAAAAATCAAAAATCAAAGTTTTGAATGAAGGTTGATTCCAAGAGTTTAGAAAGAAAGCCACTGCAGATGTTGAACCTTTGTTTTGTCATTCTGTTTTCTATTAAACTCACATAGCTTCTTTGAACTCTCCTGGACTTGGTTACTTATGTGTTGCTGAAAGTTTTTTAACAATTGAGATTAACTTTCTGGATTTTATCTTTGATATACTCCCTCCGACCCAAAATGATCTTCCTATTTGTCACTTTTCATTGTCCCAAAAAGTTCTCATTTTTACAATTTAGGCTTAAAAGTGCATAAATAAAACATGACTAGTGTAGCAAGTGCTCATATCCTTAAAAAAAATTGAATAGTCAAATATGAAGATTATTTTGGGACGGAGGGAGGAAGTAGTCAATACCTCCCAAAAGCCAAAGGTAGCAAACATTAATTTTTACAGAGAAGTTTTAAGTTGGGTTATTTTTTGAGCATTTCCCATTTCTTAAATAAAATTAAAACAGTTAGCTTGGTTCATAAATGTGGAAGGAATGCATTGTATTTATGAAATGAAATGAAATGAAATTGGGGGTAGAAGAAGACAAGGCCCACCCCCACGTAGCCATATTTAAGGGCTTTTGGACTTGTCTCTCTACCGACCTCTTTTTATAACTACTCTTCCAAAATTCTTCCCATCAAATATGGGGTTGGGTTGCCCCACTTATTTTTGGTACTTGATAATTTTGCTTTACTTTTCTCTTCATTCATTTTCTTCTCCAATATGCTGATTTTATTTTCCTTACCATATTACTTCCTCCCAGTTTCAAAATTATCTTTTTTTATTTTATTCGACTATTCATTTTTTTAAAAGAATATAAAAACTTGGTTTTCTAGTCATGTTTTATTTATACACTTTTAAGCTTAAATTATACTGTACATTTTTGGGCGGAGGGAGTATTGTTATTAGCAATGTTTATGGTCAAACGCTCCATCAAAACTTGATGATCGATAGATAGCAAGCAAACAATTTCAACATGTGATTCTCTTCCTGCTTCTTTCTATCATCATACTCAAAACAGTTTCGCCCAGTACTATTTTCTTAGAGTTGACAAACTCAAAATGAACGCATCAACATTTTTTTTATTACTTTTTTCTTTTTTTCTTTTTCTTTGAGGAGGGAGGGGGAATTATTTGCAATGATATAGAAGTGAGTTACTTTACGATTAGGAGGTCAAAAGGAAATCTCGTGGTCATATCTATGTATGTGTGAATGAGATATAAGAAAAAGTGGGAGCATTAAAATAAAATAATAATAATAATAATAATAGTTCATGACAAACGTTTTATCCCGACTTGTACTATATAATGATGGGCTTATGGAGTCTGTATGGACAACAAACAATTTAAATCTAGCATGGTTATTGATTAACACTCATTATGTTTTTAAATTTTAAATAATACATTACTCCCTCTGTCCCTTTTTTTAACGTTTACAAGTTTATGTAACCAAAATTTGGTTCTCTTTGTTATAATGATTACGTGTATCTTTATAATCTGACACGCATTCCCTTTACAACTATAAAATATAAGGTCTTCTGAGTATAAATATTGAGGTAAAAATTATTAGTGAGGTAGAGAATAGTGAGTGAGTTTGTTGATGTGAATATTATAAGTATGTGTCATTAAATAAAACACATTATAAACTTTTCATTTTGAGATTTTTCAATTTTAAGTTAGACACTTAAAATAAGTAATATTGCCACATGAACAGGTAAGCTCAGGCCTAATAAATCAAAGTTGCTCAATGTTAACAAGTAGCTGATGTAATGTAATGCTATAAAAAGTGGTAAAGAAAGAAAGAAAGAAAGAAAATGGGTTGGTGATTGACCGACCTTGATATTGATATTGATTCAGATAATCAAGTCAATTTGATTTTGTTAGTACTATTTTGGACATGGCATATTGTTATGTCGTTCTGCTCAACTGCCATTAATTTTTTATACCCTACCCAAATACTCCATTCATCACCATATATATATATCAACTACTGTACTACTTACAAAACAATTGGAAGCATGCAAAGCAGTTGACCCAACGCTACTTCCTCCCTTCATACTAGCACTAAATTATACGCCCCCTGTCTCAGACTAAGTTCTTATTTTCCTTTTTGGTTTGTTCCAAACTGGAGTAAGATTCTTAGTTGTTTTATTACCTAAAATGGACAATGAGACTCACTTGTCATTCTCACAACAAAAACTTTCTACCAACTTTCTCTCTCCTACCTTCTCTTTACTTTTCATACTCACAACATTTACTTTTTCTTAATCTCCGTGTAAAGTCAAACTAAAAACCTTAGTCCGGGACGGAGGGAGTACTCCAGTATCATCTGGAAATACAAGTTTGACCAAAATTAATTATTTAATTTAAATAAATAAATTAATGTGTCAGTTCTACTTGACGCAAGCAACTTCATTTTCATTTGTAGCAACTTATATCAATCTGTTATTATCACTTAGTGAAAATCTAGACAAAAACTTGTTTTTACACTCGTTTTAAAGTAAAACATGTTTTCATCTCTTTATGTAAAACAAAATCTCTTAATATAAAACATGTAGTGTAAAACAAGTTTTTCATAAAACTGACTCTATCACTTATGCTACTATATACTCCCTCCGTCCCAAAATGATCTTCGCGTTTGACTATTCAAATTTTTTAAGGATATGAACACTTGCTTAACTAGTCTACTTTGTTTAAGACTAAAATGTAGAAATGTGAAGAATTTTTTGGGACAATGAGAAATGGCAAATGAGAAGATCATTTTAGATAGATCTATCATTAGTAAGAAAAAAGAAAAAACATTAATGATATTGGTGCATAGTCGATAGTTTTAGTGTCAAAAAATGGCACATAATCTCTCACGTTTTATTCAACTGAGACCATAATTATAACATTACAATCTCTGCAAATAGGGGTATTATAGACCCGGTGCCTACTTTTTGACATTCGTACAAAATTGATGTTAAATTTCTACTACTATAGTATATTGTAGGGGTGATCATGATCCGGTCTAGTCCATTTTTTGACAAAATATCACAGAATCAGAACTGGAACTAATACTTTGGTTTTCTAAAAATTTAGAACCAGAGCCAAACCAATACTTGTGTGAACCAACACACTGGTTCTAGTTCCACTGGTCTGGTCTGGTTCTACAATTTATTAATCATTTGAAGTTTATTTCTTTTCAAACTTTTTTAAATCACTACATTGACACGATCAAACACAAATATAAACTTAAGATTAACTATTAATGTAGATAAACCCCCCAAAAAAACTGAAGTACCGCAAATTCTACGACCAAATGTCTCAATTCACAAAATATAATCACTATAGTATTAAATATTACGACTTTTGATTAACAAACAAAAAGAAACATATTGATCATCTTAAACATAGTTACATGGGTCTTTTTTTAAAAACAATTTAAATGGGCTATTAAAAAATTATAATACAAAAGTAAGTATATAATTTTATTTACTATAAGATAATACATATAAAATAAATATGTAGTATTTGTGCTCAACTGGTCTGGTCCGGTTCTAACCATAATTAATTTTACCAAGAACCAGGACCGAACCAATATACTGGTCTGGTTCGATTTTTACTGATATGGTCCGATTCTTTTGATCCGATCAGGTTCCAAAAAAATTTTGCTCACCCCTAATATATTGTATCTCACATTTTTTCCTTACAATAGGAAAAGTATTATTATATATTAATAATAATATCATCATTAATAAGTTTTAAATTTTTATTAATAAGAATTTAATTAATATAAAATAATTGCTCAACATTTATTCTTTAAATAAAAATACCGAGGATGTACCTTGGAGTTGGAGTTGGAGTTGGAGTTGGAGTAAGGATAGTAGATAGGAATTAGGTGAGGGGGTAAGTGTATTTCCATTATCCGTTTTTTTAAAGCAATTTTCCCATTATCCATCAACTTAAACAAATGGTGAATTCAGGAATACGTACTCGCTTATTATAATCATGGAGTAGTATAACTGTCACTTAGCATTTAAAGTAAATCTATTTAATTATAGCAATTTTATTTTTAAAAAAATAAAAACTTTACTATAATTACATAAATTCACTACTATACTTAATTCTATTCTATGCCCTGAGCACATATGTTAAAAAATAGTTTAAATATTTTAGAAAAATGAAACTTTATTTAAAAATTGAATATTTACTAGTAGTACTATCTATTTATAAAGCTTGCATCATACCCATAACAACTACACCAATTTTAATAATACATTTTTTGTCTTAAACTGCATTTAATTATTATTCTTTTCAATTTAAATTATTTTACATATTTATTATTTATTATGAAACAAACAAAAAAAAATGTATCCCTCTTAAAAAACCCATGTTTTTCCGACTATGTCCCTATATCCCATGCTGCTTTCTGCAGTCAAACTTGATGACTGAGATTCTGTACTTGCACCACTCGTCTTTCGGTGCAGTTCTCTGGTCTTCAGACTAGTCTTTACGTGATCTAGAGTAATTGTCTCTTTATTTATACATGAATTAACATATGACTCATATGACAGCGGTAGAGACACCAATAGAATTAGAGCAACATCTTCATCATCGATTTTAACCTCTATATTACGAAATTCAAGTAATAATGTAGAAAATCGATCTAGGTGTTCCTTAGTAGGCATACCTTTAGACATCCACATATTAAATAATTTCTTCTTCATATACAACTTGTTGGTCAGAGACTGTGAGAGACTGTGTCAGGAACATTTTCTCCAACGTCAGCCACAAGTCCCTTGTAGTTTTCTGATCTGCTACATCTGCTAGGATTTCATCATCAAGACACATGATGATTTGTGAATGAGCCTTCTCATCCAACACTAATAGATCTGCAGCTTTTTTCTTCTCCGATTCTTCAAATGTGGGAACGGCTTCTGCCTTGCCTTTTGGATCCTTCCAATCCTAGGCTTGATGTAGCACGAGGCACGGCTCAGCAAACGAGGGCCAAGATGAAGCAAAAGTCTGACCGAAACAGCAGCAACAAGCCCGATCGGACCAAGGATAGTAACCCGACCGGACCTGAGAAAGGTCCGACCGCACCAGTGTCAATGCCCGACCGGATCAGCAAGGCCACCCAACCAGACCAGCATTGTTACCCGCCCGGACCAACAGCACCTGACGATACGTCTTTCACGACGTTGAAGTTCGGAACGTGTTTTCTTTTAATTATTCCTTATTTGTTTTGGTTTACTTTTTAAAGTCCTTTTTAGAGTAGTTTTTTTTTATTGTTCGAGTATAAATACTCTTTTACTTCTTTTGTATTGAACACGTTTTTATTTTATTAATTCCAGAATTTCTTTGCAATTAGTTATCCCTTTTTCACCTCCTTTATTTTCTTTAGTCAGGAATTTCGTTGAAATTCTTCTTGGGAATCCTTATTCCTTGCAGAATAATTGGTTTCGATCAATTATTAGTTACTATTCCGTTGCGTCTTCACATCAGTTGGTATCAGAAAAAGACGATCCTTGGACGATGGCTAACGAGGACATACAAACCATTCTTGCTAGTAACGCCGCTCTTACACGTTCGATGGAATAACAAGCACGTTTGTTGGAGCAACAAGCAACGCGTCAAGATGCATTTTTGACGGCACAAGCAACGAGACGAGATGAGCTTTTGACAGCGATTGGGCGATTAGCAGTTGGTGGTGGTGATGTCAACCCCAGAAACCGAAACGGCTCTCCGTCGCGTTGATCCGTACGGTAGGGTTAATCGTAATATTCGTGACGAGGGGGTCATGGGAGCACCCCCACGCCCTAATATTCGGGCAGATATTCCATCCTTTAATGGTAATTTATCTGTTGAGGATTTTATGGATTGGCTTTCAGAGATCGAGAAGTACTTCGATTTAATGCAAGTTGAGGAAGAACGGAAGGTCCCTTATGTGGCTTACAAATTGCGGGGAGGTGCTTCTTCTTGGTGGGAACAATTATTAAGATTAAAAGCTCGTACTAATGAACCACCTATTCGTACTTGGAGATACATGAAACGGGAGTTGCGGGGTCATTTCTTACCTGATGATTATGCGCAGGTCCTCTACACCAAACTCCTTAATTGTAAACAAGGAAGTCGTACGGTGGAGGAATATGTTCATGATTTCCTGGCCATAACTGCAAGGGTGGATTTGTACGAGACGGAAGCACAACAGGTTTCAAGGTTTATTGGTGGTCTTCATCTTGGTATCAAAAATCAAGTCGAATTATTTTCTTCATTCGTGATGACTGAGGCTATTACTAGAGCAAGAAGGTGGAGAATCAATTGGCCTCTTCTTTTCGTTCCCCTACACTTTTAACAAGTTTGGTGACGCGTCTTCTTCTAGTACCAAGGCCCAAAATTCTGTTGCTCATAGTGATGGGGATTCGGAGCAAACACCGGCTGCGGGTTCGAAGAATGATGGTGGAAAGCAACCAATTGAAACAAGGACTTAACCGGTTCGTCGTAATAATAATATTCCCAATAATTCTAATACATATGCAAAGCCTCATGGGAATAAATGCTTTAAGTGTGGTCAACCGGGTCATATCTCTAGTAATTGTACTAGCATTGAGGAGGAAGAGGAAGACAAAAGTGAGGAAGTTTGTTACGACCCTAATCTTGAAGAAGATAATGATGGTGATACTCATGAGTCGTATGTGGTTCGTAAGCTTATGTTGACTACTCCAACCGTGGATGATGTTCTCCAAAGACATAATATTTTTCGCACCAAAGGAAAGGTACATAATTTTGCTTCTACAATTATTGTTGATAGTGGTAGTAGAGAGAATTTGGTGTCGCGTGGGTTGGTCGATAAGTTGAAGATCGAGGTGATCAAACATCCTACTCCTTATTCTGTGGGGTGGATTAGTAATGTCGGCAATATCAAGGTACATGAGCAATGCTCTATTCCTATTTCCATTGGTAGTTATAAGGATGAGATATTATGTGATATTGTTGATATGAATGCATGCCATGTTTTGTTGGGTAGACCTTGGCAATATGATCTTGGGGTTATTTATGATGGGAAGGAGAATTTCCTGAGTTTTAAAAAAGATGGGGTTCGCTTTCATTTATGCTCTTTGAAAGACAAAAGTTTTACAAAACAAGTGCCTCGTATACCGATTATTTCCTTGAGCACTTCCAAAGAAGTAACTTTCGGGCCGCTTAATCTTCTTCAGGCTTCGGAGGAGACGGATATTAACTCTGACGTACAAGAGAATTTGGTTGTAGAATACAACACGGAGGAAGTTATTTCTCTTATTAAAGATGTTTTGATTATCGTTGATCAAGGGGAGGACGGGGAGAAAGATCAACAGAAGAAGGCTAAGACAAATGGTATCCACTTATATCCGGTCGATATTCGTTTGCCTCAAATTTTACTTCGTGGTCATATTTATTCCAAGTATTTGTTCCACTGGGTCGGGAAAATTCCAATTTTTTCTTTTCCGTCAAATTTAATGATGTTGATTTATTCAAAATATATTTTTTTAAGTGGAACGGCACTTTTCAAACATCGGAGATGAACTCGGGGATGAGTTCTTTTGAAGAGGAGGTGTATGATGTAGCACAAGGAACGGCTCAGCAAACGAGGGCCAAGACGAAGCAAAAGTCCGTCCGAAACAGCAGCAAGCCCGACCGGACCAAGGATAGTAACCCAACCGGACCTGAGAAAGGTCCGACAGCACCAGTGTCAATGCCCGACCGGATCAGCAAGGCCACCCGCCCGGACCAACATTGTTATCCGCCCAGACCAACAGCACCTGACGATACGTCTTTCACGACGTTGAAGTTCGGAACGTGTTTTCTTTTAATTATTTCTTATTTGTTTTGGTTTACTTTTTAAAGTCCTTTTTAGACTAAGTTTTTTTTATTGTTCGAGTATAAATACTTTTTTACTTCTTTTGTATTGAACACGTTTTTATTTTATTAATTCCAGAATTGCTTTGCAATTAGTTATCCATCTTTCACCTCCTTTATTTTCTTTAGTCAGGAATTTCGTTGAAATTCTTCTTGAGAATCCTTGTTCCTTGCAGAATAATTGGTTTCGATCAATTATTAGTTACTATTCCGCTGCGTCTTCACATCAAGGCTCTAGATGCCACTTGTTAGTAAATCATATAGAAGATGATGACATATGATAACGAACACAATCGACAAGCAATAACACATACAGAAGAGCACACTAATCTATTTTGCACAAATTTTGATCAAAAAATTCCTGACGTGCAAACCTTAGATCTAGAATTATTGATCTCTCTTACTCTCTCTATGTGTAAAGGCTACTAGTTATAACTAGTATTCATACTGTTAGAGTCCTAACTCTGAAGACAGAATGAGAAAGAAAAAACAAATCCCTAAAGGACTTTCAAAATCCCATGCGTTTTCCCGTCTGCGTCAAACTTGTCACTGGGCACGACTCGGACCGGTTGGTCCGAGTCGTTCTCGGACCTTGTAATCGTACTGAAGCTATAAGAACGACTGCCACTCGTGCTCTGGTGGCTAGTCCGACTCGCGCTGTGGATTCCTAGTCGTTCTGGTTGGCAACTTCACTTTTCTTTTACTTTTCTTCGTCTTCTCAAAACTTCTGACTTATCTCTAAAAAGTTAGTTAATATTCCTTCATGTATAAAATAGAAGTATAATTTTTATTTATTTTTATAATTTGATGAAGTTTGTGGACACGATTAAAATGGTAGTGGTTCCAAAACAAACTTATAGAATAAGAACGAATTTATTGAATGATATTTGTTTACCAAAATTCAATCCAATTGATAAACAAATACCAAGTATAACATTTTTTTTTGCCGAAAACAAACCATATTTAAATGTTGAGTCGTTCTTGTGAAAAACGCGTTTTACACTAAGCTATAGAAAAACTTGTTTTTCACAATTACCTTTTCTAACATTATCATGTGCATCTTCTAATATTATAAAGTGTTTGTTGTAATATTACTTTTAAAATATTTAAGCAGGCACTTTTATACACTCAAACAGGCACTTTTAGAGGTATTGTTATGATTGTCATATTCAAGCAGACACTTTTATACACTCAAACAGACACTTTTAGAGGTAGTGTTATGATTGTCCGTTGTAGTGTTAAGAATGCCTTTCCTAGTGTTGAAAAGTGCCTCCCGTAGTGTTGAAATATGCCCCTTACATTCTAAACAAGTGGTTGGTGAGCTTTTAAAAGTTAAAAAACATGTGTCTGCCTTAATGTTAACAACTGCCTCCTGTAGTATTGAAAACTGTCTCCTGTAGTGTTAAAAAGTGTCTGCTGAGTTTTATAAGTTCCAGTTATTTACAGCAATGTCACCGCGTCTTTTAAGTAACGTTTCGCTTAATTACAAAAATGTCACTCCGCACAGGAAAAACACGTTTTACACTAAAACGCGTTTTTCCCAAGATTTTCTGTTAAATGTTTGCTTATAATGTTTTCTTTATATAGAGGTAGAAGTGCATAAGTATATATTAAAATGGAAGAAGGGGAATATAAAAAAACAAAAAGTTGTGTAAGACGGTCTTACACGTGAGATTAATCTTGTTGTTGAAATAATAAATGGTTTGTCTTTTATTATGAATGGAACGGGGCGGAGCAAGTTTGTTATCACTGATCGAAATCCGTCGTCTATGAAGTCTTGCTAAAAAAAAAGAAAATAGTAGAAGGGTGGGGAAGGGGGCATTAAATACTCCTTCCGTCCCATTTTGATGTAGCACGAGGATCCATGTTTCAAGCACTGGCACAGGTTCGCCCGCTCCAGCGTCAAGACCCGACCGGACCAGCACAGGTCCGTCCGCACCTCGGCCAAGACCCGCCCGGACCAGCACAGGTCCGGTCGCACCAAATCAAAGACCCGCCCGGACCTGGATATCCTGGGCGTCGTTGAATTTCGATCGGACGAGTTCGATTTATTTTCCTTATTTGTTTTGGTTAATTAACTAGGGCCTTTTGGTATACTTTTTGAGTCCTTTTTGGAGTAGGGTTTTATTATTCCTTAGGGTATAAATACTCTTTTGTTTCTTTGTATTGAACACGTTTTTTATTATTAATTTTAAAGTTTGCCTTTGCAACTTTGTGGGTTCAAAACTTAGAAGTCATTGTTGGCTTGTTGAAGGTTAATTCATTCTGTTTTATTCAAGATCTTCCATTACGGTTGATCTTGGTTGTATTCCGCTGCATCAGTTGGTATCAGAAAAGGTGAGATCCAAGGAAGATGGCCAATGACAACGGGAGCAACAACGACGCTGTTCTTGCAATCCTTGATCGTTTAGATCGGGAAGCCCAAGAAAGACACCGACAAGCTGAAGAACGAGACCGTCAGCGTGAAGCACAGCTGCAGCTCGTCATAGTGATCTTGTTCGGGTTTTGGAGGGTTTGCAGGTTGGTCGCCGAAGGCAACGGGCAGGGGTTCATACAGCTCCTGTAGGAAACGATCGAAACAATTGTGTTCCGCCAGCCGGAGGAGAAGATTCAGATTCTGAGGGTGAAGATGATTTTGGCGCTGCACCTGCGGATCAGTCTCCTAAAATTAAAGCTGCTCTACCCCTTTTCACAAAGGAGTTAGACATGGAAGAATTTTCTGATTGTCTTTCTGAAGTAGAAAAGTATTTGCCTTGATGAATATTCCGGAGGAGAAGAAAGTGCAGTATGTGGCTTACAAGCTTCGTGGTGGGGAATCTGCATGGTGGGAGCAATTGAATAATCACCGGCGGAGGCAGAATAAATTACTAATTCGCACATGGGGTCGTATGAAGATGGCTTTGAAACAACGATTTCTACCCGCATATTTTGAGCAGTTGATTTATCAGAAATTCCTTGAATGCAAGCAGGATAATCGGTCTGTCGATCAGTACACGCACAGCTTTCATACACTTTCTGCGCGTAATGATTTTGGTGAATCAGAAGCACAACAAAAAACAAGGTATGTGAATGGTCTTCGTCCTAGTGTTAAAAATCAAGTTCAATTATATGTTGTTCATACACTTGATGGGCTATATCTTGTGCTAAAACGGTTGAGGGTCAACAACCTAGCCCAGTATTTAAGTCTCATCCATCAGTTCACCTAGGGTAATATTCGGGGTCTCAATCACCGGTAGTTGCAAAAGAGCAGTTAGCCGGTTCTAAAAGTAGTACTGAGAAGCAGGAACCTGTTCCGAATCAGCCGGTGGGGAAGGGTAATAATCCATCTAATGGGCGTCAAAATCCTAATCCATAAGCCAAGACTTTTGGTAATAAATGTTTTCGTTGTGGACAGCCTGGACATTTATCTAATAACTGTCCTAATCGAGGGCAAGTTAATATGGTAGAGAACGAGGATGCTGATGATATTGAGGAATGTTGGGTGGACCCGAATAGTGAAAGTGATGGTGGTGACCATGGAACACTTGTGTTTAATAAAATAACCTTGGCAGCTCCAGCGGAAGATGAATCCCCTAACAGACATGGTATTTTTCGCACTATTGGACAAGTGGTTGATAATAAAGTGAAAATCATTATGAATACTGGGAGTTGTGATAACTTGATTGCTCGGGGGACAGTGGATAAATTGCAAACTGGAGGTTAAAAAGCATCCAACTCCGTATCACGTGGGATGGATTAATGCTACCGGTAAACTTTAGGTAAATGAACAATGTGTCGTTTCTTTTTATATTGGTAATTATAAGGATGTGGTTGTTTGTGATGTTGTTGATATGAGTGCTTGCCAGTTGATGCTTGGTAGACCTTGGCATTATGATGTTGATTCTACTCACAGTGGGCGTGACAATATTATTAGTTTTGTGAAAGATGGGATCAAGTTTAATTTATGCCCGTTGAAAGCACGAGGGGTGCGTGCTGGCATTGATAAGGGGAAAAGAATTATTTCCTTGTGTGCTCCAAAATCTTGTATTTCAGGTACTACGCGGGCTATTGGATTGGCTGCTGCTGCACGTCGGTCTAAGAAGAGGGATGGCTTTCGCGCAAAACCATTGGTTGGACTGACGGAACCGGTACAAGCTGCGAGACAACCAAGGCACCGGTTTTCAAATGTCAAGTCCAGGTTGAATACTCCCGGGATGCGTGATTCTTTTATGGTACATGATTCGGAAACGAATCCTTTTGAAGAGGAGGTGTATGATGTATCACGAGGATCCAAGTTTCAAACACCGGCACAGGTCCGCCCGCGCCAGCGTCAAGACCCGACCGGACTAGCACAGGTCCGACCGCACCTCGGCCAAGACCCGCCCGGACCAGCACAGGTCCGGCCACACCAAATCAAAGACCTGCCCGGACCTAGAAATCCTGGGTGTCGTTGAATTTCGATCGGACGAGTTCGTTTTATTTTCCTTATTTGTTTTGGTTAATTAACTAGGGCCTTTTTGGTATACTTTTTGAGTCCTTTTTGGAGTAGGGTTTTATTATTCCTTAAGGTATAAATACTCTTTTGTTTCTTTGTATTGAACACGTTTTTTATTATTAATTTTAAAGTTTGCCTTTGCAACTTTGTGGGTTCAAACCATAGAAGCCATTGTTGGCTTGTTGAAGGTTAATTCGTTCTGTTTTATTCGAGATCTTCCATTATGGTTGATCTTGGTTGTATTCCGCTGCATTGCATTTGAAGCTTCACCTTCTACCCAAATGGATGTCCGTTAGAAGCTTCACCCTTTCCTAAAATGGTAATAAATGTAGGTCCCACTTGTCATATCCACTGATCTCTTCCTCTCACATACTTAAATTATGGAGCACAATTGTTATACCCACTAACTTTCCCTTCTTACATACTCCCCCCGTCCCATTTTAAACTTCAAAATTTTCCCTTTTGGGTGTCCCATTTTAAACTTCAAAATTCAAAAAAAGAAAGTTATTTACTCCCTCCGTCCCAACTTAAACTTCAAAAAAAAATTGGGTTCAAGAATTAAGAAAAAGTTGATGTGTTGTGAGTGTAGATGGTTTGATAAGAGAGAGAAAGTGGGGTAGAGAATAGTTAGTGGTTAATGGTTGTGAGTATGACATGTGGGGCCTACAAATAAAAAAATTAAAAAAACTTTTCATTTTGGGATTTTGAAGTTTAAGATAGGACGCCCAAAATGGAGATTTTTGAAGTTTAAGATGGGACGGAGGGAGTATACTTTTTTAATTAGTGATACCTACATGTCATACACACAACAACTATCCACTAACTATTCTCTACCCCACTTTCTCTCTCCTACCCACTTTCTATACCCACAACACTCTACATCACTATCTATATTTTATAATATAAAGATTCTCATCTTAATTTTTGTGCCCATTTTTTTTTTGAAGTTTAAGATGAGACGGAGGGAATATTTAAATTGTAGGCCCCACTTATCATATCCATTAACTTTTTACCTCTCACAACCTTTCTTACACTCATCACTTTCTTAATTTGTGTGTCATCACCAACATGGTGAAGCTTCAAATGGGACGGAAGGGCTGTAAACGAGCCGAGCCGAGCTTTGGAGTTTTGGGCTCGAGCTCGTTAACGAATTATCGAGCTCGAGCTTTTATCGAGCTCGAGCTCGAGCCCATTTACCTTGTTCGAGCTCGAATCGAATCGAGTTTCGAGCTGCTCGCGAGCCGCTCGCGAGCTTTTCACGAGCTGTTCGAACTCGAGTCTTTCCAAGCCGAGCTCGAGCTTAAACATTTTTCTGAAAATTATGAAATCAAACGAGCTCGAGTTCGAGCCTTATCGAGTTCGAGCCTTATGCTCGCGAGCTTTTCACGAGCTGTTCGAACTCGAGCATTTACGAGCCGAGCTCGAGCTTAAACATTTTTCTGAAGATTATGAAATCAAACGAGCTCGAGTTCGAGCCTTACCGAGCTCTGATAAGTATTCTCTGCATTTTGAACAAAAACACTATTTTTTTTTAATTTTTTTTCTCTTTTTTTAATCTCAAAATGTGTCTAATTTACAAATGTAACCTCCTCTTTACTTCTTCTTTTTTTTTTTTTTTTTTTTTTTGAAAAGCTCTTGTTCATTTAGCTTCTCATATTACAACGATTAATTGAATCGTATATATACCATCAGGTTGTAATATACTCCTTCTGTCCCAAATTTTATATTTACTTATCAAATTTACTTAAACTTTAACTAATATTTTACACTAAATTATTAATTCTCATAAAAATTAAAAAATGGTTATTAAATCATTAATAAATTATGTAAATTAATAATTTTCATAAAATATTAATCAAAATTCAAATAGTTTGACTCTACATAACCAAAATTCAAATAGTTTTACTATGAAAGTCAAAGTCAGACAAACTTTCTGGTTAGTATATAGCATTTAAATGACGCTATTATACTTAGTCAACTGTATTTAGTAAAACGTACGCTACGCTAGGTATATAATATAGTATATGTTACATGTATGTATATATACATATAAATGATATAATACATACATACATCATACATACACACACATATACGGCTTTCGTCCCGCCTGACTTAAGAGGAACTAGAATGAGTGGAGGAGGTTATGAGAACAAAAGTAATATTATCTTTCCATTTTTTGGCCGTAATACGTCGAGTATGACACTAAAAATGTCAAATTATCATAAATCGGGCAGGATAGAGGGAGTATATAATAAGGTATATAAATATGTGCTATATGTATGTATGTGTATATATATATATATATATATATATATATATATATATATATATATATATGTATATATAACATCCAATATTCCATATAGAGACACACATATCATACATACATATATTTATGTATATAAATATGTGTTACATGTATGTATATATAATATCCACTATATATATATATATATATATATATATATATAATAAATATTTTTCTACATGCAAACGCATTTATATGTGAAATATATATGTGTGTGTATGTGTAAATGATAAACATTTTGTTCATTCTATATTTGAGTAATTAAATATACTTGCATATATAACTACAATAATAGATGTTAATTTTATTTTTTATTTCAATGAGAAAAATAATATAAGACAAATATGTGTATATTTTAAAATAATAAATTAGTTTTGAAAAAAAAAACCCGAGTATTGTGTATATATCTCTACGTTTTCATAATGAATGTTCATAGAATAAATTAATTTTAGTTGTTGTACAATCTATATTGTATTATTGTATTGTATGTGTATAATCGCTATATGATCATTATATGAATGTATAAAAATTAAATTAATTTTAGTTGTTGTACAATTATTGTTGTTTAATTCATTTTGAAGATAAAAATATTTTTGTTATGGTTTATTCCTTGTACAATGTTGTATATACATATAATGTATATGCATTCATTACAAAAGTAATAATGATGATTATTTAGTCGAGCTCGAGCTTAACGAGCCGAGCCGAGCTCGAGCCAAACGCAAACAAAATAACGTGTGTTAACGAGCTTATCGAGCCCGAACCGAGCTCGAACGGGCTCGGTTCGTTTAACAGCCATGAAGGAAGTATAGATTTGAGGTGCCCCGTTTTGTCCTTCCCCACCACGATGCATCATCATTAATATGACTCTTAGGTTTCTAATTTTTCATTTTATTTTGGGCCCTTCCCCTTCCCCTCTGGTCACTTTCCTCCTCCTCCGTCGTCTCTTTCTTTCTGTAAATGTTTTTGGTTTGCCGCCCTCTTTCTCTCTCTCAATTGGCAACACAGAAGAAAGAGTAGTTTATGAGTTGTGACCTACCTACCTGCTTCACTCACTCCATTTATTTCTTCCCCATTCCCATGCTTTGGGGCCTCCTCTCTCTCTCTCTCTCTCTCTATAAGGGTTTTTCATTTTTGTTCCTTTCTTCCACTCACATTGAGTCCTAATCAATCCAATTAACACCGTCGGTCGGTCCTCTCCTCTACCGGAGTATTTATATGCTCTCACTTCCCTGCATTTCATTATTATTCTTATTATTAACACTCACTTCATTCTCTCTCTCTCTCTCTCTCTCTCTCTCTCTCTAGCTATCTACAACAATACTTATCTTTACTGTTGTTTACAAATGCTGCAAGTCAATTCTGCTCTTCCTCCCCACTTCTCCTCTTTGAAATGGTAATCATCCTTCCTAACCATTTACTCCTCATCTGTTTCCTTTTTTTTTTTTTTTTTATTATTATTATTAATTTTTATATTTCTTGCAATTCTGGTTTTTTAGTGTTGTTACTGGCATTGGCAACAATGATGGTGAGGATCATGTCCTCAATCAAGACCCTTCTTCCTTCCACTTCAAACCCCCTGTAAGTCTCTACTTTTCTCTCTTTCTTTTATTCTCCTTTAATCTTATCATCTACTCCAGTTGAGTAAGTTTACCAATTATCAACATTCTCTCATTACTTTACTTACTCCTATTTTAACCTCTCTTCTACTCCTTCATCTATCTATTTCTCCCATATTGCATCTAAAAAACTGACATTCTTTTAATTGTTGTTTACATTTGTGATCACCCTTACTGCCCTCAACTGAGACCCAAACACTGCATTTTTCATTGCCACCAAATTAGACTATTGAGTCCATGGAGCACCTTTCACGCATTCATTTGGGTGTTAGACTACTTAGGTATACTAGTTTGTTCACATGATTCTGTTAAAACAAACATGCTATACATTGTTGCATCTCTCTCTCTCTCTCTCTCTGATAGCTTTAGCTTTTAGGCTAGTTGGGTTAGTGAACATGGTATCAAATAAAATGGTTTGGCATGGAGGGGGGATTCAAATTATTCCACTTACATTTCTACTAAAAATATACGGGAATAATTATATGTTGGTTCTATATAAAGTGTCCCCTCCATGTATGCACATGCTGGAGAGTCTTAGAGGATGATTTACAAGGTTAATTTAAGAGTTTAGGTGGGTTGGTTGCTTATTGGCTTGTTTCTTGTTGATGTAGGCTGTAAAGTCTGGGAGGATCTTGCCTGACCAGTCTTCTGTTCACTTCGAACCTGACAATGCATCATGCTCGAGTCCCATTTCTTCCGTTCTTTCAAATGGCACTCAAACACCAAAGGTTCTTATACAAAAACTCGGGAAAACAATGTTAACCATAGATATATTTTTCCTGTACTCCTTAACATTTGCAATTGCTTGCAGTCATCTGCCGAATTGGTGAAGGAGATCGCTTCAATTGAGATAGAAATACTTCATTTGGAACGTCATCTTCTTTCTCTCTACCAGTCAGCGTTTGGGCAGTTTGTCCCTAGCTTACTGGAAACCCCTTCACCAAATTTATACTATAAGACAGGATCAGAGTTAAGACCTACAGCTGAAGAATCGTGTAAAAATGTGAACAAGCTGGATCCTGATGTGTGGACAGGTGGTGAGGAATATCATGGCAAAATTTCTCCTGCACAAGTTATTGCCGGTTCTTCAAATGATCAGGGCTTCGCTAATACTCCCATGTCCTCACGCAAAAGTGTTAGTATGCCTCCTCAAGTAGTATTTTAAACGAATACTTTATTTTGTGTTTCTTGCAGTCGTGCATGTAAAGTAACACCATATGTACGATGGAAAATGCAGGTAAGTAGTGCTTCTGATTCGGGCCATCGTAGCCTCGCAGATCACCTCAGTTCTTCTTGCCCGCAAAACGTCTTTGATGGGCCTGATAAACTATCTGAAGACATTGTCAAATGCATATCTTCTATTTACTGCAAGCTTGGGGACCCCAATCTATCTGACACGGGCTTCTCAGTTTCTTCTTCATCTTCCTTATCTTCCTCTAGCACATTTTCAACTAGAAATGAAACATGGAGCCCTCAATGTAACGACGAAGCTACAGGGTCTGGTCAATTTAAAGACTGTAAAGAGGAGAGAGGACCATATGCTGATATGATAGAAGTTTTGAAAATATGCCTAGATGATGATAGTTTCAATTATGCTGCTAAAATGCTTGAAAATTTCAGGTAGTACAAGTGGAATACTTCATATTCCTTACTAACTCTGTTATACTCCCTCCCTCCCAAAATGATCTTCACACTTTTTTCACCGTTACCACGAAGGATCTTTGAGCAATAATTTTAGGTTGACTCAATTATGCTAATGAAAATCTGAAATTTGTTATTGACACACCATCAACATCACAATCAATAACAAATTTTAAATTTTCGTTAGGATAATTAAATCAACCTAAAATCATTGCTCAAAGTTCCTTCGTAGTATAGTCGCAAAACGTGTGAAGTTCATTTTGGGACAGAGGGAGTATATTTATTGAAATCCCTTTACTTTTTTCTGCCTCTGACTTACTACATACTTGAGCCTTCCTGTTTATTTTCAGTCCATTTTTGTCGGTAGGAGGTGCTGGGGTGTCTTAATTTGATGGTAGGTAGAAGCCAAAAAGGTGTCACGCGAACTCAAACCTCAGCTTCACTGGACCTCTGTCATCTCATCAACCTCTTGGGGGTCTTATAGCCTCCATTTGAAGGACAATTCAAAGGCCCGCAGCTCTGTTTTTTTCCTTCTTTTGTTATTTGACCGAGATTCGAATAATTTCCAGTTGATTCTATCTTTTGTTATGTCCTTACAAAGTGGAAACCCACCCAAGTACCCTAGCTATTAAAACCTTAATAGCCCTTCAGACTCTGGAAAATAGGAAATATAACATTTATTGTTTCTAAAAATATGGATTCTCTTTAATCCTGAAATTCTTATTGGTTGAAGTCCAAACTTTGCAGGTCGCTTATTAAACATCTCGAGAAAGTTGATCCGATGAAGATGAAGCGTGAAGAAAAGCTTGCATTTTGGATCAACATTCATAATGCCTTGGTGATGCATGTATGCCCTACATAACTTTTTATTGTATAACCACTAAAGCATGTACACAGTTGTTGTGTGAAATTAAAGCATGGAAGTATACATGCATCAGGAGGTCGCATAATGAATTTTCTCTTGCTTGATGTTTCTCTGTGATGGAGTCAATCGAGTCTTATTCTTTCTGCTGATTTAAGTTAAAATGCCTTGTTTTCCTTATAAGTGTTTTCTGGTCTCTTTTATTCGGTGTCTTATCATTCACTCAATCCCTTGCATGAGATGGCACTGATTGTACAAAAAGAAGGAAGGGAAAAAGAGAGCCAATTTCCTTTGTTTCATTTTGGTGACATGATTTTTGTGATTATTTTTTGACAGGCATACTTAGCATATGGAACTCAAAACTACATCAGAAGTAATTCAATTTTGAAGGTAAAGTGCAAGTGATTTTTTCTTTTCAAGTATCTGTCAAATGATTGGTTCAGCAAATGTGGTTTATGTCTTTGTTCTGATTAAATATTATCTTGCAGGCAGCTTATAATGTGGGTGGACACTGTATAAATGCTTATGTCATACAAAGTGCCATACTAGGTGTCAGATCGCATTATCCAGCACCGGTATGACTTCTATATCTAAGATTGCTAATTACCATTCAAGCTTCATCCTTGTGCGGATAAGGGATATTTAGAATAGTTGACTTCTCCACTTCTCCCATTTCATTGAATGTGAATATGAATATGATTCCTATTCTTGTTAGAGGCTAGAGAGAGTATTTCAGAATCTGCTTGATCCTTCCGTTTGACTTGCTAAGATCCAAAGCTTTGATCTTTGATACCTCTATAAGCATTTTTATTTTCTAACTAGACTAGTATGGCCAATTGCTTCTTGTCGGACTCAAGCTAGATGCACTCTGGACTCCATAGTCATAGTACTGAAATTGCCAAACTTTCTCCTTATGTATTTCCCTTGTATTCTAGCTACTTTCCGTAACCAAGAGGATCAAAAAGGAAAAGGAATCGAGCTGATAAAAATAGGATCTTGAGTGAAGTTCATTGGCCGTAAAGTAACTATATACTCACTCCATCCGTCCCATCCGAAATAGGATTATTGGTCCCGACACAGAGATTAAGGTATACTAATGTTTTATTTGAAAAAGTGATTTACAAAGTAGGTGCTGTGATTATGAAGGAGAGAGAAAGAGGGTAGGGAATAGTAAATGAAAAGTGTTGTGAGTATGACAAGTGAGTCCAATTGATAAAAAAATTAATAGAACTTTTCATTTTAGGATGTACTATATCAAGTGGACACCCAAAATGGCAAAACATCCTATTTCGGGTGGGAGGGAGTATTTCATGTGCGTGTGTATATGCATGTAGATATTGGTATGGCACCACTGAAAGTAATAAGGATACTGTGACGTCCCGCAAGAGGTTGATGGATTTTTTTTTTTTTTTTTTTTGAGAATTCACAAGGCTTCAAGAGAGTGCTAGATAAGTTTTGGAAGATTCTATTGTAATCTGCGGAATAAACCGTGTAGAAAGTACTCTTTTAATTATCCTAGTTCTTGTATGCTAGCTCAATAATGATACCATTGTTGTAATTAAGTAATCATCCGTTGAGGAGGTGGAAGGGAAAAGGAGCGTCTTCATTTGGAAGACACCCATTTACAATCAAATATTGATACAAAAGAAATTTCCAATTCCAAATCTTAAGCTTTTAGTTTGCCTTCTGAATTTTGAGCTACCTGACTTTGTTTGGCTTCTCAATTTTGAGCTACTTGACTTGGTACAACTGCTAGGTGACCCAAGTGTCATATTGGCTATGCCAGTAGGACCAGTAACCTTGGGACTTGGGAGTTTATTAAACAGCACTATTGAAGTGTAGCCAGAGAACTAAATTAACTTTCTGTTTTCTGCATGCCGTCACGTACCATAGTAACAGAGAGCAAATTTGAAATTTAGTACTTGTACGTATTAAGGAGGCGCATGTGACCTATTCAAAATGAGAATGCTCAAATTTAATGAAATGGACAATATTTAATGGGGTCTTGGTTATAATCACATTTCTCTGTGACCGTGTACAAGGAATGAACACTGTAACTTAAACTTGTTGCAATTAAGTTTACCAATTATTCTACTTGAAATATGTTGTCTATCTGTAAATTTTGATTTTATTTTATTCTATTCCTACTAACAAAAAATTGGAAGCAGTGGCTACAAACACTGCTATCTCCAGGAAAGAAGTTCAAGACCCGTAACAGCAGGCATGTCTATGCCCTGGAATATCCCGAGCCACATGTTCATTTTGCATTTTCTTCAGGGTCATTCTCGGATCCAGCGGTATGCCAATACTTTTAAAGATCATTTACTTACCTATATGGTACAAATAATTATTAAGAGTTCCTGAAACAAAATCAAAGTTTCTTTCTCGTTTTTTTTTTTTTTTTTTTTTTAATACAATATTGGTGTATGTATTGATGCCGTGTTGTTGGATGCAGGTTCGAGTGTACACTGCAAAGAATATATTCAGGGATCTGAGGGTTGCTAAGAAAGAGTTTATAGAATCTAGTGTCCACATCCACAAAGGAGTGAGAATATATCTGCCCAAGATTCTGTGTTACTTTGCAAAGGACATGGGAGTAACTATACCAGGGCTATTAGAAACAGTGAATGCTTGTCTTCCACAAGTTAAGCAGGAAGCAGTGAAGAAATGTGTAAACGGTAAATCGGACAAGTACATTCACTGGTTGGCTCAGAGTTCAATATTTCGGTATGTGATTCACAGAGATGTGGTTCAGGGAAGACAATAATAACAGCATGCTGCAAACTGTACAAAGGTTTTAGGATAGGGCGTGAATGGGTCAAAACCAGTTATCGTATGTATCAAACTGTGTTACTGCTGCCATCTTTAATAGGTAGATTTTATTTGCTTAGAGTGATATATATTTGTCAAGTCAACTTTTGTGGGTTTTTTGGGTGCTCCTTGTCTGTATTAGTAAGGGGTCTTGTTTTTTGGTTACTCTATCCTTTCTTTTGGGAAGAATGCTTGGAGTGCATTAGAGGAAAAATACTCACAAGTCATGTACTTCATCTGATTTTAAGTAAATGTTTTTTTTTTTTTTTTTTTTTTTTTTTTTAAAAAATTGTAAGATCAGACATTGTTTAACACAATCACAAGACCAACTATCACTACCCAAGCTAGATTTTTTTTTTTATAGATTATTTAGTCACTATACAGTACATTCCAGCATAGTGTTAATTTGCATATTAGGCCATGGAGTAAATCAAATAAGACAGCAAAAACTAAAACTGCACAAACTTAGGCCATAGTAATCTAAAGGAGCAGCCTGCAGCAACATTGCATACAAACTTAGGCCATATAATATAAAAGAACAATGGCCAGCAATATTGCAAGATAGTTATTCACATTTGATCTACCAGAGACTAATAATTATTCCTCCTGTTGAACTTGTCGATCGAATTTGCCCCTTGACCCATCTTCTTGTTCTTCTGCAGCGGAATCCCTGAATCTCTAACCACGAACCAAACCTTTGGTGTCACTTGTTACCAGAGCTCTGATACCACTTGTTAGAGCAATTAACAAGACTTGATGGAAAAAGTAAGCAATCACAAGAACACAGATTTACGTGGTTCACCAACTTGGCTACGTCCACGGGTGGAGAGAGAATATATTATTAATATAGAGATCACATATACAAATCACACTAATCTAGTTGCATGAATTATTGATCACAATAATTCTTGACTTTGCAAACCCTAGATCTAGAATTACAGATTTGGAACTTCTGTCTAACATCTTGAACTACTCTCTAGTTCTAGCTCTAGTCGATAAGTTTTCAAGTTGATTATTATGCTAGGGGAAGAGTTGTATTTATAATCATAAATAACTAAAACCCTAAAAGGAGAATGAATCTTATTTCTTGTGTACAAAGTAATTCTTTTCTCATTAGGAAATAACTTTCCTAATTCTTGAACAATTCCTTGTACCAATAAGAAACCTAATTAAACCTTAATCCTTATATCAAAAGGATTTCCTTTTCCTTAGAGATAAAACAATTCTATTCTCATAAGAACACCACAATCCTTATTCTTGAATAAATCCTTAATCCCTTTCCAAAAGGAATTCTCAATTCCCAGTCACACAGGAATTACCGAACTTGTTGCGGATCTATCCTTAACCAATACGCATATTGATTCAAAGGCATATTCCCAACAGGAAAGATGCTGAAACAAATTTTGTCTATGAAAACGATGATGTGAATCAAGATCCATCTACAAGTACACATCTGGACATATCAGATTTTCTCAATTCAAATGGAAATGATTTATGTTAATGAATCTCAATGTTATTGGAAGTACAGAAGAACTTTCAATAGCTGTTAAGCTGCAAATATGTCTGCAAGGATAGAACTCCCATAAGGAGTATTATTAGGAAGGCCAGTGATCTCACCTAACGAAATACATACCTCTGCCCAGAAGAGAGGGAGGCCAATTGGTTCCAAGGATCCGCATCCCCGTAAACGGGTGTGACACGCCCCCAAGTCCCGAGATTCCCTCATAGAACCTCGAAACTGGTGCGCGTAACTAACAAGAAGCGGAAAAACGGGAATGACACCTGAATAAATCAACTAGTATCATATATACTCAAGAGAAACGAGCTAAAATAGCTCACCACAAGTTCTATACCAAGAAATTTAAACCAAATGTGGTTATATATAAGTACTATACAAGTCTACCCAAGATACTGAGTCTAAACAACTGATACAAAATCGTCCTCACCAAGGTATAAAAAAACACTAGCCCCAAACAAGAACAACCTGTGAAGTAAGATCCTAGCTATGTCGAGCCTCACTGCGCACTACCACTTGCATTCCTGGGGGGGAACAAATAAACAAGGAACGGGGTGAGATAAATCTCAGTAAGTTACTAGATACAAGTACATAGCATGTCATCATGTAATCATGCAAATCAAGAAGATTATCAAGTAATCATGCTCAAGATGTCATCCAGTAAACCATTGTTGTCGTTGCTTATTGTAGTTGACAAATCACGATCAATCAAGTTGCTGCTGTGCAGTACACAAGAATACCCGGTAACCGGTGTCACTCATAAGAACAAGATTCACGAGGTGTTCATGAGTTTAGCGTTCACTTTTATCAGGCGTATTGCTATAATAAAGGAAGTTATGCCCTTACTATGGCCTGTAGTAAGGGGTCAAGCGTAGATACATAGATTCCCGATTATCACTTAGCCCCAGCACTCGCGATAAGCGTGAACCTATATATCTCCGAACAAGCAAGGAGAACCAGCTGGACTCACACAAGAATGCACAAGTAGTATTTACTTAAACTACGAGAGTAGAACTAAGTCCAAAAGTAGTGGACCAGTCCTTCATGAACCATATAATTATGTGCTCACCAAAACTAACGAGAATAGAACTAAGTCCAAAAATAGTGGATCAGTCCTTCATGAACCATGTAATCATGTGCTCACCAAAATACCAGTACACGTACGCAATAATTGCGAATACAAATCAGTATAACAATGGCACGTAATGTGTCCACGTAACACAATCAATCCAAGTTAGAGTCTATTACTAACAGACCCCAAACAAGTAGTAGGGTACATCATTCTATGTCACTTTGTCATATGCCATATTTGCATGTACATATTCATATAATTTTTAACACATTAATGTGTCTATCACGGTACCCTTACTTCCAAGTAGAGCCCAATATCTTAGACTCTAAACACGTAGTCGAATAGGTCTTATTGTACCTAGTCACAATTATACCTCGCGTATATGTATCGTTAACAATCGAAGACATTTTCCAACACATATTGTGTTCTGTAATCATTCTTGTTTACTTAAATCGTAGGATTCATAGTTATATGAATTATCTTCGTATTACACTAGTCCCTCATTCTTTAGGAACTCAACTCAAGAACAAGATATCTTCTTTATACTTTATATATTTCATTGAGTATATGCACGATTAAAACCAATTACTAGAAAATTAGTGCTTGTTCATAGCACTTTCAATACACACGTATTAGATTCGAGTATGTAGTAGAATTGTTTATTCTCTATCTAGTTCCACATTCCAATTCTTTGGTTATTCATACCATATATCAAGTAGTCAAGAAGCCACATTCTATCAAGTAGCTATATGCAAGATTTGCACATACACACCAAGGATAGTTCTAACACGTTAGTGCTTGTTCATAGCACTTTCAAGTTCATTACCATACACATGTATTGGTTTCAAGTCATGTACAAGATTTTATCATCTTACATTCAAGTTCTCAATCCAATTCTTTGGATGTTCAAGACATGTACAAGAATTAAATATCTTATACTCAAGTTATTATTCCAATCTTTGGATATTCAAGTCATGTACAAGATTTAATTGTCTTATACTTCAAGTTCAAGCTAAGTAGATGAGTTATACATCTCATACTTACAAGTTCTTAATCCTATACTTTGGATGTTCAAGCTCAAGACATTGTTCTAGTGCCCCTAAGGTACACAAACATTGGTTTCAAGACACATATAACACATTAGTGCTTGTTCATAGCACTTTCAAGACAATTAAAAGAGTTCTTACTCTTAGGCTCAAGTTCTCATTTTAATTCTATGAGTACTCATGTTCAAGACCAAGTTCTAATGCCCCAAAAGGTACATATACACTTGCTAGGATATCTTATACTAAGGCTCTATGCCTTAGGAGGGGTAAGGTTTCATTTCATTTGGGATTTAAAACACTTTTTGTTAAAACAGGGGACCGGGCGGGCGCTCACTCTTACCCGGGAGGGCGCCTGCTCTAGCATTTTTGGAACCCAAAACCCTGGCAAGATGGGCGGGCGCGCAAGGCTCATCTGGGCGGTCGCCCATAGGACCGGGCGGGCGCTCGGTGGTCACGCGGGCGGGCGCCTGGTGCAAATTTCAGCAAACACTCATTTCTTTCACAGGCTTACAATTGTCCGTCCCAAGCGTAAGAGTATACTTTTACTAATACATAAGAAATACACAGGACATACAAACAAGTTCAAAACATTACTTTCAAGTTTATTTAATTCTTTTTACCGTCCCACAAATAATAGAATAATTTTTTTATTTCATTTAAATATTTAACTGTTCCAAAAGTATAACTATAATTTTCTAATATACTAATATACTCATTTAGGGATACTTTCATTTATTTCACCGTCCCACAAGTATAAGTATAATTTTTCTAATATACTTGTATAAACATTTAATCAAGTTAATATTTCACCGTCCCACAAATAGGAGTATAAATTTTCTAACACATTAGGAGTATATTTTCATATACCCAGAACACTTCTTCAGGTCTATTTCGTTCTTTGTAATTCATACTAATACTCCCTTATTCCCAAATTTACAAGTATCACAAAATTCAACCAAATCGCGAAATTAACAAGTACAAGTACCAAGAACAACATATATGCATGTTATTACAAGCAATGGGGAGCTAGTGACTTACTTACTCCGAAATCAAATTCACCCAAACTAATTTTTGTTCGGCAGGAAATGCTCTACTCACCGCCCTGATCATTTATGCGGAGTCGAATTTCCGAACAGAGACATAATTAAGCGAGAGGAGTCGAGAATAGGGTAAACCCTAACTTTTCTTTTCTAAGACAGAGCAAGAGAACGTAAACTAATTTTTAGGAAAGTGAAGATCTTTCCTCAGACAAACCAAGTTAATCCTTTGCATGTTTCAAGAATTGCAAGTAGGCCCTCCAAGTTCTACTTTGAGCAATTAAGCCCCTGAACTTTATTTTTCACAAATGACCCTATGGTTTCAACTTTGAACACTTAGGTCCTAAACTTGATCAATTAGTTAAATAATTAACTCAATTAAAATAGCATATAAATATGCAAGGCCGGAATTTAACATGAATTAGGACGGGCGTTACATGGTGAGTGCATAAAAGTCAAATCCCGTTAGCGATAGTAAAATTGGGATTTCATCCGATCTATCTCATGATATTGTTCCAGATTTTATGGATTCGATTTGAAAACAAAATCGGGGGGACGCCTCGACATTGACATCCATTTATGAGAATAAAGAAATATCAGTTAGTCATGCATGCATATATGAGATATGGCATCGGGATGAAACAATTATCAACGATGTATTTACTTATACAATAACGACTGGGATTATATGTGGTGATGATATTGAACCTCGCTCCGGAGATGAGTGTAAACAAATAGTTGATTGGCCTAAATGGGAGAAAGCAATTTAGTCAGAGTTTGATTCCTTAAAGAAAAGAGGAGTGTTTGGACCAGTAGTTCCTACACCTCTTAGGGTTATACCCGTGGGATATAAATGGGTATTTACGAGAAAAAGGATTGAGAGAAACGAGATTACGAGATATAAAGCTCTCCTTGTGGCACAAGGTTTCTCTCAACAGCCTGGGATTGACTTTGATAAGACATACTCTCGTGTTTAGTAAGTTATTACATTCATATATTTGGTCAGATAATGATCCAGCAGATCAGAAGTCAAGACAACTGCGGTGACTGATTCACGAAGTCACTACCTAAAGCCACTTTTGAGAAGTATATGAAAACAATTGGCTTACGCAGATTGTTAGAGCTTCCAAGGGGGAGTATCTATACGATACTCAGATTTCATTGTACTCTTTTTCCTTCGCGAGGAGTTATTTTTCTCACTGGGTTTTGTTACCCGCCAACGTTTTAACGAGACAATGAGCGTTTATTGAAAAGATTGTGAGTTGTACTATTTTCCTTCGAGATTATTTTTCCCAAAGGGTTTTTGCTCGGAAGATTTTTAATGAGGCAACACAAGTGGCACAATTATCCTTCAATATGAATCTCCAAGGAGGATTAGGCGACTAAGAGATCGCGAGTAATGTTTTGTTCAAAGGGAGTATCATGAAGCTAAGGAATCGTGTACTCTTTTTCCTTCACTAGAGTTTTTATCCCACATGGTTTTTCTCTGGTAAGGTTTTAATGAGGCATGCTACTTAGCTGCGGACATCCAATGGGGAGTGTTATAAAATATTATTGTATGTATGTCCTTTGTACCAAAAGCTTACAAGAGAATTTTTGCAAGATAAGCTTTCACGAAGCTTACTAGGGAAGCTTTGTAAATATCTTCAGGCACGCTTACAAAGGAAGCTTTGTAAATATCTTCAGTGAAGCTTACAGGGGAAGCCTTACTAAAGGATAATGTTTATCTTTATGAAAGATTACAGAGGAAGCCAATTTTCACCTATAAATAGTAGGCTAGGGGTGAGCAAAAAAATCAAAAAAACACCGAAAAAACCGATAAACCGTTAAAACCGATAAAACGGAACCGAAAAATCGGTCCAATTAGTTATTGGGTTGGACCGGTTCCTGCTGCAAAGTTAAAAACCGTAAATATCGGTTTGATTTCGGTTTTTTAGTGACAAACCGTTAGTAGACACCGAACCGAACCGATAAGGTGGAAACGTCGTCGTTCGATTTATAATACATATATGCGTTAGGATTTTTCACCCTAGTCACTCTCGTCACTTTCAAATTCAATCCAGTCCACGCCTAAATCCACAACCCTAGCCGCCGACACCCATCTTCACTCGACTCGTTCCGTCGTCGGCGACAACTCAGGTAAATGTCTCCCTCTTTCTTTTTATCAAGGTTTTAATTCTTCCGATTTTGATTTTGTTTTTGTTTTTGTTTCATATACCCTATATCTCTCATATGCGTTTAGCCGCCGACACCCGTCTTCACCGATTCGTTCCGTCGTCGGCGAACCTTTCGGTAAATGTCTCCCTCATTCTTAGTTTCTTTTTATCAAGGTTTTAACTATTTGGATTTTGATTTTATTTTCATACACAGTCTGTCCTAAACCTTGTTATGAACTTTTCTAAACCATACACAACTTCGTGTAGACTAAACTGGCTTGGATGTTGGAAATATTTCTTAACTATAGAGCAGAAACGACCTGGTAACTGGAGATTTCCAGCTTTACTATAGAAACTAGGCTATAATTTGCTCTGTTTATTGCCTTGGTCCTGTTAATAAATTCAGAGACCGCACATGTAGGAATTGTTTATTGAATAGTTTAAATGGTTCCATCATGTATTCCCTTTGAGATGACATATCCTGTTTGTGTTTGAATCAACTATGAGAACAACATTGCTCAGTACCAAGTTAACAACCATGAACATGAGCAAATATGATCTAATTTTTGTGGTGGACAGTATCTGTTTTTTTTTTAATCTTATGTGTCTTGTTCATAAATCAAGGAAGATGGATCGAGTTACATTCTCGAGGAAAAATAAAGGTCTGCAAACACATCTAACTTTTTGATTTTGGTGCAGCATATTGAAGTCAATAGACTTGTGAAAGGTTGACCACTGGACAACTTGGAATTTCTGCAGTGGCTGAAACGCTATTGTGATTCTATTAATGGTGGCATTAATAAGATCTCTGGTCAGATTATACCTCAACTTGTTTTTGGTCTTCGTTCATTTTGTTTATTTTATTCTTGAATTCTTTGTTCTTAACATCCTTATCGGATTGATGTAGGGACCAAGCAAGTGAAAACTAACTTCTCGGAGGAGATTCATGCTTTGTCCAATGAGGTAATGACATTGCTTTGTCAAGACTGTTTTTGGCCTTTGGTTTGAAGTATCTCCATGTCTGAGTAATTTTTTGCTTAAAAATTTTGAGGACATGCAATTCAGACATCCACACAAGTGTGTTTTTTACTAATGACAAGATTTCAACATGATCCACACAAACTGTGAATTCAAATGCATGATTAATTAATTTGCACTTATGCACGTGTGTGTAGGACCTGCTCATCGCCATTTTTCTTGAGTTTATTGAACCCTTGGTTGCTATGTGGTTGGTGTAAAACCTTTACCACTTTTTATAGAAAATGCTCGTGTTATTAACCTTTTCTATATTATATTTCAGATAACAGAACTGAAGCTATCTGTGGACAATTTGGAGAAGGAAAGAGATTTCTATTTTGCAAAACTGCGGAACACAGAAATATTATGACAGTCTCCTGAAGTGGAGCAACTTCCGGTATTACTTTCCTCATGTCATGCAGGAAGGAATGCAGACTTTTTGTAGTGTTGAAGAAGTCTCTTTTGAAGTGTTGAAGAAGAGGAGAATTTTACATTTGTAATTCTCCTTATGTTTAACAACTTATTCTGGCATGGATGAATTTAACTTTTTAATATTCTGATGATCATTTCAAACATCATACTTTTAAGCTTTATACGTAATCTTACATATGGATGGATGAACGTTATTTTTATCTGGGTTTTTTTTTTTTTTTTTTTTTTTGCTGAATGTCAAAATCTCTCATTTATATATGCCCAACAAAGCTTTTTCAATTCATTTGGATGAATTATGCAGATTTTTTTTTGTTAGGCTTTGTTGGCCCAACAAAGCCCAACAGTCCATTAAGAAACCGAACCAAACCGATATGACACCGAAACCGGATACACCGAACCATTAAGAAACCGAAGTTTAATGGTTTCGATTTACATAAAACCGATAGCTATTGGTTTGGTGTCGGTTTTACCCTAAAACCGATCCGTGCTCACCCCTATAGTAGGCCCTTGTTTTCATTTCAATAGACCTCAGAAGTTCCTAACTTCTATCTTTCTCTCTATTGTATACTCTCTATAATAGTCTAGAAATAAAATATTCTCTATTGAGATTATGCTATTGGGAATATTTTGATCAACCAGTCAACAAAAATCCCTGGTGAATCAAGTCTAAAGCTCATGTGTATGGGCTTTGCCTGCAATACTCTTGGGCAATAACTCCCCTAGGGCCCAAACAATTTCATTGTCCAACTCCGGCCCGGGCCTGCGGACTCATACACTCGACACTGTGGGAAGGAAGGGGTGGCTGGCAATGCATATACTATCAGTATCACCACCACCCTCCGCCTCCGTATCACTGCTGTTCGGTGGTAATACGGGCTCTAGAAAACCGACTAATATCCGGTTCAACTCCCTCTACACTCCGGTGACCAAGACCGTCGACGATCGCTCTTCCTCCAATTCCATGGCGACTGCTCCAACTCCCAAATGGGCTCAGAAAACCATAACCCTCCCTCCTCACCGGCGCGGCTGTCATCTCATCACTTCCAAGGTACCCTCTGCTCTCACCTCATTCAATTTCATTTTTTCCCTTTATCTATCTTACTCCCTCCCTATATAGGAATAGGAATAGGAATAGGAATAGGACGCCCCAAATACAGAAATCAGTAACCCTTTTTATTTTTTCGATAATGTCCACGCCATAATAATAAGGATGCGAGGAGAGGAATCGAACCCTAGCCCTCAACTCATCGAGTGTGAGGCTTTGTCTTTACTGGCCACTCCTTTGGGGGACATCAGTAACTTTTTTATTGTTAAAAAAAAAGTAACCTTTTTTATTATGTGACGGAGGGAGGGAGTATTTCCTATTATCCCCTTTGGCTTCTATATTTTGACTTCACCATCCCCAAGCTTTTTACTTTTATTTCCTCCCTTAGTATCAAAAGATTGTCCATTTCACATGCCAAACTTTTTATCGGTGATGTTTTACTTGTTTCTACCTACTTGAAATTCAGTTATATTCGCTCTTCATCCCTCAATGAATGGCCGTTCTTGAAGGCGAAATTTTGAAAGTTGACATCTACCAGTTTTGTGGCCTATATGTACATAAATACCATTAATGATCTTATATGATATTCGTGACTTTACGGGAAATTATATACACGCTCACCAAACTAGTAAATACACATATTGTTTCTTAATTACAAAAATAAATAAAGGACACTTCAATCCTTAAGATCATAACCATAGTCCTAAATCGGTTGGGACATCCACTTATACAGATTTTACTTATTTTCATACGTTACCTCTACTCCTACATTGACCATAACACCTACTTTTGTTAAATTCCCCCGAGAAGAGACTGATGCTAACGTTTCCACTCAACAAAGGAACGGAAACAATCATCTTTGACCCTCCAAACCCTACTGACACGAAATCTGGACTTTCCATGCCTTTGCTCGAATATTCAAATGTTTGTACAAATTTCGTTGTCATGTTTTCCAGTCCGATCAGTTTTTGGTAGGATTAGCCAGTGATGTATCTAGTAATACGGTGAGTGGAATTAAGAGTATGATTTGTTACATAAGGACATTTAGTTTGGGACGGAGGTATTAGTAGGAAAGGTTGGAAAATAGTCGTGGAGGAATGGAAAGGAACTGAAGGCCATTATAGGGAATATGTACTCGGTAACTACTTCGCGTCTACCGGAGTAGATGCCATGTCAGTAGGACCATTCTTCTTGTCTTTTGCAGCGCTGGTGGTGGAACGAAGAAGCTTGCTTTGCGTTTGAATCCAATGGTGAAAGTAAAAGATTAGTGGGTGCGATAGTTTTGAAACAAATGTTAATGAGATAAGTAGGTGTGTCAAAATTGTATAGGTTTTTCAAATAGTGGTAAGATTTGAATGTAGGTGGGTGTAGTTACTAAATTAGGTGTTCTTATTTTTTACTAGTGGGTGAACTCACTAAGGTGTGCATATACATTATGGTGGGAGTGTGACCAGGGTCACAGAATTCGCCCAGAACGGGGTCGAATTCTGAATTCATTCGATCGAATTGAATCGGAATTCGATTCCGAATCAAAACGCCCAAATTCGCGACTGAGTTCGCCGTATCGTCGTATTGCGACTTGTCTGCCTGCGGCGAAGTGCGAACAGCGACATCGACTCTTCAATTTCGAAGTCGGCTCTTCAATTTCTGTCAACATCGGCTCCAAGTCTTCAATTTCTGCGACATCGTCTCTTCAATTTCGATATCGGCTCTTCAATTTCTGCGTTATTCTGGTGCGTCTGATTTTCTGAAAATTTGATGCTATCTATTCTTACTACTTTGTTTAATTTAATATAGTTCTTTGATTTCTTAGAAGTCAACAAGTCAACATCTTTATTTAATTTTTTTTCCAGCAATAATATTATTTTTTACTCTTGTTATTTTGAAGACTGAGCAACAATTTAATCTATGTTTATATGTTTTCTCTTTTTTTTCCTAATATTTATTAAGTTTTTGTACTATATTTCCGCCTTGCTCGTAAAGGAGGATGAACCGTACCGTGTAATCATTTAGTATGTAATTTATTTATATAAGAATTCCTTTTTTAATATTTTTAATCAAAGTTAACCTTACTAATACATGAAGCGAATTATGAATCGAATTCTTAACGAAAATACCTAAGCGAATCGCATTCACTCGGGGGTAGCGAATTCGTATCGCGAATCGGACCGCGTGCCGAATTATGTGACGCTGAGTGTGACTTTAAATGTAAACTAGAACATGATGATTGGCAAGGATGTTTAAGTCTCACCTAATGAAAGGAATCAGTCAAGAGTAGGCATGATTGTAAGCAGAACAATACTAGGGGCACAAAAAAATCACAAAAACTTGCTCACAAAATCTTAGGTGTAATGATGTTATTGGTGTTTTTAATTAGAGTGTGGCGGGTCCATTATCGATGCAACCAATAAAATATCACCACCTCATTTTGTGAGCAAGATTTTGTGACTTTATTTTGTGTCCCTAGCATTGCTCTTGTAAGCATGCACTCATTGGTATCAAAGAGGATAGCAAGAAGCATGGCCTTCTTAAAGTTACAAAAGCATCATGCGTTGGAATGAAAGCATTGATATGACTAATGGAGGTAGTTGCCCTCAAATTGGAAAGTACAAATACGGGTATCATGGAAGTTATATGAAGTATAATATAATTATTCTACCTCCCTCCCAAAATGAATGTGCGCATTCAGTCTTGATCAAGAGTAAATTTGGACATATATTTTGGGACGGAGGTAAAGTTCACAGTTATACAATCGTGTTGACATGTGCCATGTCGTGGTTGTCCGTAGCGGGTTTGAGTCTGCGGGCACATCAACTGTCTATAAGTAGTGTTCTAAAAGACGGGCGCCAAGGCGCTAGTCGGAGGTGGTCCGCCGCGACTTTCGTCAAATCGGCCAAATTAGGCGCTAGGTGGGATAGGCGGATCTAGGCGGATTTTGGCGGGTTTAGGCGGATTCAGTGAAAAAAATGCGGATTCGGTGAGAAAAAGATTTGTTAATATTTTATCAATACACTACTCCGGTCTGGCCACAAATATAAGCAAAAAAAAAAAAACTAACTTTTCACATATTAAAATATAAATTAAAAATTTAGGCACTAGGCGCTTCTCCGTTAGTTAGATATTATTATTTTATTTAGAAACGATTATATCTTTACAAAAATTTAAAGTAAAATTCATAGAATACTTTTAGTAATAATTCAATTTTTGTGAAAATCAAAATATATTATTAGTTTTTGACAAATAACAAAAATAAGTGGCATTATTGTTTGAACAACTACATATATGCGCTAATTTCTCAGCCCCGCCTCCGCCCCGCCCTAGCGATTTTTAGAACACTGTTTATTAGTATTATCTCAAAGTGAAAATTTAATGTTTCAAAATTACTTAATTGACATAAATAAGATGGTGACTAGGAGGACTTCATTTTAGGGATTTAGATGTGATTTGTTACAATAAACCACGCTTCATATGTAGAGATATCAAATGTAATTGTTAACCACGAGATATAGCATATAAGTGGTCAATACATCTCTTTCAACTAATGCTAATGATGAAATCTGTTTCTAAGAATGAATAAAATACAAGACAAGATTTTACAAAATATATATATATATATATATATATATATATATATATATATATATATATATATATATATGGGGTGCCTAACAAAGAATGAGAATCCCAAATATCATATGAATTTTAACGATCACTTCTGATGAATGTTTTTGTCTTTCATTATTTTATGTGCTGCTTCGTATTCTATTCTCCCTCAGTCCAGTAAAGTTAGTCTCACTTCTTTTGTTGTTTGTTTGAATGAGCTTTGAGGAACAATTATTATTTAATTTAATTCTCCTAATGAAAATAGCGTTGGGGTTCCTGATCGCTACTGGACTCACTCTATAGCTTGTTATTGATACACCTTTATATATACTATCACTAATATTTTTTAGATTTTCATTAAGATAATTAAATTAACCTATAATTGTTGCTCAAAGTTCATTCAAACAAAAAAAAAGTGGAAACATCATTACGGGACGAAGGGAGTATTTGGTAAAATCTTCTATTGTGCTAGTGTCTCTATTTTGTGGCAATGAGATAAGATTGTTCACTTCGCTGGTGTTATGGTTGTGCCAATAAAAGAAATATTGGTTTGAGCCTTGTGTTTTATTTCAGAGGTTTTGTAGACCGTACAAATGTGAACGACAATTATAATTCTTCTAAATTTTAAGATACCAGTACTTGCAGTTTCCAAGTTAAGGGGGTAACGGCCTCCGTTTGCCATATCAATGTCTTCATTCTTACATATGCTTCTTAATCTCCTCTTGATACAAAAGAGGGCATGCTTACAGTCTTGTCTTGACGGATTCCCTTTTTCATATACTTATATTGAAGAGACGTCATCTCCAGATCCTCCATTAAAGTAAGGGTGGTTGTCTCTTTGCTTAAATTGTAATAAATGGATTTCATCAAAGATGTGGGCAAACATTTTTTAAGCAAGAGGATAGTTGTTCTTATATTGTTTACTTCTTGATTTTGGCTGTTTTATTTTTGGCCATAATTGGTCAGGCAAATTATTTGTACTCTACTAAAGATTGACGATTTCGACATTGTTTCAAAATTGCTTGTTTGTCCATTCTCGTCACCTCCCATTCTTGTACTGTGCTTCCACGTGTTAACTCCTTTATTACGCTAGATCTTGAAGGAAATTGGTGAAGATCTATCAGAATTCAAATGCGGGCTTGCAAATCTTTTACGTAAGTGAATACCATTTCTGTAATAATTAATATTTTCAGAAAACTCTAGTGTGAAATTATTAATTGGGTTTTGTGCAACACATTTAACAGTGCAGCATACCAGTGCTTCATTGACAATAAATGAAAACTATGATTCAGATGTTCGAGATGACACTGAGACGTTTCTCAACAGGATTGTCCCAGAGGTTTGTTAGTTTCCTTCATAGTTATTTGTAGTGGTTGGTTTAAATATATATCCTAGTGCCTTATTTGGTTCCTGACTGTTTCATTCAGGGGAGGTCTGCACCTTGGAAACATACTATGGAAGGTTGGTCTGAAACATTACGCAATTTACAATTTTATTCTTGGTCTGACTACTCCACCATAAATTTTTTTAGTCCATTTAATCTTGAGCAAATTTTAAATTGGTTGGTCTGGAACCCTACTGACCATATATTTGTTAGTGGTTGGTATATATATATTTTATTCTTAATCTGGCTAACGTATGGTTTTCTACATTTTTTGTCCGTTTAATCTTCTGGGTAAACATCTTTAATAAATAATTTTAATTGGAATTGTAATCCTCCATAATTGCCAAGTTCGTTTATCTTAAAGTAGAGCTATTTAATTGTAAGGTGACGACTTAATCCTCTTCCGAGTAAACAAGAAGCACTTATATTGGGAGAAAGAGAGAAGGGGGGGGGGTGAGAATGACTGCCATCTAAGCAAGAAAAGCAATGAGAATGTAAGGTCAAAGCCTTGGGGTAGGTCTCGATCACATTGAAGGCTGTGCATTGAAGAGGTCTCAGACTATAATTGAGCTACGAAGGCTTTTTATGATTCATCAAGTTTTAAAAAAAAAAGAAAAAAAAAAGAGAAAATTAGTGCTTTCTCTTTATTTCACATGCCTCACCAATGTAATCTACTATATCTATTCTATCCTTTCTCGTCTAACAGAGAGCATTCATAGATCTTTCGGTAGCCTAGCCAGTTTGTTCTAAGTTGAAACCTGATACTCAAAACTTCAGATTGAATGTTGAACTAGATATACCTGATATCAGAATGCTTTGCAGGCTGCTGCTACCATTTCCAACCAGTTGGAAGAAACGCTACACTAAAAATAATAATCAAGGAATCGAGTGTAAACGCTCAAGTTGAGATCTGAGAATGTTCTAATGCACGTAGCCTCCCTCTTGACCTCTAGGTCACAGTATCGGTATGCCTAACCCTTGACCGTTCCCCAAATCAATATCAATGAAGGGATTTTATTTCTTGAAATGCCTTTGTTTAGGCAGCTAAGTTACATCCTAATAACATGCATCTTAAAGTTACCTCCAGTAGCAGAGAATCCTATCAAACTCTAATTACTGTAGCATATACCCATCAATTGTAAGACACGAGCGATGAATAAGTGACAGCTTGAGTGAATCACATGACAATCAACTAAGTTATGTGATGTTATTTTGTTTAATTATCAAATTATTAGATATCTCAGTTAGTGAAGAACATGATTCAAGTGAAAGGTTTAATATGTTGGATATGACCCTGAATTTGAGCAATAGATGAGTACAGATGACTATCAAAAGCTATGGAGATTGAAAATTTGATTAAACAAGATTCGCAGATTCATTATTACCTTCATCTTTGCAGGTCCAGATGATATGCCAGCACACATCAAGTCATCAATGTTTGGAGCTGCGCTAACGTATGACCATCTGCTTTTATTTGTTAAAGATGCTTCTCAATTTCTTCATACCAAAACCTCTGCTTACGATGTTTTCCAATTGTGCAGGATTCCAATTACAGATGGGCAGCTTAACATGGGAACTTGGCAGGTGCGTAACAATGAGTTCTGCTCAAAACAAAGCAAGTACTTTATTTTCTTAGGCTACTTAGTCATAAGTTTCACCTGAAGGATCCACAAACCTATATTAGTTGGTTTGTTTCTTGAAGTTGTTATATCCTCCTTGTCCACCTTTCTTAAGTTTATTAGAAGTTCCTTATGCCTTCTAGCTTGTGTCTTTTTGAACCTTTGCCACCACATCGAATTGACCCCACTATTTTCTTTCAATACATACTCTTTATTGTTTTCCAGACTTTATTTTCTTAGTTACCGAAACATTCTATTTATATTCACATACAAGAGAAGTGGTAATATTGTTGAGCTATGCATTTCCTGTTAATTGTGTTTCTTAAGAAGCTAATGGACCTTTCTTCTCTTTCATTGTTACATAAGTTCTTCCTATTTGGAGCTTCTTTCAGAAAGTCTTGATTTTGAATCCTATTTCTTTCTCTTCCAGGGTATATGGCTGTGTGAACACCGGGACTTGCCTACTGCACGCAAAGTTGTGGTTACCCTGAATGGAATTTAAGGTGCAAATGTAGGATTACTTCTATGCTCTTAGACGTACTGTTATTAGTCCGAAATAGAAATAAAAAATCCTTTAGCAAAATGCACCATAAGTACAGGGGCCAATTGCACAAGGACAAGGTAACGATTGCATTAAATTTTAGTGCGCAGACAAAATGGGAATTAAGTATAATAAGACCAATTGCACATTTTGGTATTAAAAAAGAAAAAGAAAAAGAAAACCTTTGTTGGTTACTTGGGTAATATGACACATTTCAAAATATGATGAGAGAAAAGTCCTATAGTTGAGTCTAAATGTTAGATGTCAACTGAATCAAGCTACGTTTGTTATGTTACAAAAACTTCAGGGGAGTTTTTAACATTCATGAATCCGTGTTCATCACATGCTCCCTCCGTCCCAAAATGATGGTCTCACTTTCCCTTTTTGTTTGTCCTAGAAAGTTGGTCCCATTTTCAAAACTAAGGCTTCAAAATCACTAAATTTCCAAAAGTTATAATGTAACTTTAAAATGTCTGAAAAGTCAAACTGGACTATCAATTTGGGACGAAGGGAGTATATTACTAATCTGTATCCCACCTGACACTTTGGCCTTCTAAGTGATTGTGAGTTTGAATTGTGACATTTGATTGTGACATTTCTCCGTGAACATGTTTATGCATGTTCATTTGCGTCCGACAGGTTAGATAATTACTTCCGGACTGGTGAAAAAACATATTTTCAAAGAAAAAAACTTTTGTTTACTTGGAAACAATGCATTACGCTTCTTTACGCCGTTGAAAACATGTAGAAAGATTAGCTATTATGTAAAAGGCACATCAGAAAAAAAAATAAAAAAAAATAACAGTGTTTTGTTGCAGTTGTGCCAAAATTTGTTCTCCAAAATGCATGCATATTGGATACAGTTGTCTTAGATGAGTAGAATAATTGGGCTAAAATATAAAAGTAGTAATGAATGCTTGCCATGTAGATGATTCTTGTGTCTCTCTAGGAGGAGCATCAGATGAGTATGATCACTGAAGGGCACCTTTTACGCCATAAATACTACTCCCTCTGCCACTAAATGGATGTCCAAATTTGCAAAAACTTTGTCCCAAAATGAATATCCAAAATTTGAGGAAATTTCTAAGACCATCTCCAAGAGTTACTCTAAAATACTAAAACTTCAAAATTTGGTGTAAAATCTCACTCCAACAATGACTCTATCCTCTGCACTATTTTGAAGTAACCTGGAATCTGCGCCATATTTGGTGCAACGCCAAACATCACGCGATCCTGCTTTTTGCCGCATTTTTTTTTCCTTTTGTTTCATGAAATTGTAACCTTATCCCTCTTTTCTCATTTCCTTTTCCTTGTTTTTTGTTTTACGAAATTGAAATTAGTACTTCTTCCGTCCCAAAATACATAATCATTTAAAAAAAAAAAATGAGTAAATTTTGTACATTCATTTTGAGATAGAGATAATATATAATTTTTTAAATTTATTATTTGTATTATGTAAAATTGTTGAAATATCTAAGATAATTTAAATAACAACAATTAAAATTAATTAGATAAACTCAGATAAAATACAAATTCAAATAAAAATAAAAATACAAATACAAATACAAAAATAAGTAAAAATAAATGCTTAATGGTTAACATTTTAATTAAACGAAATGATAAAGAATATTCTGAGAATATTCTGATTTGGTGCAAGATTTGAAATAAGCTGTTGTAGATGGTGGAAGATATTTGGTGCTGAAGTTGCACCATTTTAGTGTTTTGGTGCAAAAACTGTTTGGGATGCTCTAAATCATCCCTCATCATACAACAAGTTGTAATTCACACTTGGACTTGCGATGCAATACTATAGTGAGCTCATTGAGGGTTTTTATGTACTTATGTTGCTAAATGCTTAAGTTCAACATTTTTACGAGTGACCCTCAAAATGAAATTTGGAGATTCATTTTGGGACGGAGGGAGTAGTAATAATATCTGGTGTGAAATGATTAACCATGACTCTTAATCTGGGTTTATGATTGCAGGTTAGTTCCCAGCATGGAGTGGGGAGCTGCCTAGCCTATACTAATGAAGAACATATGTTAGGTAAAAACGATGTTGTCAAAAAAAAAAAAAAATAGAATTTTCTTCCTTGAGGGTCTTCTATTTGTTGTTTAAATACGATTATGCAACAATATACTGCTAAGTTCATACTACCGGTAGTAGTTTATTATTGTGTACAGAAATTGAATGAATCAACAATGAGTGTTTAAGAATAGTATGTCGACCCCAACTGGAACTGGTTATTTTATGGGGGGATTAATTAAAGAAAAGAATGAATGTAATGATGAATGCTGAATCACTGCATCATTATTCTGAACTCTTCAAAGTTGAGGAGGCCGTCGCCGTTGAGGTCAAACTGACTAATCATAGCCTTGCAACTGCCCATGCTCGTTGACTGCCCTAGCCTAGTCAACATCTTTTTCAAACTCTTTGGGCTAATGTAAACGTCGTCGTCGTCTGAGTACATCCTAAAAGCCTCTCTCAGCTCCTGATCATCTGTTGTTTCCATCAATTTGGCGAAATCATCAAACCCTAGCATCCCGTCTCCGTCGGAATCAGAGCATCGGACGGCTTCCTCGGCATCTTCATCGGAGAGGTCGCAGCTTCCGACAGCTCTCAAGCAGGTTTGGAGCTCCGAAGGTGATATCTTACCGTCACCGTTGTCATCAAAGTAAGTGAAAACCTGCTGTAGCTCCCGTCCACTTCTGTTGTTGTACTGCCCTACTGCTGGAGATTCAATTGGGGGTGGTGGAGATTGAGGGTGATATCTTCCAGTTGCCAAATATTTTCCACAGAATCTAATGAATCCACCACCAGCAGCACCACCAGATTTAGATTTAGATTTAGATTTAGATTTAGATATAGATTTGGGGGAAGTGTGATTAGAACTAACAGCGTCCCCAGGGGTACTGGTACTGGTAATGGTAGTGGTGGTTGAAGAAGAAGAGATAGAGATTAGGGGCTTCATGTAGTTGTATTGTATGTTGGCAACCAACCGTGAATGTGAATATAATTGAACAGTTTGATTTAGAAATGATAATGATGAGAGATGATTGATTTGTTATGCCTTATTTATACTTATAGATAGAAACGAAAGGAGGTTAGGGGAGTAAGTCGGTTGATGAAGAGTGTGTGTGTTTGCCGTGTTTTTGGATATGCTTATCGGACGGAGACCAGACCAGACCAGACCAGACCAGACCACCTCTTTCCTCCCTATTTCCTTATACTACGACTATTCTTATCACCCTTTTTATTCTTTTTTTTTTTTTAGCCAACAGATTTCCATTATTATTGTCTAACCTTTTTGTCACTACACACACACACGTTTTCCAATTTCCACCTTATAATTTATTCACGTCTTCTTGTTTGTGTGCGGCACGCGTTTAAATCCTTCCTCAATCATCTGCTTACATCCTATCCTACCTATTTACACTAAATAATCAAAATTTTAAAATAATACTCCCTCTTTCCCACAAATAGTCCCATTTTTTACTTTTTATAGTCAACAAAAATGAACTTTGACCAAACGCTAGTGTCAATCTAATCATTCTAGTCAATTTCTAAAAGTTGTAATTGATTAATCATTAAGTGATTTATCAATAACACATTTTAGACTTTTATTGTGATCATTATATTGACACCAATGTTTGCTCAAAGTTTAATTTTGTTTACCATAAAAAAAAAAGTCAAAATGAGACTATCTTTCTGAGGCAGAGGGAGTATAATCATAATTTATTTTATTTTTGCTAGTAAATTAAGATGGAAGATTGTAAGGGCTTTCCCAATTATGGAGGATGAATTGAATTGTATGACTCATTTCAAATAAACAAGTAAGATGGAACAATACACATGTTCTTAACATATATTATTATTAATTTCTATAAATGTTCTTAACGTATTTAAAAAGTAAAGATTGTTAAAAAAAGAGATGGAATAATGATGTAATCTTTGTAGCTTCCTCCTCTAGCTCTTTCTCTTTCTCTTTCTCTTTACGCACTATTACTCCCTCCGTCCAATAAATTTGACACATTTGACTTTATTGGTCAACAACACAAGTAATCTTTGATCAAAGATTAATATCGATTTAAGAGCATCCACAATGGTAGAGCTCTTTTAAAGTGCTTTTTTGTAATTTTAATATGCCACATCAATATTGAGTACATTCGGTCTTATCTTGAAGCTAATCTTCGGGTATTTTTAGTGTTTTAATGGCTGTTTTGAGTGTCTTTGAGTACAGGGGAAACTGTTGAAAAATGATGAATCTGGGCTATAAAATGGAGAAAGGACATGAGGGGAATTTCGGAGAAACCCAGGCGGAGGACTATACAGGAATTAAGGATGAAAAAGAAGACTTCTGAGGAAAAAGTCAGGGTGCGCACGCCCTCTATGATCAGAAGGTTAGATTTATAAAGACAGCGAGGGTGCGCACGCCCCATCCATCCTAGTGTGCGCGCCCCCTTTGATCAGAAGGTCGGATTTGTGAAGTTGCATAGGGTGCGCACTGTAACGACCCCAAAACCCGTTCCTATTTATTTTATATTTTTGGGAATTTTAATTTGAACTTATGTGTGCATTTGATGTGTTAGAAAATAGTTTTATGACTTGCATATATTATTTGAGTATATATGTTAGTTAAAGTGTTAGTAGAAATTTTGTTAAAATGAATAAATGAGTTAGTTGAAACTTTAGGGTCCAAAGTGTAACTTTAAAGTTCAGGGGCTTAATTGTTGAAAATGAAAGTAGAGGGACCAAAGTGAAAAGTAGAAAATATCAAAAGCTTCTTATCTCCTCACCTCTTCCTCTCTGCGTATAACATTTCATTTTTCCATTTTACTCTCTGGTTCACGAAGGAAATAGGTAAGCTCAACCCATTTCGATTTAATTCTTTTTATTTACTTACCCGTTTTAAAAACTAATTATATAAAAATGATCAGGGCGTTGAGTAGGTCATTTCTACCCGAACAAAACATATTTCTGCGATACTTTTTCCGAAATAGGTAAGTTACTAATTCCCCTTAAATAGTAAAATGGTCATATATTTGCTATATGTGTGATATGTGGTGAAATTATTGTGAAAATAATTTATTTGTGATACTTGTTTATTTCGGACAAAGGGAGTATAACTATACTGGGTAAGTGACTTGGTTTGTATGCAGGGATGTATATGGAGTAGGTTTATATATTGAGAATGTTAGTATAAGTGTGTGAAAGTATACTCCTATTTGTGGGACAGTAAAATATTAACTTGAGATAAATGTTAAATAAGTATATTATAAAAATGATACTATTATTCTTGGGACGGGAAAATTAAATGAAAGTATCCCTAAATGAGTATATTAGTATATTAGAAAAATTATATCTATACTTGATACTTGTAATTGTTAATTTTGTGATTTGGATGAATTTTGTGATACTTGTTTATTTGGGACAGAGGGTAGTATTTAATAATCTTGGGGACAGTTATTTGGGTTTTAGAGGCACGGGAGTTGAGTTTGCTTGTCTTTAAATGTTAGGATGAAGTATAAATAGCTACTCCTAAGATTTAGAACGAAAGGAGTGAAAATCGGACCCCAAAACAGGGAGTTTGAATGTGTGCGGCCGAACACTTTATAAAATTGTTCGTTTTACGTTCAATCTTCCGGAGTCCATAACTTCTTCGTCCGGACTCCGTTTTGGACGTGTAAACTATCGTTGGAAAGCTCTTTTCAAGTACTATGAAATGGTTCTATTGGCCGCTTGGTTCCAGATCAGAATGGTTGTCTTTTTGTTAAGGTTTAAGATCATGGTGTAGTCTCGGTCTAGGTTCCGTAGTACTATTCTAGTTGACTTAGTTGGGCACCGTGGAACACTCCAGTGTTTGTTAATAGTTCCTTTGTGAACAAATGAGTTGGGATGTGGAATTTAAATAAGTGTTTTTTTTGGATATTATGGAACATCCTTTTGATGTGTTTTGGATTAATTGTGAATGTGTATGACTTTTATGTCGTTGATGATAAAGATTGGGTTGTGGCTAAATGTCCTTGTTATGGACTATTTATGAGAAATCTTTTGTGTGCATCTTGTGATGTATTTGGCTTAGTTCCTTCTTGGATTAAATGCCCCGGGTTTTGTTTAACAAGTATTCATTACTGTGCTTCTTGTGAAAAGTCCAGCTGGTCTTGTTGTTGAGTCAGCCAATGGAAGAATTATAGTGGTACAGGTAAGTCCACTACAAGGTTTTCCATTGGGAGCTTCTGAGTCAGCCAATGGAAGAATTATAGTGGTATAGGTAAGTCCACTATAAGGTTTTCCATTGGGAGCTTCTGAGTCAGGCGGTGGGAGAATTATAGTGGCACACAAGCCAAGTTCACTATAAGGTGTCCACTGCGCCTTCTTTGTTACCCCAGTCCAGATTGGCCTTGGATGGGATGAATTGCTTCCTTTGGTAAGCACTTGGGTTATGACTCTGTGTCATATTTCCCTCTCTGGTTACTTTGGTTCTATTGGATATGATTTGTTTTCGGGATCCCGACGGCTTCAGCTATTTATGCTGCTCAGATGGTTTTCTCAGATGGTATTCTCGTACTGTTATGGTTATTGGGTAAACCTTGGCTTGGTATCCACCGGAGTGTGGGCTATGTGTTAATTGTGATATATGAGTTGATGTTATCTCTCATGTTATGTACTATATGCTATGTGATTACTTGTTGATATTGTTTCTTTATGATTATCATATCATCATGTAACGTAGTTGCATTTTAGTAGCTTACTGAGATTCATTCTCACCCCTTATTTGTTTACTGTTTTAGATAAAGGCAAGTCCAGGGAATAGGACACTTGCACGGGAGGACGTCGTGGTGGTAAGAGTTTGGGATATGAGTCTTGTAAAGGCTACAATGTAATGTATAACCTTTTGGGGTAGAGTATCCGTGACCTCATCATCTTTTAAAATTTATATTTTGGAAAATGTTGGTGTTTGTGTATTTGTAAACAAAGATTGTAAGCCTTCGGGCTAAGTACTTTCTTTTGGAAGTTGTTTATAAAGTTATTTTAAAGTGTTAAACTTTTATGAAAGTACATTTCGAGAAAATTTTTCCTAAAATGTTTGATGACGTCTTCCGATCGTGGGGCCAAGTTGGACCACGGGTCTGGGGCGCGACACGCACGCTCCCTTTCCCATAGGGCGCGCGCCCTCTTACCCGATTCAGCTTTTTGAAGTGTCCTCCTTGGTTTAGGAATTGTTTTTCCTTTCCTTATTGTGAGATCTTGTATCCTAGTTAAAAAGAAACACTGCAGCAGTCATTAGGGATTCTTTTAGGCTTTATTTTTCTCTGGGTTTTTGGGAGCGTAAAAAGAAGACCAAGTATTTTCTTTTCATCATTCAATATCCATGTTTTATGTTTTTTATTTTATTTTATTACTTGTGTTCATTAAGTTGAATATGAGTAGCTAAGTTCCTAATTCATGGGTTGGATGTAAAACAATATTTAATTCTATGCTATAAATGTTTTTATTCATATTGATTTCATTCTAGTTGTTCAAAGTATTTTAATCAAGTTTCTAGGGTTTCAATAATTGAACTAGTCATTATTGGCCTTTTTAACAATTTAGGGTTTTAACTCCGCCATTGATTTGAGATTAAAGCGTAGACCAATGCTTTGATTGATATATCTATTTGATGCCGTGATAGAAATCAAGTGGCTAACCAACCAAACAGTCTTAACTAAGTGATAAACAGATTGAGAAACGGTAAAATTTCAGAAATGAAGCTTACTAAAAAGTATATGCCTTGCACCATCTTTTTTAACACCAAAAGTTGCAACAAAAAAAAACAAGATAACAAATGCAAATTCCCTATTCACATAGTTCAAAACAGTTCCACACTTCATCCTCGACCACATACATAGTTACAGCTTCAACATTTTTAACTTAAATAAGGTAGACATAGCAAAAGCAAATATAATATATAATAGATACAAGAAACAACCCAGCATTCCCAATAACAAGTAATCAAGCCATGCGGAGTCTCCTGCCTTCTCTCCCTCTTCTGTAGTCGATTTCAGCATCAGAGCTTGACAACCCCATCTTATAATTCCTACTAATTCTCGAAGCTCCCATTTTAGAAAAGATGTCTTCATCATCACTCAAATCCTGCTCTACAGGCTGTATATTATCCGAGTCTGCAAGGAAGAAAAAAAAACACAACACACATTTCGCTTTAAGCCAAACAGGATCCAGAAGGCTACGGAGGATGTCTGTTATAAGAAATTTTACAAGAACCGTCTACCTGGTGAGGAATCAGTTTGCCAATCACAACATAGCTTCTAACACGGTAACACCAATCCAGATTTCATTTACTTCGAGCAACAGTTAATTATCTGCTATTTGATTTAATACTTCATTTTCAAAATAGATGTCTTATCATTCGTTTGATGGTTCTTCCAAAAGGAATGTCCCTTAGTAAAACTTTTATTTCTTGGCCAGTTACCTATGATTGACTACTCACTTAATCAACGGATCCACATGGGCAGCATTGAAACTTTCAACACATAATAATACTCCCTCCGTCACTGGAACGAATAAATCATCAAGTGATTTATCGTAACAATTTTTGCAATTTTATTGGTATGATTAGATTGACATTAATAATTGGTCAAAGTTCACTTGTCCTAACCATATAAAGTCAAATGGGACTATCTTTCCGGGACAGAGAGAGTATTTATGTATTAGTTCACTTTCATTAACTCGTATTATAGGTTAAACAGGATACTTATTTCGAAATGGAGGGAGTAGATAACATGCAATGGGCAAGACATTGAATTACTAACATAAAATGTGAAAAACAGTACAGTACACACGATTAACAAACTTCGGATAACGACACGAAGTTCTTAGGTCCTGCAAGTTTTAGTGGGATGGTCAAGGGTTTCTTTAGAAGATTCCAATGGCAGTTTTGTGAAAGCAGTGCTCTCAACTTAAAAAAAAAAAATAAAAAAAATATCACTTTTGATTATTGATCACTTACCTTTAAAATCATTGCATGGATCTGGTCCTTCACGACGAGCACCTTCACTATCATGACTTGCTTCTGATTTGAAAGTTTTTGGGCCCAGCAAGCTCATATGTATATTTTCTCCTGCACTAGCTCTTCCGCCTGTTGAAACACTATCCTCCACCACATCCGGCTTATTGGACGAAAAAGGCATCATGGAAAAAGAGTCCTCCATAACATCAGATATTTCCACGTAATGAGCTGTGGTGACTATTTCATCTGCACTGAACCCAAATGATGCTCTATAAGCTTCTACTTCCTCAACATCTTGTTTGCAAGTTTTAGTTTGCCTGTTGTTCTGTAACCCATTTCCACTACTAGGGTAAACATCTGATTCCTTGGAAACGCTAAGCCTCCCACCAGACTGAGGAAATGAAGACTGGTCCAGGTAGAATTGTGCAAACGTAGCAGGACAGAAGAAATTAGAATCCTGGTTCAACTTTGAGGCAGCACCTGAGTCGAGTCCAAGTAACCTTCCTGAATCTGACCTAGAGTGTTGAGTCTCTTGAGAAGGAACTGAAGGATCCCATTGAGTGGAGAACTCTTGTTCAGGAAAAGGGGATGAACATTGGCCTGAGGTCCTTGAAATAGGTGACCTCAGACAGCTAGCTGGACTTCCCGGATAAAGTGAATAGGTTGCTTGAAGATCAGTAGCAGCAATGTAATTTCCCTTGTTTCCACTTTTAAATTTCAAGGAAGAAGAAAGGAATTGTGCAAAAGGCACGTCTGGGGAAGACGGAGTGGTGAGATGAGCCAGTTCAGGTGGGGGAGTGAGAGGAGCAGTAGATGGCTCAGTTGTGAAGGTTGAGAAAACAGGAGGAGATACTAGCTGTGTCTCGTGTGCATATGGCCCAGTCGCATACATTGAAGAAGAAGGACCCCCGGGGGAGTTGGCAGACAATGACAAGCAGCAGTTGGGTGACTGGACTGTTGAAGGAAGAGCAGAGTTTGAGAAAGATGCAGGTGAAGAGGGGGGAGCTAAAAGAGATGGGGCTATTGTTGAATTCTGATTAGCCAACCCAACAGCTTGTTGTCCATTAGGTTGATTTGCTAATGCATGGGCCTCTGAGATACGAGAAGCAGGGACGACACGCTTTCCACCTTTCTGTGCTCCAAAGCAAGATAATCCACCCAAACACCCTCCCCATCTCTTACGCTGTAAAAGAAGCAGTAAAGCATTTAGAATTTCTTTCGGGATTACACCCAATATTGAATGTACGAAAAAATCTTAGTTTTTGGTAGAACAAGATGGGAAAAGACACATAAGCACGTTTCCATGAGCATCCTATTTTTGGATAGACAGACTATTCTTTGAGGGCAAACAAAATTCATATAAAACAACATCAGCAAAGAATAACTTGTACAACAACAACAAAAAAAAAAAAAAAAACAAAGCCTTAGTCCCAAAATAGTTTCGGGTCGGCTAACATGAATCCTCATATGTCATCGTGAAGGAAAAGATGCAAGTAAAAAAAAAGAAATAGGTGAGGGGAGGAAAAAAAGAAAACAAAAAGAAAAGAAAAAACAAAAAAATTAGTGCCAATACATAAAGCGCGAACACTTGAACAAAGTATGGTACTCCCTCCGTCCCGGAACGTTAGTCCCACTTTTTTTTTTTTGTTAACTAGAATTAATTTTGAGCAATAAAGTAGGTTAGTTTTAAATGTCGTAATGAATATCTAAAACTTGTTGATAGTATTTACAATGGTGTATTGTAACAAGATTAAATTTTTCATATGATAGTTAAAACTAACCAAGATTATTGCTCAAAGTTGATTCAAGCTAACAACCAAAAAAGTGGGACGAACTTTCCGGGCGGAGGGAGTATATCAGAGGATCCTAAATGGAAACAAATCACTTTAGAATAGCATTGCCCGCACATAGCATCATGCATCCAAGATGATGACTAATCACACTCCCTCCGTCCCACCTCACTTGAGACCTAAGAGGTGGGCACAATAACTAAGACAAAAGAATAAAGTAAAGAAAATGTGTGGTAAAAAATGAATACAGAGAATGAGTGGGGTAAATAGTAGTGTTGGTTGAAAAAATTGAGTGGTGGAAAATGAAAAGAGAGAATGAGTGGTGGGGTTGTTTGAATATAAAATAATAAAAAGATGGCTATTTTGGGGAGTCTCAAGTGAAGTGGGACGGACCAAAATGGAAATAAGTCTCAAGTGAGGTGGGACGGAGGGAGTATACTGCAGCCATCCCAACAACCCTTCAAGCTATAATGGATTCTCTAGGTGTACTTAAATGGGTCATACAAAAATGCAAGAGCAAGCAAATAGATGAAGTGTTAAAAGCTCGAGCAACACCGACGAGTGGTTTCAAAAGGAGAACAGCCACTTAGTTGCAAATGCTCCCAAATTGGCTCTTAGTAGTGGACAAAATAGGGTAATGGCCTTGTCACATGATTTAATGCATAACAAACATTGCATCTTTGTTTATAATGGCATGAGTGATATGACTAGACAAAGATGATGATGATGTGACAGAGAACTATGTCATAAGTTGTAAACACTGCTCTTATGGAAATTTGTATTTACGTAGATATATTTATATCATCTCACATTCAAAGAAAAAAGAAGTAAATATTGGATTACTACAAAAAATCACATATAATTAGAAACAATAAGAGACAACTTAATGCATTTGTTAACAACACAAGGGTACGATCGACTTCAACTGTTTGAATTATATGATTATAAATAGCGTAGGCCAAAGGCAGATAGTATGCACTGCTTTTTCACAAGACTTGAATATACTGGTGTCAGTGAATGATGGTGCACCTTTTTAAAATTACAGGAAGTTAGATGTTATTTATCAGTGACATATCGTTAATTGTAGAGAAACTGTGTAAAAGAAATTTAAAATGCGCACACCAAAAACATGAAAAGGAAGCAAAAGTGACGTGCAATCAATCAAAGGTTTTCATTTGGAAACTTTATTTCTTAAAATTTCCAAAAGTGTTTTGCAACTGTTTCACAACATCTTGACAATTCGTCAAAACAGAAGAGGATAGCAAAGATAATAATCATAGACTAATCTACCAGGTTCGAGTTATTAAAGCCATTTAAACAGCAAAACAAAGGCCACCCTTGTTGAGCGATTGCAGGAAGTGATAAAAGGTGATGATTGGTCTATACACTCACACACATATATATAAATGCATATAACTGAAAAAAAATAACATTGTTATGTGTGTGTATGTGTGTGTATGTGTGTGTGTGTGTGAGAGAGAGAGAGAGAGAGAGAGATAGAGACCATTGCACATTAACTTAACAACTAACAATTGCTATTGCAAAAAGGTTTGCGATTTTTATCTTTTTTTGAAATGGCACTAGACATATTCTAATCATTTAATTATTCCTGAGCAGAAGTAATGTGTAAATTGTAATTAATTGAGCCCATAACTGGTGCCAGATGTGACCTAGTTTCCAATCTATACAAACAGCCGCAACATTGACTCAGTCCCAAATCCTGAAAAGTGGTAGGATTGGAATAGAAGTCCAAGAGACCTAGAATTTTGGTCAGGAATGAAATATTTTTCACTCGATTAACAAACAGGGTCGGACATGTTATTTATAACAATGGTCCATAGTCAACATACAATACTAAAAGCACCGGTACGTGTAGCAGAAAATTCACCCAAGAACGACACAGCCTTTTGACTAGACATGAGCAAAACCTAGTCAGATGCAAATTCCAGAACTCTTATCACAAAGCTAATTTGAAAATAATATAGCAACTTAGACTGTGGGACAACTTAAACCTTTTCATCAACCCAACAATTAGGCTAGTTAACAAAACTTTTTCCTTCAGATATACACAAATCATTACTACTCCTCTGTCCTTAATGTGTCCATTTTCAAGAAATTTTTGTCCCTAAATGAATGCCTTTTTTGAAAATAACTTTGTCTCCAAATTTTTTTTCACTAGTCTCTTTATACTTGCAAAACTAAATGTTTGGAAACAAGATTACAAGAATTTATATGAATCTTTGCCACCAAATTTATAAAAAGTGGAGATTTTCAGAATGTTCCTTAAAATGAAATTTGGACATTCATTTAGGGACATAGGGAGTAGAATAAAACGAGAACAGCCTTCTTTCCCGTTATAGAAATACCATTTCTGGATTATCCCGTCTTAAAAGTTAAAACTCATAAATAATCCAACCTACATAACTAATAGCTTATACTCCCAAAAGGAAAGTACCAGTGAAGGTTACACAGGCCTTCAGGGAGACTATATCCATAGATAAGGTTCACAATATACTTGAATGAATATTTTTTGTGTTGTCGGGTCATTAATGCAAGACAAGGAGTAAAGCATGTGTACTTATTCGGTTAACAATACAATGCTTTTAACCCATCATCTTTACGCACAGCTATCCATAGTTCCATGCTATATTTCATGCTTTTTGGAAGGCTTTCAGATTTACAATTTTTTTAATTTGAACTTGTTATCAAATCCTAATGAGAAGACATATATAGTCCTTCTGTTTCAGATTGCTATTTGTCCCTTTCAACACTCCTGATCTGCATCTTAGTCCCTCTAATCACTGTATATTTAGTACACAACTTCTCCTCTCAAACCTTCTTTGGCTCGCTTCAGCCGAAAATTCACAGTAAATTAGAGCCTCCTCTTTATTATTTGGCCCTTCTGAGGCTTATTCGACTTAATTTGAGGAAGGTGAATCATCACTGTATGGACAGTTCAAAATGATTGTGTTATGTGGCTCCATAAACTAGTGAGTGTTATTCTGAATTCTCACTAATTCTTGTATTATGAATTGAAACAGCCAGATCCCAAGGAGGTAGTGACTATGAGGAGAGTTCTGATTGCCATTCTTCCAAGGCTTTGGTGGAGACTGGAGAGGGCAAAATATGGAAGGACCATTGTACAAACCAGTTTTTTCTTAACTCTTAAAACAATGGATGGAAAGAAATGAGAAGATCTCAATAAGCAAAGCTATCCATTCTTTCTACTTTCCATTTTTTGCTCGAATCAACTGAAAGAAGAGTTACAAGGAGAATATCTAGAGATATCTACCTAAAGAAAACAAACTACCAAAGCAGTCCTGTCTCTCTTCAGACTCATACGGGCATGCCTCAAAAAGGATGTCCGGTTAGAAGCCTACAAAGCTTGCTAATTGCACCACTCACTCTGAATAAGATGCCAAGGCAGCTCCTGATATCTGAAAACCATAAAATTCCTCTCGACCCATTCATATGAGGCCAATTTCTCAATAAAATCCCAAAAAATCCTCTCTAGCCGTTCATATGAGGCCAATTTCTCAAAGCTCTGCAGCCGAACTGCTGTTGCGCTGATATAACTGACTGTTTTGACCATGTAGCTCAGATTCAGAAACGGCGTTTTTCGGTAATGGCTCTACATCTTAAAGGATAGAGTTAGAGAAGACGGAGTATCAAAAATGCTAATAAATCCGATCTTAATCAAGAGTCATTTAACTTGGCTCATACTTAATGCAGCGGAGCTTCAGAAAACATATAATGAAAGTGCACCAAGAAAGATATGGAGTAACTTTTAAATTTAACACATTCAGTCCCTTTTCATACCACTTATCCCTCAGCGCGTCCCACATGTGGGTCCTACCAATGCCTAGAATCTAGATAATCTTGATATGTGTAGGACCCACATGAAGTTAGGTTCTGGAACCGGGAGAAATCAAGGAACCTCTATAGCCTAATAGGTTTGGGGGTCCCAGTTGTCACCAACTTTTATCCAATTCTTCTAATAGATTATATTTTGGAATAGCCGAAGCTTACCGAACTGACTGTCCATGACAAGTAAGTTCTCAAAAAAGGAAGATACGTCGAGTACCAAGAAACTCATGAATTACTAATTGCTCCAAGTTAAATATGTAGCGTAAGCAGGAGTTGACACCTAATTGACCAAAAAGGTAACAACTGTCAAAGTAGAAAATTGTCAATTTGTGATGCCACGAAATCAGGCCACCGTACGCAATATTTCTGTTTGCTGAGGCATCATGTATGTGAGTAGCACAGAACTGACAAGGAAGATCAGTAAGAACTTCTTCAAGAAGACGCTATCAAATAAGCAAGTTAAAGGGACTTCGCACATTCCCTTTTACCCTCCGTAATATATTCACTACTTTAAAAGCTTCATATGGTCCAACTCATCAAGGTAAAATTCAAATTTGATAACCAACTAGTTCTTTCTTCCACGCCACGTATGTTTATCCTCTTTCTTTTTTCTCCAGTTATGAATGTGACGTGAATGAAAAAAGACCATTAAACCAGTCACATTCAGTTTAATGCAATGGTTATTGACGATGATGCAGACCAGCCTAAGTAGGTATGTATATAATAAACAATCGAATTAAAGACCATCAAGGCAAGATGTCTATATAGTCATTATCTTTCATAAAAAGCGGTAAATCCCAACAACTAATTTCAGCTGAAGAGTTTTTTATTTCCATCTCAAATCTTAAAAGGGTGAGTAAGATGGTAACAACGAAAACACTTGAAACAGTTAAAGGAATCAGGATTGCCTTGACTTTGAGTTACCAACAAAACATACACAGGATCAGATCTGTGGAGCTGATGGTGGTCTAGTGACAAGTAAATTCATAGACAGCCATAAAATTCAAGGTAAACCCACTCAACATCATACAGATCTGGTGATAAGTATGGATTTTTGGGAGGCATAAACGAGAAGGGAGTAGAGAACTGACTCTAGGAAATGAGCAGCGGCTAAACTAAAGAGAGGGGAAGGGGCTATCGCTCTCAGCCATAACAAAGATAAACACCATATCCAACATGGATCTGATGGAAATTGAGTCTAAAACAATAAGTAGACGAATCACAATGCAGATAATGAGGGAGATTACAGCAGCAAAACCCATGAAAATGAAAACAAGAAGAAGCAGATCTGGGGAATGGGGGGAAATGTTTACCCGAGGTGGTGTTGGTTGTTGATGTTGCAGAAACCTGTGCTGCTCCTCCGACCCCATTCTCTGTTAATCAGTCAGCTATGTATCAAATCAGAGCCCAACTTCACTTCGATTTCAAACTAACCTTTTGCTTTGGGTTTTCTATGCAAAAATGCCGTATACATTTTGCATTTGATGAAGAAGATTATATATACAGGAGATTTTATATTATTACTGATGAGGTCTGAAGCAGAAGCTGACAGCTGATAGATTTCGCGGAGAGAGAGAGAGAGAGACAGAAACAGAGACAGAGACAGAGGGGGGCAAGAGAGATAGGGAGAGATCTGATTATCCTTATTAAAAAGAAAAGGAATTGCAAAAGACAAAGAAAGACAAAAAAGCGAAAAAGATTGGTGAGGGGAGATGCTCTTTTTCTTTTTTCTTTTTTCTTTTTTTCTTCCCAAAGTGCACAGTGTGTGTGTGTGTTGTGTGTGTGTGTTGTGTGTGTGTGACTATGGGGTTCAAAAAAGGAGAATGCATTGGGATTAGGCGAGAGAGAGAGTGATAACGAAGAAAGACTTCACTTTGTTTGAGAATGAATGTGAATGCAAGAATTCTTAGACGCCATTCTCTCCCTTCTCTCTATTTTTACTACTACTAGTATTTTTCTCTTGGTCAAATTGCAATTTAGTTACACGAGTTTGTCACGATATTTCAATTGATTATCTAATTTGTGTTCGTTACGATTTGGTTACTGAATATTTCTTTTTGTTTCAATCAAGTATAATTTTGGATGATCCCTTAAAAAACTAACAAAAATAGATGAAGGGCATAACAAGCTTCTTTCAAAATTGCATTGATCACCCTTATAGTTTAATTTATTCTACTACGCCCCATAATAGCTAACGGAGTTAGAAATTTAACAAAAAAATAGCCATGTAATGTGAGATCTATTTTTGTCATTTCCTTTGAAAAGACATGGTATAAATGTTAATTGGCAATTTCTTTCCCCATCCTGTTAGAAATTGTATAACAATAGTAATGGTTTTCTTGAATTTAATGATAATGAAAAATATAAAATGAACCATAATATAATTAACGGGGCAGAAAATAAGGATAAACTATAAATGCGGATATTAAATTAAACCGGACAATAAATGAAGTCGAGTCTTGTGTTGGACACAATCTCCGCAAGAAGATATTGCCCCGTACTGGTGCTAACGGTCCTGTGGCAATCTTCTCTCAAGATGAAACGACTTTACAGTCCATGATAGAGGCACTTAAAATCAAGGACTTCGGTGAACATAACTGTGTTTGACACTTCCAGATTTCGAAGAAGACTTATGCAACAAGATAATAAAAATATAATTGTATTTATTTTTGATTTTTTATAGGATAATATTTTAATCAACATTAATTATGAGTTAGGGGGCATAGTGGGAAAATTAAATTATAAGGGTGATCACTACAATTTTGAAAGAAGCTTGTTACGTTTTTCATCCATTTTGGTTAGTTTTTTAACGAGCCATCCGAAATTACACCTGATTGCAACAAAAAGACATATTCAGTAACCAAATTGTAATGAACACAAATTGGATAACCAATTCAAACACCGTGACAAACTCAGGTAAGTAAATTGCAATTTGCCCTTTTTTCCTTTAGGGATATTTCTAGTCTTCCCACACTCTTTTAACTCTAGTTTGAGTGTTGCTATTAACACCCTTAAATTTTTGGTCGATCGAAATTTTTGCCCACTATACTTTGATGAAACTTCAGTTTTAACTATTTTATTTTTTTTTTAGCAGTTTTAACTACTCTACTTAGAATACGTGTTTGATTTGCTCAGACACTCTAGTTTCATCCAAAACTGTTAGAATTCGACCGCCCTTCCCTTTTCTTTTCCCTCACTCGTCTTTGGAATTTGGCCCCCACTCCCCGACCTTTTGTCCCTAAATTCTTCTTCCTATGGTAAGTTTCCAAACATGAATTTGTTAAAGGGTATAGTTAACTATCTTTGATGTGTTAAGTCGTACTCCTTTCTGGAATTTGACTCAATTTCGTTAAATTTGGTTAGTTTTCATTAACTTTTCTAATATTTTGTTAATCCTCCTAACATTTCGTTAACTTTGCAAGCATTTTATTAATTTTCTAATATTTTTTTATGAAATTTAGGGCGCCTGAGTAAATCAAACGCGCATTTTAAGTAGAGTGGTTAAAACTGTTAAAAAAACAAAGTGGTTGAAAGCAAGCTTATCAAACTATAGCAGTTAAAAATGTCGATGGGTCTGAATTTTTTTGAATGTTTGTATGGTAAATATGCTTGTATGTTTGAAATTTTAAGTACTCCCTCCTTCCCAAGATGATCCTTACACATTTTTTTTAACGTTATTACGAGGGAACTTTGAGCAATGATTTTTGGTTGATTTAATTATCTTAACGAAAATCTAAAATTTGTTATTGACCCTCCATCAGCAATACTGTCAATAACAAGTTTTAGATTCTCATTAGGATAATTAAATCTATCTAAAATCATAGCTCAATAAAGTCGAGAAAAGTGTGAAAAATATTTTAAGACGAATGAGTAGTAAAATAACATAAAACACAAATATAAATATACTAAAAAGTTTACGGGTGTTTATTGCAAGGCTCATCCTTTTAATGTCATTTTTTTTCTTTCTCACACTTTCATCGGGTGGAAACGATTCGGTTTAGCTTGGTTTGGTCGAATTTAGAGACCAAACCGCTAGTTATCGGTTTGGGAAAATCTCAAACCGAGCTGGACCATTAAAAATTTGAAACCGGAGCTGAACCAAACCATCACGGTTCGGTCTTAACCGTGGTTTCATTTTTTGACTCAAACTTCGGTCTAAATCGTGGTCCCGACCACGGTCCAAACCAAGGCCCAGACCATCATACTAGACGTGTCCATGCCGGTTAACCGCCGGTTAGCCGGTTATAACCGCCGGTTAATTTTACCGGTAATCCCTAACCGTGGAGTAACCTTCTAACCGCCACATCCGGTTACGGTTATCCGGTTAACGGTTAAACCTGTTGTGGATATGGCCCTCCAACTCCCAACACCCAAGCAAGTCGCAAGAAAATAATGGCACCACAAACAAGCACAAGAAATAAGAAATCCAAAGCAAAAGACAAAACGAACACAAGAAATTGTTTACCCAGTTCGTCAATATGTTTGACTACGTCTGGGGGCACTACCAAGCCAGGATCTTGCACTATAATATGTAAATATGGAGTTACAATGAGTATGGGGGCGGAACATTGCTTATATAGGCAACTTAGAATAAAACCTAACCCTAGACGGACAAGGAAACCCGAAATCTGGCCCAAAAACCGACTCAGTCCCGACTGCCCCCGACACTTGGGCGGTCGCCCACTTTGCCTATAGGCGGTCGCCCACAATTGTGTTCCGGCTGAAGGTTCCAACTGATGGAGTGGGCGGTCGCCCACCATCACCCTGGGCGGCCGCCCAGAAGGTCAGTCCCTCCGACGAATTTCTTCCCTTTTGCTCCGATCGCTAGTTCCCGGTTGGTCCTCTATTCCAACAATCTCCCACCTAGAGATCAACCACATATACAAGCCCCGTATCCGTTCTTCAACTCATCTTTGGTGTCTTCCTAGTGCTCACCTCGATCATGGTAGTGCCCTTCCTCCTCCCCTATTCTCGAAGCCCCGTTGAAGCTATACCCAGCTTCAACTTCACCTTGCTTGAGAAACCTGGAGCCTTGTCCTCCGATCTACACTCTCCGTTAGATCCACGCAGCGGTTTATCCGGTCCTAGAGTATGTGGTTCATCTTCAGTGACCCCTTGACCTTGGCCATCATGAACCGTCTCGCTCCCACCTGAGTTTGGAATATCCATGCAAATCATATTCGCATCCCCGCATTCCTTGAACTCCCGAAGCTCATACTCTCCACCATTATTAGACATCAAGCTTTTAACCTTGAGTCCCCTCCGATTCTTCACCAAGGCCTTCCACTTCTTATACATCCTGAAAGATTCATCTTTCCCTTCTAAGAAGTAATCCCGGACCTTCCTTGTCGAATCATCAATGAAGGTCATGTAATTTGACCACACCAACCCGAGAAGTTACCGGAGCCGATCCACACAAATCCGTGTGATCCCCCTTCTCACTCATGTGACCCAATCGACAGTGCCACAATTCCGTATCACCCTTGGCCGTCGCCACCGCCGCTATACTACCCTTGGTGTTCCCGCCAAAATACAGTCTTCCTTCCCCTATTCCCCCCAGCGACCTCACGTCCTCCTTGGCAATAACCCAGTTCCTGCAGCTAAAAGTTACCGTGTAACCTTCTTCACCCAGCTGCCCAACTGAAATCAGGTTCTTTTTCAAACCCGGAATGTGACTGACCCCGTGTAGATGTAGGACCTTCCCGTCCGATGCTCCTATTCTGACATCCCCCTTCCCCTTGATTTCCAAAGGCTCGCCATCCGCCAGATAGACCTTACCGAAATCACCGGAAGTGTAATTTTCCATCGCTCCTGCATGCCCGCATGAGTGGAATGATGCCCCCGAATCTAGCACCCATGATTCTAGCGCACTACAAACGCTCAGAATCAGTACATCGTCACCTTCGATTATCACATTCGCCGATTTATCCCCTCGCATGGGACAATCCCTCTTGTAGTGTCCTAACTCCTTACAATGATAGCACTCTACCGATCCTCTTGCAACCCTTGGTCTTTCTTTGTTTCTCCTCATATTGATCCCCACCCCGATTACACTTTCCCTTGACCCTGTTCTCCCTTTATTGCTAGAACCCGGTCTTCCCCTACTAGTTGTAGCCAAGACCGATTCCGAAGTAGACGGTGTCCCCAACTTCTTTATGCGATTCTCTTCGCCCAAGAGGAAGTCCTTAACATCATCATACTTCAATTTGTTCTTACCCGCTGAAGCATTTAACGCTGTCACCGGTTCTGCTCCAACTTCTTGGTAAGGACGCTAGCAATAAACATGCATGAACCTCGTCACCAAAGTAATCTCCCACGCAGTCAATGAGTCTATAATATCCATAAACTCATCGATGTGTTTAGCTATGGATCCTCCTCTTTGCATCTTGAGACTACCCATCTTGCGTATCAAATCAACCTTATTTGCAGCAGATGGAGTTTCAAATCTCTCAGTAAGATAATCCAATAGCTCCTTGGTGGTTTTCCCCGCCTTCCTGGTAGTCTTTCGCGATCCACTTCGACAAAGTAGAAGATCGAACCACCCCCTAAGGCTTTCCGATCCATGGATCCCAGTCCTCCTGCTTTTCTTTTTTCCGGTTTGACTCCTGTTAGAGCTTATAGAGATCCTTATTATACAAAGATCCTCTATTGCATCCTCCAAACCCATAGTCAGAACCATCAAATTTCCTCAACCGCTTGTTTATCCTTGCCCATTTTTGATTGCTTGATAAACCCTTTTGATCGTCCAACCAAAGCTCTTGATACCAGTTGTTGTGGATATGGCCCTCCAACTCCCAACACCCAAGCAAGTCGCAAGA